>OZ008367.1:83859127-84459127 GCA_963931995.1 Phaonia tiefii | reverse complement strand
GTACGAAAATGTTCATTACAGTCATGTTCATACAGTAACGAACATGTTTCATCGGTGTGACGAAATTTTGGTAAAATTAAGAATTTTAATAGTTTAAAACTAATATTATTATTATCATAAATATGAAAATAGATTTGAAAATTTTAATGTTTCTTTTTTCCTTTTCAGGTATGTACTTATGAATCTGATAAAAATACAAATTAAGAGGTAAATATTTTTAAGAACAGTAAAAGATATGAAGAAGCGTGTGAGGATTATAATTAAAACTAATTAATTTATAATTAAAGGCACCGTGGCCGTCGCACACTGGGGCAGCTCCATAAAGACCAGTGCGCAAAAGGTCACTTTGAAATGTTGGGTAAACAATAAAATACTTTTCACAAAGTGTACTGTATTTTGGATAATAAAAATTAATTTTTTTTTTGTTTTTATTGTTTGCACTAAGTAAGTCAAGCGATCAAAGTTGACAACTTCATTGTGAAATTTGCAATTGGGAAAGTGTTAAAAAAAGTAGCTCCAACTAATTTGTCAATATCTTTGTTATATATTGTGCGATTGAAAATATAAAATATGTCCGGGGAAGGTAAATATGTGTACATTTTATTTGTTTATTTGAAATAATTAATTAAGCGGTTGGAAGAGCTAAAAAATTTAAAAAAAATTTAATACATAAAATCGGTTAATAATTTTTAAATTTCAAGTAACGAATTTTAAATTTTAATTGATGTGTTTCAAATTTCTATTGATGTCTTTCAAATTTCAATTAATGTGTTTCAAATTTCAATTGATGTGTTTTAAATTTCAATTGATGAGTTTTAAATTTCAATTGATGTCTTTCAAATTTCAATTGATGTTTTTTAAAATTCAATTGATGTATTTCGAATATCAAATAGAATTTTTAAATTTCATTTGATGTATTTCAAATTTCAAATATAATTTTCAAATTTCAATTGACATTTTTCAAAATTAAGTTAATATTTTTCAAATTTCAATTGGAAATGGTGTAGTTGAAGTATTTTTCGCCAGTGAAAAGAAGATGAGAGAGATGAGAGAAGATGCTTCCCTTCAACGAAAGACTGTATGCAGCGAAAGATCAGCTAAAAACCAAATGGGAACCATCAAATCGAACAAAAAAATTGTTTCTTGCTTCAGAGTTAAAATGGCTCAACGTATTCATTTGTTTGAAAAAAATTTCTCCATCTTCTGGACGTCCATCGCTTTTTTTTGACACATGCAGTGAATCAACAAAATGCAAATGAACTGCGGGATTAAGAAATACGGTTCCTACAAATGAGCTTGTTTATCCTGCCCAAATGAGTTTTCGGGCTTCTTCGGGTCAAAAGCAATCAGCAGATTTGGTAAAAGAAGCAACAACGTCTCAAAGTTTCTGACAAAGACAAAAAAATTTTGATGAACCAAGAATGATGTCATCATTAGAGGCCTTGTCTATGATGATTGAAGTAAAGTACAAAGTACCAGAACAATATAATACGAACATTTACCAAAAATGTGTTCCCTTCTTATAAAGAGGTTCAAAAAGGAAAGAAAAATTGTTACCTTCCAGAAATTAAAATAACAGAAATTACTGCTGATGTACTTGATCCAACTAGCGAAAAAAAAACTGATCAATCAAATAAACGTTTTGAAATCTTTTCAATCAGATAAAGAAAAAAAATTAAAGTTTGTATCAAAGTGGCGTTTCGATGGCTGTTCAGGTCATAGCCAATATCATAAAAAATATTTAGAGAGCCGTGAGAAATATGATAAGTTTATTTTTTGAAAATGTCTGGTCCCACTACAACTTTCATTTAACCAAAAAGTTCGGTGGAAAAACCGCTGCCCTTCATCTCCGCGTTATTGTCGTCCATTAAAAATTGGCTTTCAAAAAGAGGGTGAAGGATCGAAAAGGATATAACAGAAACACAAATCCAAAATCCTCATGGGTCAAATATAACTACGTATTAATGGCAAAAACTTTGTTGTGAAACATGAATTGGTACTATCAATGATTGATGACTAGCTTTGCAACAGTTTATCCGCCACAAAATCTTCCATGAGATGTTATTTATGCAATGGTACAAGCAAAGAGTTCAACAACGTAGACAAAATTATTCAATTGCCGGTATCGAAACAATATTTATCATTGACCTTTCTGTTTTACATGCATGAATAAACATAATTTTATTATTATGTAGTATTAAGTTAATATAAACTTTTGTTTCAAAAATTAAAAATTCTAGATCCTAAGTTTTCATATTTAATTAATTCTTTGTATATTTATTATTAACAACACATTTACCTTTGAAAAAAACTTAATCCTCCTTGATAATAAACACCAAAATGAAAACCAACGATTTTCTTGATGTAAACACGCAAGTTTATCTTTCAACAACCCTCCAAATTTGTCTTTTTCATATAAATTAAATTTGGACTCATTTTTACTCTTATGCAAGTCTTTAAGACACAAAACGTCACTTCAGACTTTTCAAAATTATTTATCGCACAAAACCACTACTTTTGCCCCACTGTGCGTCGGTGGTGCAATATTTAGTGTTTGCGCCTCTTGTATGTGAGATCCTGGTTTCGATCCCTGCTCTGACCACTTTAAATTTCTATTGGCGGCGGACACCTCGCATAGTGACGGCGCCACTATCGAGTATTTAACCATGAAAAAGCTTCTCAAAATACCGTTCGGAACCGGTGTAAAACTACAACGTGCTAAACTACAACGCGCACGGCCCACTGGTTGTGGGAAGCACTCCCCAATTCTTTAATGGGATGTAATGGGAAAGCATTTATTTTTATTTAATTTATAATTAAGTTGAATTAAATTTCCTATTCAAAAAAAGGAAAAAAAGTTTTGTTAACAAATTCCTGTTGCACAATATATAAACATGCGAGGAGGAGTATCACACCTCAATTAAGTTTGTACTACATGTTTCGCATTAAATATCTCATTGGGGTACCCTTAATGACACATAAACATTTGCTATTTTCCCCCTTTTAAAAATTTTTCTGAAAATTCTTAAGATACAAATCCCTTAACGTTTTTCAAAATTTAACTTGTAAATGAAATTACATTAAAAATTTCCTTTTATATTTTAGGCTAGAAATGTTTTTGCCAAACATAATCCTTAAAACATGTCTAACAAATTCATGGCAAGTGTTATTTGGGGCTTTAAGTGATTAACATTATAA
Source organism: Phaonia tiefii (assembly GCA_963931995.1). NCBI lineage: Eukaryota > Metazoa > Arthropoda > Insecta > Diptera > Muscidae > Phaonia > Phaonia tiefii. The sequence goes on along the minus strand of OZ008367.1, from coordinate 84,455,929 downwards.
CAATATGACAATGTAGATAAAGAAGAAGTTAGAAAAAAAAAACAATTACAATATATGAAAATTGCCTGGAAACGCCTCTTCAAATTTTGAGACAAAATGAAAATATTTATAAATAATTAAGCTACTAATGTATCCCAAACAAAAACCACAACAACGGCAGAATGAAGACGTTTTTCAAAAAAGGAAAAAAATAATAAACCAAAAAAAAAGATGTTGATAAAACTTTTTGACAGACCCTCTAATTTGGAAGCCACTTTAAAAATCGTGCCATGTCATTTTATATAACTTTTGTTCAAAAGTCTGTGGATAGAAAGAGCGAGTATAGTAAATCGTTTTAGGGGGAAAAGAAACAAATTACCTTTTTGTATACCCTTGAACAATGCCAACAACAATAGTAATAACAACAATGGTTACCGAAACGGTATATCCCGCATCCACATCCTTCACCAACATCCTACTTAACCCAGTCAGGCACACACTCAATAATGGTCCTATATACCAAGAAAGAACATAACTGCCTCTAAACATTAGTACGAGGGTGGCATGCAAATTAAAAGAGGTGTAATTCTCTGTTTGAGTGGTAAGAGCAAATTGTGCGCTTTGTCCGGGTTTTTGGAAGAGTTTTATGACGATTTTTTTGTGACTTTAATATAGGAATGTTCTTTGTTTTTCGGTCAAACACTTTTTTTATGATACACGGCATCTTACGTTGCCCTCCACGATTTTGACCTTGAAGATGAAGTCTTTTTGATCTTATATGTTCACAATTTTTGTTCTCTATGACAAGAGCTACAACTTTCCCTCAGAGAGTAAATCAAAATTCTGAAATATTTGCAAGATATGAGCCTGACAAAATGATAACTTTTTTGCAAGAATGACACCGAGGCCCCAAATCTGTTTGAGTGGTAAGAGCAAATTGTGCGCTTTGTCCGGGTTTTTGAAAGAGTTTTATGACGATTTTTTTGTGACTTTAATATAGGAATGTTCTTTGTTTTTCGGTCAAACACTTTTTTTTATGATACACGGCATCTTACGTTGCCCTCCACGATTTTGACCTTGAAGATGAAGTCTTTTTGATCTTATATGTTCACAATTTTTGTTCTCTATGACAAGAGCTACAACTTTCCCTCAGAGAGTAAATCAAAATTCTGAACTATTTGCAAGATATGAGCCTGACAAAATGATAACTTTTTTGCAAGAACAACACCGAGGCCCCAAATCTTTGGGGGCCCATAAAAAAAAGTCCATGACTTTTGGTAAAACTGGGAGATATGGTTCATTTATTTTTTGGTCTTTTATCACGTGGTGGTGTCCGTATATGGTTATATTTTTTCGTGTTGCACTGTGCTATACGAAAACTCAGATAAATGCACATCGTTTGGGTAATGTAACTACAAAACTGTACTAACTAAAAAGAAGGAAGAAAACTGTTGACGGAAACCTGAAAAACATATGAAAATACGAGGGCGGTCACAAAACTAGCCGACATGACTTCTAGATGGTGCCAGTATCGTAGTTTGAAAAAAAACCAAATATTTTTGGGAAAAGTAGCAACCTTATAAAACATATGTTTTATGTTTCAAGGCGCCACGTTGTTTAGTATTTTTATTTGAGCCATCAAACGTAATAAAAGTAAATTTGTAAACATGGAACAACAAATTGGTCACCGTTATGTAATTCAGTATTTCCATTTGAAAGGTCTCAGTTCAAGGAATATTAAAGCCGAGCTAGATTCTAGTCGAGGAATCTGTTCCTTCGTTTACGACTGTAAAATATTGGGTAGCAGAGCTTAAACGAGGCTGTACGAGCTGCCAAGGCGAACACCCTAGTGGTCGCCCAATTGAAGTGTCCATGCCAGACACGGTTAACAAAATCCACAAAATGGTATTGGATAAAGGTTCGTGAGCTAGCTGAAAGAATAGGCATTTCAAAAAGTGCTATACATCGTGTATTGACCGAAGATTTGCAGATGAGAACGATGTGCGCAAGATGGGTGCCGCGTTTGCTTTCAATAGAGCAAAAACAGCGTCGTGAAGATGTTTCAGTAGAGTCGTTGGCGATACTTCACCGTCATGAAGCCGCATGTTTGCGTCGATTTATAACCAAGGCTGAGACATGGGTCCACCACTTCAGACCTGAGACAAAGGAACACTCAAAGCAGTGGACTGGAATAGGAGAATTGTGTCCAAAGATGGCGAAGACGGTTCCATATGCAGGCAAATTCATGGCATCTGTTTTTTGGGATGCACATGGGCTAATTTTTATTGATTATCTTCAGAAAGGAAAAACCAACAACGGCGAATAGTATGATAATTTATTGCAGCGTTTAAGTGATGAAATTGTGGAAAAAATTACGCATTTGGCGAAAAAGAAAGGGTTGTTTCATCAAGACAATGCTCCAGTTCCCACATCCACTATAACAATCGCCAACATTAATGAATTTACGTTCGAATTGGTTCATCACACACTTTATTCGCCAGATTTAGCTCCCTTGGACTATTTTCTATTTCCAAACTTGAAAAAATGGCTCGGTGGTAAAAGATTTGCCAACAATGAAAAGGTGGAGTATGCGGCTGATGGCTATTTTAAGGAGTTTGACAGTTCTTACTAACTGTATTCTTGCATGTTTTATATACCGTTGGACGGTATGAAACTAATATTGTATACATTGTCTTTAGCTAAAGTAAAATTTCTTTGAAAAAATATATAAAAATACCGGTCCAGCTCACGGTATCTTAATGCTAGACACGAAATATTTTGGGAATCATCAGAAAACAAACCAAGGTACATTTTGAGGGGTGGACAAAAACATTTTTTCCCCGCCATACAATGTGTGGCGGAAAATTTAAAACCTCGGATCTTGCTTTTTCCAGCTCACGGTATCGTAATGCTAGACACGAAATATTTTGGGAATCATCAGAAAACAAACCAAGGTACATTTTGAGGGGTGGACAAAAACACTTTTTCCCCGCCATACAATGTGTGGCGGAAAATTTAAAACCTCGGATCTTGCTTTTTCGAAATTGCGATTTGGGCATATTGTGGTAGGGAACTCTCAAATATACCTATCGTACCAAAAAGATATTTTTAATGTTAACAAATAATTAATTTGTTTTACTAAAAAACTGCGTTACAAACAAATTATATGCCAAATCGCTCCAATTTTTCCAGTTTTTCCTTCACCTGTAGAGGAACAAAAAATTGAGATACGTCTTTTCTATATTAAGCCATCGATATGTATATGTCACTTCCAAACTCACTTATATTTAAATGCAAACATTAGCCTGTTAACTTGCAAACATGCGTGTTTTTTTTTGTGGTAGGATGTGCGTATTTTCTCCCAAACACGCAGTTACTTGCGTGGAAGCATACTCGTATTTCCACCCAAACATGATATTGTTAAGGCTAAAAGTAAATGCTCCAAGTTTCTCACGAAAGCTCGGGCAAACAAAGGGCTTCAGGATTTTGCTTTTTCGGGTTCTTTCCTAAAAATCGTTTCTCACTTTGGTAGTACGCATATATATTTGAATGACATATGCAAACAGCAAAGCAACACAAACTATTTTAACGTCCAGAACACTGATCACTAATATTTGCTACCAATATACATTTCTCATAGCATACTTACTTAATCGATCAAACGCATTTGCTGTCCTCTGTCCAATGAACCATGGACGACTGAATGTATGAAACTAAAACCCAATAGATCAGTCAACATAAGAAACACAAACTTCTTCTGCAATTAACACACGCATTCACTGATTGAAAAATACCGTTGTACACTTACAACAACATCAACTTAGGCTAAGAATGTCTCTTTGTCCCTCATTTATTCTCTTGCTCTCGCCAGAGCACTAACAGGGCAACAAACACAGTTGTATTTATATCAGATGCGAATCTATATTTGGGTCACAAACACAATATATATTATAACATATTGCATATATTATAATATGTTAATAATTGTGTCTCCAACATGTAATATTGAACACCAAACCCGATGTGTTTGGACACAAGTATACTATATTTGCGACAAGCTCCAAACACACGTTATATTTGCATCCAAACAACAACAAAATACAGATTTTTCAGTGTGTAGTGAAGATATAGGAGTTTAATTGCTGGATGTAGTACAGGGTGGGTTATTTAAACATTCCTAATGCTTTTTGGTATCAATAAAAAACATAAATTTGGTCCTGTGAAGCGATTTTTCTGTTTATATTGAACCGTAATATTTTTCTTGATCACTTGTGGAATATGATATCGCGTAAATGGTCGCCGCCGCCTGGATCCTCCGAATATTGCCTTTCAAAGGTCCGTAGGTGGTTGACTTTGGACTTCAAATAACCCCACAGGAAGAATCCCGGTGCGGTTACGTCGGGAGATGCGGAAGGTTTAAATGCTGTACCCTGTATTTTCAGTTTTGTCGAGTAGGATATGAAACTTTGTTGGTATCTTGCTGCAGCCAACCAGTGTGCCATATGAATCCGTTTCGAATTCGAGACGGATTCGCTTCTTCGTACATTTTGTCCGAAACGGAAATCAGTTACGGAAACATAACGAATCCATTTGCGTATGGAATTCCTCTCAAAAAAAGCGGATCGTCTTGAACTCGAACCGGAGTTCATATTCGAATACGTTTCGGTTTGTTTTTTTTTTAAATAAATAAAATAATAATTTTCGTTGTCTGCTAATTTTTTGTTTCAGTTTTTGTGTTTTAGCAATTCAGATATAAATCTCCGGCCTTAATTTGTTTTTAGGCAAAAACAGAGTTCGTATTTGTGAACCCATACACATCGTCGTGGGGAATGAGTAATGAACGTTTACCCATTACCCACAGGGTGTGGGGAAAATAATGGGTAGCCACGCACGAAAATGAGGAATTAACCATCACGATTACAACAAAGTGATGCCATATTGAAGACATTCACGGGTTAAACCCTCCTTTGGAGGTAAAATTTTTATTATATTTTCGATTGGACGAACCGTTTCCGAGTTATATCCACTTTTTAATTTTAGCGATTTTCTTATTTTGGAGATTCTTGAAAAAACGGTCTTCCATACGAATTGGGCCACTTTATGAAAAACCTTAGAAGCCGGCAAAAATTGGTTTTTTTTCGGGATATAGACATTTTTTCTAATTTTTTCATAATTTCGATCAAAAATGGGGATGTGTTACCCTGGGAAACCCATTGCCCATCGCCGTGGGTAACTACCCATTATTTTTCCCATTACCCTGTGGGTAGTGTGTAATAGGAATAGGTAATTCCCCATCGTCGTGGGTAGCTACCCATTATTTTCCCCATATCCTGTGGGTAATGGGTAAACGATCGCTACCTATTCCCCACGAAAATAGTAATGGGTTAACACAGGATAACCCATTACCCACGAAATAATTGGGTCTAAACGGATATGCATCCGTTTTTGTGCACATTAGGCATGAAAATTTAAGAGAGACTGTTTGTAAAGGGTGTACCAAAATTCATGCAAGATGCTAATGATTTTGTTCGAAAAGCCTGTATTATTTTTGAAATATTTCTGAACAATAAAAACGCGTTATTCTTTCATTTACAGTTCCATTTTTAATAACCCCGAAGTATGTGCTGTCACGCTGACTTTATTCAGTACAAACACTTGCCGGCACTCATGGCACGTAGTTCAAATATTGCGTGAATTTTCCGGCACCCTTTATATACTTGGTTTCTCTGAAACAGGCAGACACGCAGGAGAAAGGTGTGAATACTAGTGATGTGCGTTTCCGGGTATTTAAGAACCTGCTCCGTCGAGTCCGGTTCCGAGAAGAACCGCGTATTTGGACCGGTTCCGGTTCTCAGCAAATTGCTATCGTATTATAAGAATATATAAGTAAAATTTGATAAAAACAAAATACATACACATTTTCCTACCCTCACTCAAAGATTAACACTTTTGGTTCCTTTGGAAGCGACTCCTCTTATTCAGAAACCGTTTTACGGTTCTTTTAAACTCGTTTTACATTTATGTTAACTTTGTGGTAAATGAGTGTTCGTTTACAGCAAATGAAATGTCATTTTCTATATTTTTTGATTTGAACGAAATAGTTTTGTTCGAAACTTATTTTTTTTTCAATGAAAAATATTTTCTGAAAACAATCTTATATAGAAATTCCTTAATAAAACTTCCTTACTACGAGTATAGCATCCTATAATAGAAAATAAATAGTTCTATACCAAAAAGTTGCTGCTTCTGCCATAATTCCCATGATATCATACCATCCTCATATACAGCACAACAACTCCCTCTTAAATGGCCATTTTTAAACGAATCTTTTTGATTACTTTTCAAGCCAAAACAATAAGAATGGAAAATCTTCTTAGCCGACTTATCCACCTACCAACAAACTTAAAAAAAAAACTTTGCTAAACGAGAAAGATGCGCCACAACGTACGTAGTGATTGTCCAAGGGGTGACATTCAGAGAGCGGACCACATAGAACTGTAAGACTTAGATGTTTTTAACTAAACGCAAAACGTCTGTTGGAACACAATAAAACATTCTGACGTTTTCGTTACCGTTGACGTTGGTTGCCATTGCCGTAAGTCAGTGAGTACTTGGTCTCGAGGTTTACAGCACCACTCCAGAGCAGAAACTCAGCATAGAAGAACAAATGCGTTATCATAAATATGAAGTTAAGCTTGGAGGCATAAAGTAGTATATAAAGTAACTCCATTGAGCACAATAGTACGAGTATAAGCAACATCAAATAATATTTGGAGCTTTGTAGGTACGAAAAGTACTTCATCCGGGCTGTACAAGTCGTGGCACGAAAATGTAAAAAAACAAGTATGTGTATTAAAGGGTGACTCGGTAAGAATGCACTTTTTCATTTTAAATAAAAAAAACACGTATTTATTGAGAAAGTTGCGATTTTTTTGTTCTGTAAAGAAGTCATGTTCCCATTAAGTATGGAATAAAATATCTGTCAAATGACCCCCAGGGCTCTGACAACAGGTCATTACTCTTTTCATGAAATTTTCCATGAGTGTTTCACAGAGATTTGGCGTTGGATGTCGGATCTGAGTTCACGAATTCTTTCTGGTTTATTCGCATCAACCCGAGTTTTCACAATACCCAAAATAAAGAAATCGCACGGCGTTAAATCGCATGATCTTGGTAGCCAGTTCACATCAGAATTTCTTGCTGCAATAAATCGATTGTTTCATACGCGATGTGGCAGGTGACGCCGTCTTGCTCAAAGCTCATGTCGTTCAGTTCCATACCGTCCAGTTGAGGCCACACGAACTCCGTTATCATTTTCCTGTAACGAATGCTGTTCACAGTCACTGCAAGTTCGGCCTCATCGTCAAAAAAGGATGGTCCAATCTTGCCGCCTGACCCAAATCCGCACCAGACAGTTGCTCGTTGTGGCGGTGCATTTGTTTCTCATGGATTGCATGAGGATTTTCTGAGCCCCAAATTCGAAAATTTTGTGTATCCACGAAGCCGTTCAGATGGAAATGCGTTTCATCGGAGAACAGATATTTTTTTTGAAAAATTTACTTTGGTCCATTACCCATTGAACGAATTGCTGGCGCTTTCTACGAGGGCGGAACAATAAGTCCGTGACTTTTCGAACTTCCCTCGTAGTTATATGAAATGCAACACTGCTCCGATCAAGTTCCACCTGTGAATAGACTACTGCCAAATTTTGAGGAAGTTCCGTCATTTACTTGCGTTTAACAGCTGTTCAAAACATACAACCTCGTAAATTTTTTTAAAAATGAAAAAATGTGAATTTCGAATACTCATTAAACATTATTTTTTGCGAAAAAAACCGTCAATCAAACCAAAGAAAAGCTTGATAAATACTATGGGGACTCTGCATCATCGATTTCAATGTTAAAAAAGTGGTTTACTGACTTTGGTTGTGGTCGCACAAGTACAAATGACGCTGAAGGTTCTGGACGGCCAATTGAGGTCAATACACCCGAAAATGCCGAAAAATACCACGATATGGTGTTGGCCGATCGAAGAGTAAAAGTGCATGAGATTGGGCATTTCATATGGCAGTGTGGTTTCGATTTTAAATGATAAGTTGGGTTTAAGAAAGCTGTCTGCAAGATGGATGCCGCGTTTGCTCTCAATTGACCATAAACGTAATCGTGTGACAACTTCAAAGGATAGTTTGGAGTTGTTTAATTGTGCTACGAATTGGAACCTCATCAGCCATATTCTCCGGATTTAGCCCCCAGTGACTATTTCCTATTTCCAAACCTAAAGAAATGTCTCGGTGGAAAGAGATTTTGCTCCAACGATGAAATTATTGATCAAACAAATGCCTATTTTATGGACCTTGGAAAATCCTATTTTTGTTAAAAAAAAATGGTGCCCTTAACTTTCCATAAAGGGATTGGGGAGAGCTTCTCTCAATCAGTGAGATGTGCGCTTTCTAGTTGTACACTCACTGATTGGGACCTACAGTTTTACACCGGTTCCGAACGGAATTTTGAGAAGCATTATTGGAAGGGATACAAAAATTGGAGAAACGTTGGACTAAGTGTATTAAGCTAAAAGGAGATTAAGTTGAAAAACGAATATTTTTTTTTTCAAAAAAAAAACTTGCATTCAAAAAATCACGGACTTATTGATCTACCCTCATATGATCTGCTAGTTTGAGCTCGTGAGTTAGCTGAATTTTGTACGCATGTAGGTGGAGGTCTTTTGTCAAAATTGGCTGCGTAGTGCTTCGTGAAATTTGAAATCGTAGAGAATGATGCCGAATTGATCTGCTCGGGTTTTCGGCGACACTCGTTTACAGCAGCAATGTTTTCAAGAGACCGACCGGTGCGTTGACTCACAGGAGTCTTACTGTCCATAATCGACCAAGTTCCTTCACATTTTTTGACCACTCTACGAATGGTTGACACATTACATGCACTTTCTCGACTGACAATTCTTCGAAGTTTGCGAGCGGTCTCAGCATAACTTTCCAAATTTTTGTAAAAGGTTTTCACAACTATAACGCGTTGTTTTTTCGTAAAGCGCTCAATTTTTAATAATCGGAATGAACAAATTTCCAAATTTCGGAGTTGCCACCTGCACAAATTTTAAAAGTGGAATCTTACTGTGGCACCTTTTATTACATATTTTGATAACAAAGTTGCAGTCAAGTATATTGAATTGAAAAACATAAGTGTCGAATTTGGATTTTTATTTCGCTGTACATATATCAAAAACTGGAGTAGAATGATTTACAAATATATAGTTAGAAAAGGATGGTTAAATATAAAGAATAGTTATATATACAAGAAAAGATATAAAGGTTGGTTAGATATAACGAATAGTTAGGTATAAACGATAGTGAGGTATAAAAAATATTTAGACATAAAGAACGGGCGTTTGATTCAATTTTCTACCAACAATTTATGCATCTACTAAGATTCTTTTATCTAACTTGATCATAATTTATGAGTTTTTTAAATCCATTACTGATATTCCTTGCTTCTTCCGCATTTCAATAACTTATGCATATGCTACATAACATTGTATAAGTACCAAGGGTTTGCCATTCCAGGTGTAACAGACCAAACGAATTATATTTTTCTACACTCTACCAAGGTAAAGATGAACAAAATTGCTAGCAACAACCAAAGTAATGAAAAAAAAAATGTTTTGCGAAAACAATTTCAAGTTTAACCATGAAATCAGAGAAAGAAATAACAACACTACAATTGTAGCTGCTCCAGCTGTAGTCCACGATGTTAAGGTTAAAGGCGCAATATTAAGTCTAGGCAAAGGAAAAAACAATTCGCATTGTTTTCAAAAATTTGAGCGCCTCACTTACTCCAAGTAGTGCTGCTTGCTGCTGTTGCCCGGGAATTATGTTGCCATTGTAGGTATGTAGTTGTTGTGGTTGTATGGGTCATCATTTTAATGTCTGTAACTGTCAGCTCCCATTAGAGTTGTAGCAAGGTAGTACCTCACCAGTGGCTGTTAAAAATGCTGGTGATACGAGGGTCATTTTATAAAAGTATTTGCAAAATCAAAGACCTAATTATGAAACAAGACTACTTTTTTATAAGTTTAAGTGGACAATTGTCAAATTTTATATTAAGCAGACAACTTTTGTTATTTTTGATCACTCGGAAAACTTGATATTTGGGTTCTGCACGAGCTTAAGGAAATTCACTTAACAAAGCAGAAAAGCACTTGCGATTTATTGCTCAAACGCAACAAAAATGATCTAGTTTTGAAACGCATTGTCTCTGCAGATGGACAATGTCTACCGAAAGAGGTCCTGGTCTAAGCACTTCATCACAGGCTGAACTGCACCAAAAAAGGTTATGTTTTCCATTTGGTGGGATTTTAAGGGAGTAATATATTTTGAACTGATTCCTAAAATCCATGCCTAAATTCTCACGTCTATTGTCAGCAATTGACGAACCTTGTTGGGGCAGTGAAAGCAACACGACCTGAACTGGTAAATCGCAAATGTGTCGGTTTTACTAACGACAACGCTATGCCTCCCACATCTTTGAAGACTCCGCAAAACATATTGGAGCTTGTAAGTGAAATTATGCCACCTCCACCTTATAGTCCTGATCTGGCACCATTGGATTTTTTCGAGTATATTTGTGGAAGTTGTTCGAGTATGTATTCATTTTCTATAAATTTGGGCTCAAAAAGTTGCCTGAACGATGACAGAACGTCATTGATCAAAATAACAACTACATTATAAATTTAAATTAATTATTTAAATGAAATTATAGAAAATTACTTTGAACAAAAACACTGTAATTATTTCCTTGCCAACCCAATAATTATATACAATCTGGCGTGAATTTTAGGACGGCGTTTATACGCTCTGCTGCGTGCAGTGCAGTGTTGAATTTCCGATTAGGTCTATAATAGTTTAAACATAATAGGGCAATTCAGAGTCTTGTGCATTTAAGATTGCATATTTTTGCAATTGTAAATATTTGCTATCAACTCTGAACACTGATTTTAGTTAATTTTGCAACACTTGTTGCAAACCACATAATTCACAGTTCCCCTTCAATTTACAGCTGATTGATAAAAAGAACTATCTTTTTATTGACATTTTGGTTTCAAGAAAATTTAATTATGTCTAAAGGAAGTTTTAAGGAACTATTAATGGACTCTTTAATAGACGAAGCTGTGAAAGAGATTATATTCAGCGAAGGTATGAAATATTCTACGCTAAATTTGATTTGATAACAATTTTTTTTTTATTAGACATGGAGAGTGACAATTAAGCAGTGGAAGCAGTAAGCAGCAGAACTGACAGACAATTTATCTATTGTGATGGAATACCGTCGAGGGTTTTATTTAGGAGTGCCCAAGTCAGATAAATGCTAAGAGTAAATAGGAGTCAGTTTACGATGTTATGCGATTTAATAAGTAAAGATCCAGAGTTTAATAAAGCTCACTCTTGTAAGCAGTTTTCTATCGAATTGCAACTTGCAATAGTACTTTTCCGCTTAGGCTCATCAGGAGAAAGTGCATCATTTAGGAAAATTGCAACTGTTTTTAGAATTGGAGATGGCGGAACTATATCTATAATAACAGCAGCAATATTTGTAACAGACTTTGCTAACTAACACTTGTTTTTATTACCTCTATTTCTGGAGCATCTTGAAGATAATTGAGAATCTTCCTTATGTCTTCATCGGACCATTTTTTGTTTGGCTTACACTTGTTAAACTTTTTTTAATTTTTTGCTGCCCCATTATAATTTTTTCACTTTTTGTTGTATTCTTCGTTTGTTATTGTCAGCATATAACGAAGATGGACAGATCTATCATTTTCTGATTTTCTTCGAAAAGTTTTACAACAAAAACAATGAAAATAATTTTGTCGCGGTTTTTATATGTTTGATCCTTATTCACAATGTTATTTTTTTTCTCTATAAATATTTTAATTTTCTAACGGTCGACTTCACCATGTTCAGTTATATTTCAGTTAGCGCTAACGAACAGTTTTAGCTGTCAGTTTGTATGGAATTTATAAATTTTAACTCTCTTGCGCTTTAACTTTGTTTGGTGAAATTGGGCGTAAGTGTTGTATTTTGTTTGCCACTTTGCAATCATGTGGTTTTTCGTGATTTCTCTTCACTTTTCATTACATTTTGGAACGAAGTTCCTTATCACACGTTGTGGGTTGGGGGCTAACTGAAAAAACATTAAGCAACTTTTTTTTTAACACTATTATCCTACAACCCAGTATTATCCACTATATTGGCTACTTTTGCATTGTGTCTGGACTAACATATCTTGGCAAATTTCTTGTTTAATGGGAAGTTTTCTAGGTGGAGCCTGTAACCAATATTTAGTATATATAGTAGTTTTGCTCCCAATAAAAAGTAAATTTAGAAATGCCAAAGTGAAAGAAGTTTTAAAAAAGATTTTTTTTAAATAAGTGCCTTTTTTTAAAAAAAGTAAATTTTCTCAAAAAAAAATACCTATTCCTTTTCTTAAAAATACCTTATCTTAAAGAAGTACCTTTGCCTAAAAAAAGTAAATTTTCTTACAAAAAGTACCTTTTCTTACAAAAAGTACCTTTTCTTACAAAAAGTACCTTTTCTTACAAAAAGTACCTTTTCTTACAAAAAGTACATTTTCTTACAAAAAGTACCTTTTCTTACAAAAAGTACCTTTACTTACAAAAAGTACCTTTTCTTACAAAAAGTATATTTTCTTACAAAAAGTACATTTTCTTACAAAAAGTACCTTTTCTTACAAGTACACTTTCTTACAAAAAGTACATTTTCTTACAAAAAGTACCTTTTCTTACAAAAAGTACCTTTACTTACAAAAAGTACCTTTTCTTACAAAAAGTACCTTTTCTTACAAAAAGTACCTTTTCTTACAAAAAGTACCTTTTCTTACAAAAAGTACCTTTTCTTACAAAAAGTAAATTTTCTTACAAAAAGTACCTTTTCTTACAAGTACACTTTCTTACAAAAAGTACCTTTTCTTACAAAAAGTACATTTTCTTACAAAAAGTACCTTTTCTTACAAAAAGTACCTTTTCTTACAAAAAGTACATTTTCTTACAAAAAGTAAATTGTTTTACAAAAAGTACATTTTCTTACAAAAAGTACCTTTTCTTACAAATCGTACCTTTTCTTACAAAAAGTAAATTGTCTTACAAAAAGTACATTTTCTTAAAAAAAGTTACAACAAATTGCCTTTTCTTAAACACCTACCTTTTGTTTAAAGTCTTGATTTAAGTACCTACTCTTAAAAATTTACCTATTCTTGAAAAAAGGACCAATTCTAAAAAAATCCATTTCCTAAAAAAACCTTTTCTTCAAAAAAAAAAAAACTTTTCTTACAAAAATGTCTTTTCTTAAAAGTACATTTGCTTAAAAATAAAATAATACCTTTTTCTTTTTTCTTTTCTTTTCTTGAGATAAGTAGCCTTTCTGATAATATGTACGTTTTCTTAAAAAAAATAACCTTTTCCTTAAAGGAGTACCACTTCTTTAAAAAGTACCTGTTCTTAATAAAGTACTTCTTTGTAAAAAAATCATACTCTTATGGTTTTTTCTTACCTTTTACCTTTAATAAAAGAAGTACCTCACTTTAAAAAAAATTACCTTTTCGGAAAACTGTAATACATATTGTTAAAAAATGTTTTTGCTGGTCCAATACGGGTTTGTTTGAACCGAGATAGGAGAGCTAGTATTGTCGTGATGGAGAATGATTATTTTTTTGGGGTTTCGTTTTGCTTAGTTCACCAAAAACTTTTGGCAAATATGTAAATGGTTGTGTACTAATCACAATTGGAAGTCCTACGGGATAGTTTTTCACAGTATAATTCACCTCGAAAGTTCTAAAGAAAGCTGGACGAAAAAGTTCACGAGTTAATTAAATTTTTTGACTGAGATGCATTTTTCGAGTCACGGAAAAAGCCAGAAGTAATGCCCGCAAACCAATGGTGTTGCCAGACTCCACATGGCAACATTAAGAGGCATGGCAACACATGGCAACAAATATAGTTGGCAACCCTCGTATAAAGACATTATTAAAATAATGTTTTTAAGGACCAAGTTCTAAAAAACATTACAATGCCACTCGGAATACTGAATTTGACGGAGACTAATATTAAAGAAAGCGGATGCAGATAAAAAAAAAGTAATTATTGGTTAGTTAATTTTTATGACTCGTGAAATAGTGAAATAAAATTAACATTTCATATTTTGTCGTCCATATATTAGTTATTATTTTTTGCCAAATCATGCGAAAATGGAAAAGCAATTTACGCTATTGCACTTGAGGCAATGTGACGGGCTATCGTTTTGTAAGCACTTGTTAACCACCCTCGTAGTTTTCGTAGTACTCATCGCGTTCGTTGCTGTATTCGTCTTCATTCTGTCAGCCATTAAAATATGTGTAATGACAGTTAATATCTGTCTGCTGTGAAATTGCTATGCTTACTTAACTACCAACAATGATCTATGTGCATACCTTTGTTTATAGATACATATAAATAGATAAGCAGGGTGTATGTACACATGTAGATACATAAACGTAGATACATACATGTAGATACATACATCCATGAAATATCTCTACACCGTCCTCTTGTTTACTTACAAGCTATGAAAGTACCGTACACTTAATAATACCTAATACGAATTGGATGGAATTTAAGCATTGAGTACAACAACCACCATCATCCATCCCGAAGAGGAGAACATGTGATGGATCCAAATCTTCTCTAAATCAACCTAATGGAAATTGACATTTATCAACACACAAAATGTCAATGGACGAGAGGTAGAGCCGGATACAAACGAGATTTTGTCTGTGTTGCTTTTACCTTTTCTACCTCAAGACGAATATACAGAATGAAAATATTTCCCAGTGTATGAAGGTTGTATGTTATGTTTAGATGGAATGAAACAGAATCGACCGCCCAGCTCTAAATAAAAAGGGATGACCACATGATATAAAGTGGCAATTTATATTATTTATGAAGGGAAAGGCAGATCGTGTTGGATTTTTTTTTTTGGTAGGATTAATTACTAATTAATTCACATTTCGCTCACTCAAATTTCATATTATAGTTCGTCTATAATCAATTTTCAAGATTAGTAATGCCCCAAAATAAACGGACCATTATATTTTCACTGCTAAAGCCATCATCCTTAAAAACGGAAATTGACTGTTCTTGAATTTGAGGTATAGTGTTAAAAAAATACGGGATGCCATTCACAGTGTCAAATGGAAGCTACGAGAGCGGTCCCAACATTAGCCGACCTAACAAAGAAGACACAAAAAGGTTGAGCAAAATTTTCTTTGTTTTTCAACATAATCTCCTTTTAGCTCGTTTCCTTTTTCCAGCGATATTCAATAGCTTCGATACCCTGTTTACAGTATGAACTGTCAAACTCCTTAAAATAGCCATCAACCGCAGTCTCCGCCTCTTCATTGTTGGCAAATCTTTTACCACCGAACCCTTTTTATTTCAAGTTTGGAAATATAAAATAGTTCGAGGGAGCTAAA
Organism: Phaonia tiefii; assembly: GCA_963931995.1. Classification (NCBI taxonomy): domain Eukaryota; kingdom Metazoa; phylum Arthropoda; class Insecta; order Diptera; family Muscidae; genus Phaonia; species Phaonia tiefii. The sequence goes on along the minus strand of OZ008367.1, from coordinate 84,440,417 downwards.
TCTGGTGAATAAGGTGCGTGCTGAAGCAATTCGAACTTTAATTCGGTAATTTCGGCGATTGCAATAGTGGATGTGTGAACTGGATCATTGTCTAGATGAAACAACACTTTCTCTTTCGCCAACTGTGGCCTTTTTCCACAAATTCATCACTTAAAAACTGCAATAAATTAGCATAATATTCCCCGTTGATGGTTTTTCCTTTCTGAAGATAGTCAATAAAAATTATTCCATGCGCATTAAAAATAGACGCTTGACTTTGCCTGCAGATGGAACCGTCTTCGCCTTTGGACACGATTCTCCTACTTCAGTCCACTGGTTTGACTGTTCCTTTGTCTCAGGTGTGAAGTGGTGGACCCATGTCTCATCCATGATTATAAATCGAAGTAGAAATTCGGCTTTATTGCGGTGAAACATCGCCAAACACTCTACTGAATCATCTTCCCGACGCTGTTTTTGCTCTATTGACAGCTCGTTTAAGCTCTGCTACCCAATATTTTACAGTTGTAAAATATTGTCTCCACCGGAGTAGAATCTAGCTCGGCTTTAATATTGCTTGAACTGAGACCTTTCAAATGCAAATATTGAATTAAGAGGGTAGCTATTTATATTATGGGTCCTGGCTGACTGTTTGACATTTTTTAGTTTAAAGTTTAAACATACATAGAACGTCTGGACTTACAAGTAGAGGTGGGCACGGGCCGTGCTTGTGCTGTTTGCTGTGCCACGATGTGCCACGCGTATGCACGATGTGTTCGTGCAGGAAATTTGAATTTCGTGCGTACGCCGTTTGTGTTTGTCCAGAGTAAAAAAATATCGGGCGTGTATAGTGCGTGCAAGTCGAGAGTTCTGTGACACGAAAAAACACGCAAAAATATCTTCAAAATTAAACACAGTTAAATACTGGAAAATTATTCGTTATTGCTTTATCACACACAACTAGACCAACAAATTCTGTCAGTGTAAATGATTGCTATCTTTACGTTCGTGATTGGCAATGTTACCAATTGAATCGTAGAAGAGATCCAAAAAGTCGACGCGATTCACTCAAACGCATTTTTCTCTCGCGTCATAACTTGATTATTTCATACTTTTCTATAGTTAGATACTGTAACATCATCACAAAACTGCTTGTGTATTGAAATAATCAACGAAGAAAGTAAAAGAGAGAGAGCAGAGAAACGAGGTGCTTCACTCGTTTTTTTGTTTTCTACGAGGGTTGCCACATTACGGTAATTTTGTACATTGTCTTTGAATACAGAGAACCATTTAATCGAATTCTTCCGTCACAAATTTAAAAGAAATACATTCAATAAAAATTAAGCATCGGTGTGCCGTCCAAAATGTCAAAACAAACACACAAAGAGGAGTTCTAAGAAAGACTTTGCAAGTTAATAAAAAATGTAAATGCAAGGAGGCAAGTTTGGCAAAAATTTTTGCAAATTGAGTGCGGTGAGATAATAGTGGGTTATGTAAGCTACCAAAAATGTAAAACTATTTTGTTTTCACTGTATTAATCTTTTTATATTTTCGTGTTAGACCGAGCTTTGTCGTGCGCGCGCGTGCTTGTTTGTGTCGTGCCTTTACCAAAATTGAGTCCTAGGCGCCTGTGCGTGTTTGTTAATAGCATCTTCGTGCTTGTGTTGGGTCGTGCCTAGGAAATTAGGCACGCGCCCATCTCTACTTACGAACATTACGAGTATTTGTGTATTTACAATGTGTTGAACATTTCATCTCGGTCAAAAAATTTAATTAACCCGTGAACATTTTCGTTCGATGATTTTCTACGATTTTCGGCGTGGATTATAAAGACAAGAGTGTCTCAATCAACTTGTATCGACTTTTGGTGATGAAGCACCATCAAAAACCACTGTAAATTGCTTGTTACAAAGAGTTCATTCTCGGACGCCGTTCGCTCCAGGATGAATTTCGTGAAGGACGTCCAACTTCGGTCGTTTTCCCCGAAATCATCGATGATGTGCGTGAACTGATAAAGCAATACCGACATGTGATTTTACCCTGAGATTGAGGCATCCTTGGGCATTAGTACCACTAGCATCAATAAGATATTGCATTTTCATTTGGCCTTGATAAAGATTTGTTCTCGTTGGATCCCACATAATTTAAGGAATGCTAAAAAAAGGCTCGTGTCGATTGGAGCAAAGAAATGTTAAAAAAATGCAATCAGGGTAACTAAAATGCAGTGTATAACATCTTCACAGGTGACGAATCATGGACCTATACATATGAGCCCGAAACAAAACAGCAATCGACCGTATGGGTCTCTCAAGACGAGCTAAAAGAAGCACATCGAAGCAAATGATGGGGGGGTTTTTTTTTTTTCGATATAACAGGTTATGGGGCCACAGTGCCTTCAGTGGAACGTAGGACGGTCAATTCTGGGTGGTATACCACCATCAGTTTGCCAACCGTGTTCGAAGAAATAAGGAAATGCACGTAGAGAAGACGGATCATTTTGCATCAGGACAATGCGAGCTCTCACACATCAGCTGAAACAATGGCCTATCTGAGCACACAACATGTCGAAATGATGGGTCATCTGCCGTGCAGCACTGATTTGGCACCCAATGACTTCTTTTTACTGCGTGGTCAACGTTTTTCGACGCCCGAAGCAGCTCGTTTACAATGTTTTGGAAGTGTCTCAATCGAAGTGGAAAAACGTGCTTCGAAAATCGGTTTGACCGCGTGCATAAGTGTATTGATCGTCACGGAGAATATTTTGAAAAACAATAAAACTATTTCCAATGATAAATGATTGTTTTTTGTGTTGCTGGAGCCGAAATATAAATAGCAACCCTTGTAGTGTTATAAAATACAAGTTACCATTTACATTGTCAAATGGAAGCAATAAGGCACTCAGCTACTGTAACCATAATTCATTATTAGAAAAGATTTTAAAATGCCCCTGCAAAATTGTTTAGAACCTGTTGGCAACATCATATATTGCAGAATAACTTGCTTTGTAATGACCTTTCATTCCACAAAAGAAATCTATCGGATAAAATTACCAACCAAATCGACTAAAATTCGTTAGTTGCGTAGCTGAAGAAATACTTAGTTGATTTCTAAGAAAATTAAATCAACTACGGTTATCATTTTTAATCATTGTTACCATTTTATTAATTGAATTTGAATTGTTAAAAACTTACAATCAACAGACACAAACTGTAAACGAAAATCAATAAAAAGTTTGCCTTAAATTTGGAACATTTTGAATCTTTACTTCCACAAATCCTAATACCAACCGGGACAAGAGTACGATATCCGAGGACCCTCAAATCGATAACTTGGTTTAGAACGCTCCAAAATAAAACAAAAATATTAAATACAATTTATCGATAACTCGCTTCGTTATCAAAAAATTACCGCCAGTTTTAAAAAATCTATAACTTTTTTATTATTTTATTTGATCAAATAATTATTCTCTGTAGAACAGCACAAAATAGGCCTAACATAGAGAGTTTTTCAACAGAGACGCTACAAAAGTAAATCGATAGGGACAGGAAACGGCGCCATATTTTTTCCCGCTCTTTTGACAATTCTCTTCAGTAGGGTTTGCCATTTCATGATGGAAATATATACGAGCCAACAACCAGTCGAAATTATTAAAATTTACTACCGAAATTTGGAGTCAGTGGCCTCAACTTTAAGAGGCCTCAACAATCAGCGATGAGGCTCATTTCTGGCTGAATGGCTTCGTCAATAAACAAAATATGCGTTATTGGTCAGACAGCAATCCCCACGTAATCCATGAGTCATCATTGCATCCCGAAAAAATTACGATTTGGTGCGGTTTATGGGCCGGCAGCATCATTGGGCCGTACTTCTTCCGTGATGATCAAGACCGGCACATTACTGTGAATGCGAATCGCTACCGTTCAATGATAACCGAATTTTTTTGGCCCCAATTGGATAATATGGACTTGAAGGACATATGGTTCCAACAGGACGGCGCCACAAGCCACACAGGAATGCTACAATCAATTTAATGGAAACCAAGTTTGGTGAACGTGTTATCTCACAAAATGGCCCAGTCGATTTGCCGCCTGGGTCGTGCGATTTGACGCCGTTAGATTATTTCCTGTGGGGCTACGTCAAGTCTATGGTCTATGCCAACAAACCAGCGACGATTGATGAACTTCGTACGAATATCGAACGTGAAATTGCAGCAGTATCGGCCAATTTATGCTTGAAAACCGTCGAAAATTGGGTTCAGCGTCTGGACTTCTGCAAGCGTGCCCGTGGTGGCCATGCAAAAGAAATCGAGTTCCATACATAATGGCATCGAACGAACTTTCACAGGAATAAAGAATTTCGTTGGTATCTAAAACCGGTTTTGTTTTATTTAAAAAAAACTTTTGTAGCGCTCTTATTGAAAAACCCTTTACATACGGTGTCGCAATAAAATTGCATGATTTAATTTAAAAATAAAAAGTATATTTTTTGACCGTCTGGTGATATTTATATTGCATTGTAAAGCGGAAATGTTCCGATTAAATAAAAATATAACCTCTGGCAAATTGTGCCAGCATCTCTGATTTTACCTGGCCTGCCATGGTGCTGAATCAAAGTCTCAAGCGTCCTTCAGTAAATGCTAAATAAAACATTACGTGCATGGCTAAATGTCGCACGTGTCAAATCTGGCTAACAATGGATAGGTGGAGATCTATGAATCTTGTGTCTCTATATAGATGCAAGGTATCACGGCTTGTCCCAGTCTTAACGGGATACTATCTGATTGTTAGGCATGAGGTCTGAAGGTCTACTGAACATCTTCTCTGCACGTGTACAGCTCCAGTCATCGATTACCAACAACATCAAAGTTCTCACTTCGGTGGCTATTTGGGCTTACTATAATTTATCATATGGACTATGAGTGACTCCTCCATTTATTAGAAACAAGTTGAAAAAAATTTTAACAAGCATCTGTTGTCTTGAAGCGGATATCAGTCATTATTGCCACAGAGATTTCAAACATTAAGAGGCCACCTACAAAAATAGAAAATTCAAAAAATGTTGTAGGCAAAATTTTTTTCGCACATCTTGTAATGCTAGCACATATGGTCCTGAAAAATACTGAATCCTATTTAAAAAAAAAAAAAGATACGAGTAGCTTTTCTATCAGCAGCTGATGCTGATGATTAAGACTAAGGATATTTTTTAATGCCTTTCATCTTATCCTTTAAATGTTATTTAGAATCAATTTCTAAGATTTGAAATATTTGCTTTCATTTCGACATGTGTGTTTTATCTAGACCATACCTGTTCTGCAAAAAATAACAAAGAAGGAGATAAAAAAAACACTTATAATTGCTGCCGTTTGTGTTACTCGTTATCTGATGTTCCTTTGAACCTCTTTTTTCACACAGCCAAGAACAGAGGTTCATTGTTCTTTTGTAGATGTTATCTGTTTGTTTCCCCTGTGGGTTAAATGGTGTTGCTGGCAACGCATTTGCTGATGTTGCAAGAAGCAACTTCCTCTTGAATTGTACTAGAGTGGAGTCATATTGCAAATATTATGTATGTTATGTTGTCCTTAAAAGGATATTTAAATGAGTGTGCGAGTTTGACTGTGTGTATGCGTTTATAAAACGAAAGCAGATGTTTTTTTGTATTCATATATATTATAGTTCCATTTCCTTTTCGTGCATCATCTTTTCTTCCTTAATGTCTACATCATACAAAGTCGTTCTTAATTTTCCTTTTGATGTCTGGTAAATTTAGACACACACAGAGAGAGAGAGAGAGAGAGAGAGAGATCGAGCTATAAAGAGTAACACCATATTGTCTTGAGAGTATTTTATTGTTTTTTTTTCAAATTTTTTAAAGTTTTCTTTGAATATTTTTAAATGATTAATGTGTTTACACTATCAGGAAAAAGGTTTAGAATTTTTATTTATTTGCAGAATAAGTATTAAATTTGGCGTGACAGTCTATTGAAACGTGATAAGATAATAACAGGAATGCGGAAAGTTACATTACTGGTATCACCTATTCTAAAGTTGAAGTAAAGACATCATTATGTTTCAAGGTAATATATGCCAGTTTTTTAATCAAATAGGGTATCAACTTTCCGGCAAACAAAACAGCTGTCACGCGCTGTTACCTCCTCTTTGATAGGTACCTTTTGTCACCAAAAAAATTTGGCAGACTACCGATTTGTAACAATTGTCACATTGCTGTCAAATAGTATCCGTGGTGAATTTCGTAACCCTTCCAGAATAGGGCTTTAAAAATGACTTAATATTCAGCAAAAAAAATCAGATGATGTACTTTATTTTTTGTTTTTTAATTTTTATAGCCACTAATGTGAAATGAGTGAAAGAATTGGGTTGCTCTAGTTTTGGTTACCCAGGTAGTTGAGTTTCATTTTGCAATTGTGTTTTCCGTTTCCGGGATATTGTAGTTAGTTTCTGTACATTTTTCATAATTCTATTCCACAAAGATGGGAACCTTAGGCAACAACTGTGCAAACTGAATGAGAAAAAGAGAGCATACACTAGAAAATGACAGGGAGAACTGCACAACTGAAATACAACAACTGCTAAAACAAGTGAACTACTGAAACAAAGGAACGGAACAGCGTGAACTACATAGTTCCATATATGTAGTTCCAAGAGTGAATATTTCAAATGAACTAATACGTTCGTGAACTACACAACTCTAATTTTGATGCCATGTCCTATTTGCGTGTACTCGTATTAAGTACAATTTTCGCGGATTTATGTAGTAAAATGTAACTCAAATTTAGCAAATCAGTTTTCTGTGTGTAATTACCGGGTGAACAAAAATTTCCGTTGCATCAATATAAACAGATTAACAAACATGTTCCATTCCGTGGACAAAACTTTATTCTACAAGAATATCTACACTGAAAGAATTTTCTTCACAATATTAATGAAACATTCTTCATTAAAAATTCTTCATTCATTCCATGAAGTTTTTCATATATTTCATATATTCATAGATCCTATGAACAAAATGTTATGAATTTTACAAAACGTGTTCATAGAAAAGTTGCATTAAAAATTCTTCATTAATTGTATGAAAACATTTCATTACCGTTATGGAAATTCTTCATTAAAAATTGTATAACAATAGTTTTAGAATTAGAAATTTGTTAGATTTTTTACACATTTCATGAACTTCATTCTTTGTTAACGTACACATATTTTAGATGCCCACATTTATTTCTGCTGGGTTGTGAAATCGAAATATGTACCTATAAAATTAGAAAGGAAAAGGATTGAACGACAAACAACACGATTCTACACGAACGATTCTACGAAACATCAAAGTACAATAACAAAATGCACTGAATTTGACAGTTGGGGTCATAAGAAAGCAAAAACAGCTGTTCTAATGCGCCAACCTCTACTGGTTCAGTCATGGATTTGGCACAAACATGCACAAGCAGAAGCATTGAATTTGTTGTTGGATATGTCGCTGTACAGCATGAAAACTATGTAAATCAAAAGGGTTAAGAAAAGAATAAGGATGATTATCACTTGAGTGTTACAACAGAGTATATTTCCACAGTGGTGTTTTGCTAGTATGTTTCTGGTTTTCCCTACTATTTTCTGTTTTTTCGTGACATAAACGGCAACAACACATATATTTGTATTTCATAAATAAATTCCATGAATGATTTTCATGTTAATACGACAGATTTTCATAGATGTTAGGAAGCTTTCGTAGATTTAGCTTCATATAATCTATGAATTATTTCATAGGCGGTATGAAATATTTTCATAGAATTTATGTAGCAATTTCATACATTTTACGAAGTTTACATAAAAAGTTTCATAAATTTAACTTCATGGAATCTATGAAAATCTTTCGTAGATTCTATGAAATATTTCTTTGACTGAAAAATAATGACACATTTCATAGAATCTATGAAGAAATTCATAGGTATTATGAAGATAATTCTCTCAGTGTACTACTTCTTTCGAAGTACGGGAAATGAAGTTCTTCAAAAAGTACTTTACTGTATATTAGGGTGTACTGAAAAACGCTGTTTTGGAATTTCAAATGTGGGGGTCTCAAACTCTGCGTATTAAAAGGTGATTACGGAGCGTATAACTTTTTTATACAAGGGTACTTATAGTCCCCTACCGGCTGTTGAAGTTTCGATTCCTAGTAAATTTTCGGAAAAAAAAGGAAATTATTTTTTTTGCATAATATGGGGATCAACGACGTGTCATGATGAACCTATATAGGAAAAAAATATTTTCACAATTTTGACAGAGTATTTTTTTTTCACGATGTCATTTTGAAATCTCTATCATGCATATTTTGTCTTCCTCACTTTGCTGTATTTTAGATAAATATTTCATCAACTATATAAAATACATACATATATTTGTAGGTGATTTTGCGAAACAGTAAGACAAACCTGCGAATCAAATGAAATTTTTTGAAAAATTAGCTATTCGATGGAATATTTATGAAAAATACAACAAATTGGGGAAGACAAAATATGCACGATAAAGATTCAAAATGACGTCGTGAAAAAAAAATGCTCTATCAAAATTTTGAAAATATTTTTTTCTATATATGAGCCATAGAATAATACATACCATAGAAGCTTTTATTCGCTCAATAAATTAAACGTCATAGGTACGATGGAAAGTAAACATTGGATGGTGGAAAATATGGGTTCAATAATACCAGATAGTGGCAATAGTATATAGCGATCAACAAACGAACAACAACCGAATTTCGTGTTTTTGTGGCAAACTAGTTGTGTTAAATACAATACAAATGTATACCAACGACAAGAGTCAAACAAAAAAGTGCAAAATATATTTAAATTTTTCAGTTCTACACCAAAACGACAGGAAAAAGTTAAGTGAACATATTTTGTAACTCCACCTGGTGTAAGGTAATTTTAAATTTAATTGCTCTCATTTCCACAAACCTATGATGAAGAGTGTGAAATGAAACGTCAGATGAGAGAATAAGTTCATGTACGTATGTATTATTCTATGATATGAGCGTATTATTGTCAAAAAAAAATATTTCTTTTTTTCGAAAATGTACTAGGAATCGAAATATCAACGCCGGCAGAGGACTGAAAGTACCTTCGTATAAAAAAAAGTTTGATGTTTCCGTAATCACCTCTTCATTACGCGTCGTTTGAGACCCCCCCCCTCGAAAAAAAAGTTTTCAGTGCACCCTACTGTATATGTTTCACGATTACCATTCCCCACTAAAAATAGCAGTCCAGTTTTTCAAAAGGTTCATCGAATTGCAGTGGCCGTCGTTGGTGCTATGGTAGTGTGCATAAGTACGTGGGTTCGATCCCTGCTCAGACCACTTTGGGTTTTTTTTTTTGACGGCGGTCACCTCGCTTAGTGACGGCGACACTATCGATTATTTAGCCATAAAATGCCGCTCGGAACCGGTGTAAAACTGTAGGTCCTAATCAATGCGTGTACAACTACAACGCGCTCAGCTCACTAGTTGTGAGAAGCTCTGCCCAACCCCTTCATGGGATGTAATGGGAAAACCATGTTTTTTTTATTGCGAATTGCGGATGGCTCGATGATTGACCATTAAAATATTTATTATTTTAAGAATTTCATTAATAAAGGTTCTCGCATACTCAAATTACCTACTTCGCCCCTATTATCACCATCTCTTGTCATCATGCAGTTTGTCATCAAAAGTTTTAGCTGTCAGATTGTATGGAACTTAAAAATTATAACTGTTGGTTAACTCTAACAGATATTGTGATAATGGCCCTTAAAATAATTACACAAACTCTGGAAGGATTATATTAATATTTTCAAATAGTTACTTCAACTAATAAAATATTCAATTGTTATTTAGGGAATTATAATAATAGTAAGTGCTTTTATCAAAAAAAATAGTAATTATGATAATGTACATGTGGACGTAACAATCGTTTTTATACAGAAAAGTGTAATAATGAATAAAAGGTATCACATTTTTATATACTTTAAGGTAAATTAAAGCAATCAAAAAGTCAAACAAATTAAGCAACACAATACATGGTGGAGAATAGAAAATACAAAAAAAAAACATAACACTCTCAAAACAAACAAAAAACATTAACTATTAGCAATAATCGTTGCTAGGGTGACATACAAATGTAATTTATAAAAAACGAATCCAATACAAAAGAACACACGAAATTACAAAAAGGCTAACGTTAATCCATCCATCACAGGTTTTCAAAAAAAAAAAAAAAAAAAAAATAGAAAAACTAAGCGACAACCTGAAAGGAAACTTAAATGAGAACAATCACTTTTTGATAGCGTTTAGGGATATGAAATCACTTTAATTCACAAGTGAATGTAGGAAATTTATTTATTTATTTAACACTGTGAAAGGTGTGGGTTATGTTGTTGGATCAGTATTGTGTTTGTTGTAATTGTTGGCGGGTGTGTACACATTAATACCCACAAGGGATGATAAGATTGATACTAGGGAAATTTTTGGTTGTCGCAACGTTTTTACTTGAAAGATACTTATGTCATATGAAAACTATTACAATTGAACAACAAATTACAATTCCACATTTCTCCCCTTGTGCGGGTTTTAACATGTATTTTGTTGTTGGATTGTTTTTCTGCACTGGAATATTATCTGTTGTTCTATCTGCAATAACTAAATCGGAAAACCAATTTTCTCTAGACAACCTTTTTATAATCTTCAATATATGTATGTACATGCTATTTATTTAGTAGCACAATCTTTACTTTTATTGACTATTTTACAACCTCATGAGGTCAGACGTCTTACACATATTAATTAAACAAACAAATTAAACAAATTTCAACATATTCTTCCAACTGGCTCTATCCTTCGCCTTTTCTCGCCAGTTGGTAACACCAAGGATACGGAGGGATTCTTCTGCCTGGTCTTTCCAGCGGAGTCTTGGTCGTCCTATTTTCCTGCTTCCATCGGGTACCTTATCGAAAACCTTTCGCGCTGGCTCATCTTCATTCATTCTGATAACATGGCCTAGCCAACGCAATTGGCCTAATTTGATTCGCCTAGCTATGTCCACGTCAGAATATAGACTATATAGCTCTGGGTTCCAGCGACGTCGGTACTCGCCGTTTTCTCTAACAGGACCATATATTTTACGGAGAATTTTCTCTCGAAAACTCCCAGGTGTTTTTCATCCGCTTGCGATATGAGTCAAGTTTCAGAGCCATATGTCAAGACAGGTAAAATGAGAGTCTGATATAGCTGGACTTTTGTCCGTCGAGAGAGGGCTTTGTTTCTAAACTTCTTGGTGAGCCCAAAATAGCATCTATTTGCAAGCACAATTCTCCTATCTATCTCCAGGCTGACGTCATTGTCCTTGTTCACGGCGGATCCAAGATAGACAAATTCATATACCACTTCAAAATTGAATCGGTTGTCAACGTTCAAGTGGCCGTCGGTGGTGCAATGGTTAGTGTGCGCGGCTCTTGTACATGAGAACGTGGCTTCGATTCCTGCTCATACCACCTTACATTTCTTTCGACGGCGGTCACCTCGCTTAGTGATGGCGACACTACCGAGTACTTAGCCATGAAAATGCTTCTCAAAATACCGTTCGGAAACAGTGTAAAACTGTAGGTCCCAATCCAGTGAGTGTAAAACTAGAAAGCTCACATCTCACTGATTGTGAGAAGCTCTCCCCAATCCCTTCATGGGATGTTATGGGACACCTTTTTTTTTGTCAACGTTTAAGTATGGGCCAAGTCGAGTGGTTTCTCTAGTCGTGGACACCATCAATTTTGTTTTGCCCTCATTAACAGCAAGACACACCTTCGCTAATTCCTTTTCGATTCTTGAAAATACTGCAGTAACCTCTCGCAAATTTCGTCCAATGATGTCTATGGCCAATGTGATATGCCGTTTCGTGTTAATGGTCTTGTTCGTATTTACTGCAGCCTTTCTCATTATTATCTCCATTACGATGTTGAAGAGATTGCACGAAAGTGTGTCGCCTTGTCTAAGTCCTCGCTTGGTACAGAATGGTTCAGTGAGGGCTTTCCCCACTTTCACTGCTGATTTGGTGTTGGTCAGCGTCATTTCTACAGAGGCGGATCAGTTTTGCCGGAATACCAAGTTCAGACATAGCTTCGTACAGTTTTCCCCGTTCGGGGCTATCGAAAGCAGCTTTGTAATCGACAAAAATGTGGTATGTATCGATTTGCTTTTCATGGATCTTTTCCAGGATTTGGCGTAGCTTGAATATTTGGTCAGTCGTGGACTTGCCTGGTCTAAAACCACACTGATAAGGTCCAATCAGGTTTTCAATAATTGTGTTTAGTCTTTCACATAATACGCTCGACAAGACCTTATACGCGATGGATAAAAGACTGATACCGCGATAGTTGGAACAGACACACGGATCACCCTTTTTGAATACAGGACATAATACACTGAAACTCCCATCGCCGTGCATAGATTCCCCCAGCCATATACCGCATATAAGTTGATGCATGTGGGCTATCAGTTCAGCGGGTAGGTCGTCCGCACCAGCGGCTTTATTATTCTTAAGGCGGGAGATCGCCGTTCTAATCTCGTCTTGGTTAGGGGGGTATAATCTACACTATCTTCCACTATCATTACCTCCTGATCTTCAGTGGAAGAATCTGAGTGTAGTAGTGCTGAAAAGTGATCTCTCCACATTTTGAGCACACACTGCTTCTCGGTCACCAGATTCCCATTCTCGCCCTTACAGGAGGGCAGCCCATTATTCAATCTTCTTACCCTCTGGAAAAACTTTCGGGATTCACCATTCATCCTCTGCACATTTCGGTTTTTTCTCTCTCTCTCTGCTGCCACTGCCATTTTTTCCGCCTAAATAGTTGGTTTTCCTCCCTTCTCAGCTTCTTGTACCGCTCACTTGCAGCACGCGTTGTAACTGACTGTTTCGTTGTCATGCGTGCAGCGTCTTTTTCATCAGTTGCAATGCGATATTCTTCGTCGTACCATGGCCTATCTTTCTGCGGTTTTTGATAGCCAAGTTCAGTCCTCGCAGCGGTTTCCAAAGAATGGGAGATGCGCTTTCACTGCCCATCTGTGTCTTCGGGAGGGGGGTATTATGCTCTAGCAGGAGAGAGAGTTTCTGTCGATAGGACATTGATATCTTCGGTATTTGTAGCTTGTCAATATCCAGGTTTTCCTGTGTCGCAAATATACTATATTTGTGCGCAAACACATTGTGTTTGCTATTCAATATAACATGTTTGAAACATGTTTTGAGACCTAATGTGGGGTTGTTTGTTGAAAACCGATAAAAACAAAAATGAAACAGACAACTAAGAAATAAACAGGCAGCAGATCTTCAATTCATGAAAACAGTGCTGGCAAATATGTACATGTTTCCTGCAATATGTTTCTGGGGCCATTATTTTTCAACGTGTATATTCATACGGAATTTTTTTGACAAAATGGTCACTGGTTAAGGTTTTTACGCCATAAACGGATATCTGGAAATGTTGAGTTTTAACAGTTTTGAAATTAGTGTTCGATATGTGATAAATGTGTTGGAACTCATCTCCTATTTACAAGTTTTCAATTTGCATATCTCGTAAACTTCAATTTATCTTTTTGAAAAATATAATAATCTCCCATTTTGAGAATGTCCTTTTCCACATTTTCAGTCCCTCTCTGCTACTCATATCCTTCTCGTTTTTTGTTTCGTGCTTGTTTCATACCATGTGACCTGACATGATTTTGTAATATATTGCCCCCTATGTGTTGAAAACTGTGTAAATTGTGTGGTTTTGTTTTAGTTGTTAGTTCACAATTTTGTATATTATTTTTACAAAAGTCATTTACAATTTACATAAGTTGGATTATGGTTACTTCAAATACTAAAGGGTGTCTCAGTAAGATTGCACTTTTTAAATTTAGTGTCATTTTGTATGTGCAAGTGGCAACTCTGAAATTTGGTAGCCGTCATATATGTATGTTTATTCCGATTATTTAAAATGGAGCGCATTACGAACGAACAACTCGTTATAATTGTGAAAATTTATTACAAAAATTTGGAAAGTTATGCTGATACCGCTCGCAAACTTCGAAGAATTGTCAGTCGAGAAAGTGCACCTAATGTGTCAACCATTCGAAGAGTGGCCAAACATTTTGAAGAAACTGGGTCGGTTATGGACAGTAGGACACCTATTCGTCAACGTACCGGTCGGTCTCTTGAAAACATTGCTGCTGTACACGAGAGTGTCGCCGAAAACCCTAATACATCAATTCAGCATCGTTCTCAACAACTTCAAATTTCATGAAACACTACGCAGGGAATTTTGACAAAAGTCCTCCACCTTCATGCGTACAAAATTCAGAATACTCAAGAGCTCAAACCAGCAGACCATGGAAAGCGCCGGTAATTCATTCAATGGGTAATGGAGCAAAGTGAAGTCAGTGCCAATTTTTTATAAAAAAAAACATATTCTCCGATAAAGAACATTTCCATCTAAATGGCTTCGTGAATACACAAAATTGTCGAATTTGGGGCTCAGAAAATCCTCATGCAATCCATGAGAAACAAATGCACTAACAACGAGCAACTGTCTGGTGCGGATTTTGGTCAGGCGGCGTGATTGGGCCGTACTTTTTTGAAGATCAGGCCGAAATTGAAATAACTGTGACAGCAATCGTTACATGAACATGATAAGTTCTTGTGGCCTCAACTGGACGGCACGGATCTGAACGACATGTGGTTACAGCAAGACGGCGCCACCTGCCACATCGCGCATGAAACAATCGATTTATTGCAGCAACGATTTCCAGAACAAATTATCTCAAGAAATTCTGATGTCTACTGGCCACCAAGATCATGCGATTTAACGCTGAGCGATTTCTTTCTTTAGGGGTTTGCGAATAAGCCAGAAACATGGTTATAAAGGTCAGAATTGCGAAAATACACGCTGAAAAATCGGTATTTTTGTTGTTGTTTTGGATGCAAATATAACGTTTTTGTAGCTTGCTGGAAATATGGTATACTTGTGTACAAACACAGTATGTTTTCTGTTCAATATTAACTGTTGGAGACACAATATGCGTGTTTTGGTTACGCTAAGTTTCAAAAATATATTTTTTGACATCTTTTACCGTTTTCTACCCTTTTTCATATTTTTGAATGGCATTACTTATCGCTAAATAACACGAGTAATGATTAATATGTTATGATATATATTTTTGTGACCCAAATATGATTTTGTTTGTTTAAAACGGCTGAAAAGAAAAACGTGACATACAGCTAAGAAAAAAAGCAGCAGATCTTCAGTTCAGGAAAACAATGTCCCGAACGTATATACACGCTGAAAATAAACCGACTGTGTAACATATTCTCCCAAACATATTCTGCAAGAACCATGTGCATGTTTGGAACTCACTCACTCAAATAATTAATGGTAAAAATTAAAAGATTTTAAACGGCCCTTTATACATTTACTTGCATTGAATGCATTATTTGTTTTTTTTTTGTGAAATGAGAATATGCTGCTCGTTGGCTTCTCATGTCTTTCAAGTTTTTGGTTTTAGAAGGTTTCAACTATGCGTTGGTTATCACTACGCTTTGGTACACATAGAATATATTTATATACAAATATTGTTCATGCCAGCCAAGCATTTATTCCACAAATGGTCCGCCGTTCCGATTTTTTCAGTAAAGGCTCGGACAGACAAAGGGCTTCACGTTGTTGCCCTTTCCAGTTTCTTTCCTCAAAATCGTTCCTCACTTTGATAGCACACATACATACGTATATACGAAGCACATACACAAAAACCAAAGTAACATCACAAATAATTTAAGCGTCCGAGCCCTCGTTTATTCTTTTTTAACTTTTGATATCCTCTGTCCGATGAAGCATTGACGAAAACGCAATACATCAGCCAAAACAAGAAACGCTGAGTCACTGATAGAGAGAATAATGCAAAAATACAGAAACACCCTTACGAGATGTACACACTCGTGGCCTCTCTTTTATTCTTTTGCTCTGAGACCATTAACACTGCAACCAACACAGCTGTATTTGTATCACAAACACAGATATATTTGGGTCGCAAACACATATATTATAACATATTAATCATTGTGTCTCAAACACGTAATTTTGAATAGCAAACACAATGTGTTTGGACAGATATATATTATATTTGCGACAAACTCCAAACACACGTTATATTTGCGTCCAAACAACAAAAAACTACAGATTTTTCAGCGGGTAAGTCATGGTTCCTGCATAATGTTACAGGTAGCGTTTTTTCTCAGCGAGTGAACTCCTTTGAATAGGATTCGAAAAGTTGTAGATGGCATCTCGAACTAAGTGTATCTTGTACAGTAAGTATTTGTATAATCAATATTAATATTTTCATAAATTAGTCCATAAAACACCTGATAATACATTTATTGTAAATACATTGTGCGCTAACAATAGATTATTGCAGCACTTGTGCAGTATACAACGCCATCCTGTTGAAACCAAAACTCGTTCAATGCCCACTCCTTAAACTCCGTTGTCCGTTCATCCACAGAAAAATTTAGTTGAGACAATTCAGAGGTGGGTAACTAGGATGCTGGCTTTTCGCCGACTACACTTATAGGAAAAATAACCGAGTTAGCCGTAACCGAATTTATAGGTTGTCAACACCACACTAGAGATCATCGCATCCGAATTTTTGGTTCCACAACCGCATTAGAGGTTACGATAAATCTACTTGAGGTTGTCGCAAACGAATTAGAGGGTGCCAGAAATTACATAGAGGTTGACGCAGCCGAATTTGGAGGGAACTTAGAGGTTATCACAATCCAATCAACTTAGAGGTTATCACAATATAATCAAACTTGACTTCTATTAATTGAAAACGCATTCCAAACAACCGCTGATGAAGATCTGTGCCTAGATCTGAGATAGCTTCACGGTTAGCTGAGAATCAGTAGGATTCATTTTGCAAAATTGAAAAAAAAAACTATACAGGGTGGTTCAGTCACGACTGGACAAATTTCACCAGCGTATTCCTTGGCTCATTTTATGAAATTATGTCCATCTACTACCATCCCCGAAAATGCAACGGAGCGAAATGGCAGCGGTTTGAAAATTTTCAGATTGTTGGTCGGAGGGTACTAGGGTAAAATTGCTAACTTCTGAGCGAGTGGATCTCGGATCTTAGTAGACCTAATTAGATCTGATTAGATCAAAAAACTGATCATCGTAGACCTAATTAAATGTTATTATGTAGATCCGAAAAATTATTATATCTAATAGGATCAAATTTGATCAGAACTGATATATTGCTATCTTTTTCGGTCTAATATCTAATATCTAATTCGATCTCAATCTTATCCTAGATAGGTATTGATTAATTCTGATCTAATCTGATACTATTATACATATAAACTATACTTATAGGCATAATTTCGCAACATCCAAGCTGCTACTAACAAGCGCGTTTGGTGCTGCCAATTTGAACATTTCCAACAAAAATTATGTCTTGTTTGGTACACGCTGAAAAGGTTGTCTGTTTTTGTTGTTTGGATGCAAATACAACGTGTTTGTAGAGTGACATAAATATAGTACACTTGTGTCCAAACACATTGTGTTTGCTGTTCGATATTATATGTTGGAGACACAATGTTATAATATGTTATAATATATGACTTTGTGGCCCAAATATGGTTTTGTATGCAGAAAACATAAACGTGATATACAACAAGGAAACAAAATACAGCAGATCTTCAATTCAAGAAAACAATGCTTGTACATAAGTACACATATGGATGTTCCAAACATATTCGTTGTTCCGGCATAATGTTAGAGAGAGCCCATTTTTTGAGCGTTTATGCGATTGCCACCTCAAATTTCCTTTCAAAACCTGCTTCTGATGAGTATGCAGTATATTTTGCTGGGGTGTATTATTTATATTTTTAGTTTAATCGCCGTCAAATTTTCCAGCTGCTTTTTATTTTTTTTTTTCTTAAATTGCTGACACATTTTAATCTTGTAGTAAGCGAATAATCCTGGGCGTTTTTATACTAAACTAATAACAGTCGTTGTGGATGACAGAATCTTACGACGTTATAAAACAAGAAAAGTTTGTTTGCAAACTTGGATTTAAAAGCCCAGCGGCTTTTAATCTGTTGTTACGAATTTCTTAATTTTTAATTAGTTTTCAAACATTTCGAAATTGACTTTTTGCTATACAAACTAAGAATGATTACATTATCTTCCTTCCCTTATCGATTGTATGTCATGCCCAGACTTTCAAATATAATAAAACAATAAAAGAAAAGCAAACAGCTCAAACACTGAACTCTCGCATTTCAAGATTTTAATCGTCATATCCACCAACATTTTGCGCACCAGTATTTTGATACATCAGATTTGTTGAGATACACAATCTCGACCCCATAACTTTTTATTCGTTGTTTTCCATTTGTTTTCATGTCGTCGTTCTTCTGATTCTCCTTCATCTTTTAATGATTATATGATTTAATTGTGTTTAATTTAGTTTTGAATTATATTTATTATAACAAACACCAACATCAATGTGGTGAACCAACATTGACAGTCTACTTCCTCCTCAAATTGAGGCAGGGAGGGACACTGTGTGCGAAAATGCATGTGTATGAGTGTTATTAGTTCTAGTTCCCGAATTTTTAATTCCATTCTTGGCAGCAGCGGACATTGAACCCGCCGCCCAAATATGCTGAGAGTTTTTCGACAAACAAAAAAGTAAAAAAAAAAAATAAAAACTTTTTTGTTTTCGACTTAATGTTGAATTAATTTCGTGTACGAGTAAGACCCTATAGGTCGTCTGGTCGTTGATAATTAAGGTTTGTTGTTGTTGTTCTAAATTGTTGTTCTAATTGTATACATACTTTGCATGTGTGTGTGTGTGTATGTTGTGTATGTGTGTTTGTATGTTGTTTGATGTGGTGGGTTGTTTTAATTCAATTTCGACAACGGAAAGGGAAATATTCCGCTTTCGTGTTTAGGTGGAAGAATCTTTCCGTGAGAGCTTTGATTTTGTTTTATTGCTTCACGGTGCATAGACCCCCAACACAACAACAGTTAGAAAAGCTGCCCCAGAAAAGAATCTCAAAATAAAAATCCAACAAAGAAGTGAGCTAATCAGTGACATGTTTGAAAATAATGTAGCTAAAGAAAATTTGGAATATTGTTTATTTCTCCGAATATTAATGTGCAGATTACGAGATTTTGATTGAGAGATTCTGATTGACTTAAATTCAGATTAGAGATTGATTGAAGTTCGTAAAATTGCTCATTTCTACATAAAGTGAACTGACAAAAACGTGAACATCCAGCATTGGGAACAACTTGGAAGACATGAATATCCACTAGTGATGCACAGAATCGAGGAACCGGTTCTTCACAGGAACCGACCGGGCCGGGGCTTGCAAGGACCGAAAGGCGGGTCCAAAAGAACCGAAAACGGTTCTTTAAGGACCAGAAAAGGGTTCAAAAGAACCAAAAACGGTTTCAAAATTACCGAAAAACGATTCTACAGTAACTGAAAAACGGGTTGAAAAGATCCGTAAAACGGAGCCTCCTCCACTAGGAGGACTCGTTTCCAAAGAAACAAGAAGTGTTAACCTTTGGGTGAGAGTACGAAATTGTGTATTTTTATCAAATTTTATATTCTTATAACTAGATATTCCACTTAAGCCTCGCAGGAACAGCAATTTGCTGAGAACCAGAACCGGTTCAAATACCCGGGTCTTCTCGGAACCGGACTCGACAGAACCGGTTCTTAAAATACACCAAACCGCACATCACTAACATCCCCATGTCTTTAACTAGCTTTAACTATACTTAATTATTTTTATGATACTGGAGTAAAAGAAACATTGAAAATAGAATATTACTGTTTTTTTTTGCTTAATTTGAATCAGTATACATCATGTTTGCTAACTGAGCAGCACTTTTTTTAATTATGGCCGTCGGTGGTGCAATAGTTAGGTGTGCGCGACTCTTGAACATGATGACATGGGTTCAATGTCTGCTCTGACGACCTTACACTTCTTTCGCCAACGGACACCTCGCTTACACGCTGAAAAAATTGGTCCCAGCATCATACAGCAGGAAACATAAAGGGTCCGCCATCTAACGTTTTTTTTTTTTCAACTAGTGCTTATTTCGTGAATGGTAACACTTAGCTCATGTCTGATTAGACAGATAATTAGTTTTATCCTTCCGCTGAACGAATATGGTTGTGTATACGCTTGAACAACGCTGGGAAATATTGCGACATTACTTTGGAAATCATGGTAATGTTGCAGAATGTGTGCGAAAATTGCGTACGGATTTTGGAAGAAAAGAAGCACCGTCAGCTCCGTATGTTCGTTATCTTGTGAAAAAAGTGAGCTGATGTCGTTTGGCCACCTCGGAGCTGCGATTTGACACCGTTGGACTATTATTTGTGGGGTGCCCTCAAAGTTAAGTGTTACGCCGACAAGCCAGAGACAATTGACGCTTTAAAGGACAATATTCGTGAAGTAATTGGTGAAATACAGCTGCACACAATCGATAATGTGCTTAAAAATTGGACCGGCCAGCCGAGGCAGCCATTTGAATGAAATTATTTTCCATTATTAACCGGAAGGATTGTACTTTCAAATAAAAAAGGAAATTTGAGAAAATATAGTTTTTTTTATAGCATTTTCAAAAAAAAGTCATTTGGCGGACCCGTTTATCTGTTTGCAGTCAATGTCTTCATGAGTTGAAGATCTGCTGCTTTTTTTTTTTTGTTTTCTGTCACGTTTTTGTTTTCAGCAGTTTTCTACAAACAAAGCCACATTTGGGTCACTAATACATATATTAGAACACATTTATCATCGTGTCGCAAACATGTAATATTGAATAGCAAACACAATGTGTTTGGACACTAGTATACTATATTTGTGACAAGCTACAAACACGTTAGATTTGCATCCAAACAACAAAAATATACAGATTTTTCAGCGTGTAGTAACGGCGACACTATCTTGTAATTAGCCATGGAAAGCTTGTTAAAAATCCGTTCAGAACCGCTGTAAAACTGTAGGTCCTAAACATTGAGTGTACAACTACGTGGTAGGGACAACAAACACTCTTTACGCGCTAAAAAATAACAATAAAATAAATGTACATATTTGCAAGTATTTTTTTTGTGAATTGAAAATCTGCTTTTTGTTTGTTTGTTGTCTGTCACGGTTTTGTTTTCAGCAGTTTTAACAAACATTTGGGTCACAAATATTTATATTCTAACCTAGTAATCATTGTGTCCCAAACATATTATATACATGAATAGCAAACACAATTGTGTTTGGAAACAAGTAGACTGTATTTGCAACAAGCTACAATCACGTTATATTTGTATCCAAACCCAAATTTTTCAGCGTGTACACATATTTTATTCTATATAATAAAAAATAGTGAATACTCATTTGTATTGTATACACAAAATCAAGTACTCATTCGAAATGTCCGCATTTGGACTTCACGCAGGCCTTAAGTCGAACTGGACAATTATCAATACCCGCACTCACTTCGTCTATTGGAAAAGTGGCCTCATCACGAATAGAATCAGTCTCAGAATCAGAAGATGAAAATAACCCCAAATTAGAAATTAAAGAACTCCCAAAAGATATCGGTACTACCGCCTAATGAAATAACCCCTAAAATAGAAAAGAAATATCCCCCAATGAAGCCAGCTCCAAGTAATTGAAATAAACCCCAAAATAGTTATTATTAATTATAATATTATTATTAAAGAATTTAGACGAATTCATTATTGTAAATAGGGTAATTTATTGCGGAAATGAAATAAACCCCAAATAAGATAAAGTAACCCCCAAAACCAAAACCACAATGAAACTACCCCAAAAAAAATTTAGGGCTTTTTACATTTCTGGGTTATTTCATTATGAAATAATCCCCAAATTTAAAATGAAATAATTCCCAAAAATTAGGAAATTGTCCCCAAATTCGTTTTTCCTGATTTTTTGGGGATTATTTCATTTCGAGTTTGGTGGTTATTCCATTGGGGGTTATGACGCTGATTATGACAACCTCTAATTCGGCTGTGACAACCTCTAATTCGGTTCAGATAACCTCCAATTCCGATGTGGCAACCTCTTGTTCGGTTGTGTCAACCTATAATTCGATTGCCATAACCTCTAGTTCGGCTGTGACAACCTCTAATTCAGTTGTGATAACCTTTATTTAATTCGATTGTGACAACCTCTAATTCGGTTGTGACAACATCTAATTCGGTTGCGATAAACTCTTTTTCTTGCTGTGACAACCTCTAATTCGGATGTGGCAACCTCTTGTTCGGTTGTGACGACAACCTCTAATTCGATTGCGATAACCTCTAATTCGGCTGTGACAACCTCTGATGCGTCTGTGATAACCTCTGTTGTGGTTGTGACAAACTCTAAATTCGGTTACGGCTAATTCGACTTGTACGGTCGAATTTTTCTCTGAGTGAACCTTAATTTCATTCTCCCGTTCACAATCGATAAACGGCATAAATTGACTATTGTTGTTAAGTTAAAAATATCATTCCAGGACATAGGATTTTACATTTTGTGACCAAAACCCTCAAATTTTTAATAATTGACAATTTTACAGACAGGACACAATTTACTAAATTACTCATATGTAGAAAACGATGTCAAAGGATTTGGATGACCAATAGTCATACTGGGATGTCTATGTTAACTTTTACTGCTCCCGAAATATTTGGAAAACTTTTCCTCGCTTTTTTGCATCGTAAATTCTTTATAATGCTTTAGTTTTTTAACAGTCAAGTAAAATTTTCACCGCCTTTTTTGAAGTTCTTTGTCAACTAATGTGGCTCGTATTTAAGTCACCTAGATTTAATTCCATCATCACCCCTGCTCTTGAATATACAAATTCGAGTTTATTATTAAGTGAATTTACCCAGACTCTTGTATCCTATATTAGTTTCTAATTGGTTGATGACAATACTTTCCCTGCTGTTCTAAGGATTTAAATTGCATTTAAAATTCATTGTTCAAATTATTTTAAAATAATTTTATATTTCTCTTATGATCTGCTGCCGCATTTCAATTTCAAATTTCCACATACATGTACATGATTGTAAACATTGAATTAACATATAATCGGAAAACAAGTTTTTTCTCACTGCCAAGTTTGAGTATTATCAACATTTTTATATTTTTCTTGGCTTTTGGCCAAATTGTTGAATTATCTCATATGCTTTGTTGTAGCTGTTGCCATTTTGACGAGCAGCACATTCAACCGACCCAACAACAAATGCCAATTTATAGCATGAAATGCTAATTTCTTCTCTTATGCACTTCTTCCCCCCTACACCGAGCAACAACAAATTTTCAATATTATGTATGGATGTGCTCCTTGTGTCGTCGGCGCTATAATTAATTGTTATGGTAGCGCATTTGAGTTTTGCAAAACGATTTCATTCATTCATCGGATCTTTTGCGTGAAGGTGGCAATGCTGATCCTCTCGGGCGGAAAAAAAATAGATATTTGGGCAGTGGGCTACATTTCTGTTTTACAAATGGGGACGAACATGTGCGAAAAGTATTTATTTTTGCATAAAATGCAATTAATTGTTATAATTATTGTTGTTTATATATTTAACACACATTAAAAATCTCGAACGGTTTTGTATTTTGAAAATAAAGGAATGATAATGAATGATTATTGTTTTAAGCCATCTCATGTCGGAGAATTTTTGATGTATTTTTTTTTTGTATTAAAAATAGAATTCATCAGTTATTGACTCTTCAAAGATGGCAGTGCTGCTGTCAAATTCAAAGAATTTTAAATGAAGTGGAATCAGGAATATGTATTTGATAAAATGAATTGTTTTTAAATAATTTGTATAGGTACAAAATGTTTATCACAAAGTGAACAATTGAATTTTTTACTTTTAGCCATTGTGAGGGGTTTCCAATAAGGACATTTAGATATTGAAATAAGAGAATAAAATAAAAGAAAGAACATAAAAAGAATAAAACGAGTTGTGTATGAGATTTCAACAAATTTTCGAATTTGTTTTAACGGTCTATCAATGACAGTTTGGGTGGAATATGACATCGATGACTGACATATAATTCAGACCATTTGTGGCCGTCGGTGGTGCAATAGTAGTGTGCGCGGTTCTTGTGCATGAGAACGTGCGTTCGGTCCCTGCTTTGAGAACCTTAAATTTCTTTCGACGGCGGTCACCTCGCTTAGTGACGGCGACACTAACGAGGAAAAGCCATGGAAAAGCTACTCAAACTACCGTTCGGAACTGGTGTAAAATTGTAGGTCCCAATCGGTGAGTATAAAACTAGAACGCACACAGCTCACTGGTTTGTGCGAATTTATTTAGAATTTTTTTTTATTTGTGGCTCCTTGGCATATACATGCGAATTATGGAAACGACACAAGGAAGGTTCCAATCCCTCGAACTGGGCGGCCACTTCACGTTGGCTCTGTGTGAGATAACCATGCCCTCAAATCGCTCGTGCTCCATTGTGGCACGTAGCGCCGGCGTTTTACAACTACATGTCGTTCACATCCATATCATCCA
Source organism: Phaonia tiefii (assembly GCA_963931995.1). Classification (NCBI taxonomy): domain Eukaryota; kingdom Metazoa; phylum Arthropoda; class Insecta; order Diptera; family Muscidae; genus Phaonia; species Phaonia tiefii. The sequence continues at coordinate 84,415,814 of OZ008367.1, read as the reverse complement.
ACTTTGCCCAAATGAAATTGGTTAGATAACATCGATCGGTAGCATTCTCATCAATGCCATCATAATTTTCGAAGAAGTACGGACCTGTGATGCCGCCGGCCCACAATCGACACCGAGCAATGAGTTTCTACGTACGCATTTTACGTCTGCTTGAATGAATTCGTACAGTGAATGAACAGTCGCATTCATAAATATTTTTTGTTCCTGCATTTTTGTTTTGTTCCTCTGTGTACAATAATATAGGGCGTCTCAGTAAGAATGCACTTTATCATTTTGAAATACAAACACATATTTTTTGAGATAGTTGTGATTTTTTTTATTAGATTGTAAAGAAAACATGTTCCGATTGAGTATGGAATAAAATATCCGTTAAATGGCCCCCACTGCTCTGATGATAGGCCATTACTCTTTTCATGCAATTTCCCATGACTTTTTCATAGAGATGTGGCTGTATCTCACCGAGGATGGAAGAATAAAAATGAATGAATGAATGAATGAATCACCGATGATGGGTTGGGTCTCGGATTTGAGCTCAGGAATTCGAATAAATCCGAGATTTCACAAAATCCCAAAAAAAAAAAAGAAATCGCACGGCGTTAAATCGAATGATCTCGGCGGCCAGTTGACATAAGAGTTCCTTTAGATAATTTGTTCTGCAAATCGTTTCTGCAATAAATCGATTGTTGCATGTGCGGTGTGGCAAGTGGCGCCGTCTTATCATGTTCCTGTAACGAATGCCGTTCACAGTCACTGCAATTTCTTCCTCATCTTCAAAAAAGTAACGCCCAATCATGCCGCCTGACCCAAATCCGCACCAGACAGTTGCTCGTTGTGGGAACATTTGTTTATCATGGATTGCATGAGTATTTGCTGAGCCCCAAATTCGACAATTTGTGTGTATTCAGATGCCATTCAGCCATTCAGTTGGAAATGCGCTTCATCGGAGAAGATTACTTGTTTTTGAAAAATCGGCATTGACGTCACTTTGCTCCCTTACCCATTGACGAAATTGCCGGCGCTTTACATGGTCTGCTAGTTTGAGCTCCTGAGTAAGATGAATTTTGTACGCATGCAGATGTAGGTGTCTTGTCAAAATTCTCTGCGTAGTGCATCGTGAAATTTTAAGTTGTAGAGAACGATGCCAAATTGATGTTTTTGTGTTTTCGGCGACACTCTAGTTTACAGCAGCAATGTATTCAATATACCGACCAGTACGTTGACGCACAGACGTCTTACTGTCCATAACCGACTCAGTTTCTTCAAATTGCTTGAGCACTCTTCTAATGGTTGACACATTAGGTGCACTTTCTCTACTGAAAATTCTTTGAAGTTTGCGGGCGGTCTCAGCATAACTTTCCAAATTTGTGTAATAAGTTTTCACAATCATAACGCGTTGTTCTTTCGTAAAGTGCTCGAGTTTTAATAATCGCAATATGTGACAGCTGCCAAATTTCAGAGTTGCCACTTGATAAAAAAAAGAATTACACTAAATTTAAAAAGTGTAATCTTGCTGAGACACCCTTTACCTTCTAATGAATGTGAATGAATGCAGCCAATGAAGTTGTGTTGCACTTCGTTGTGCTTCATCTGCCGAAAATTGTATTCATTCGTCCCATAAAATATTCAGTATGAGAGAGAACAAAAAGGCGAGAGCTTCTAGCAATGAGTCCTATGAGTGAGTGAGAGATCACAAGGAAGTACAACACAACTGCAATGGCTGCATTCATGAATACAAAAAATATTCATGAATGCGGCTGGAAATTCCTGGTACGAATGAATTCATACACATGTTTAGTCCAATACTGTTTCGGTAGTAAAGACAATGTTTTTGCATTTAACGCATTTTTCCAACAGCAAACCAATTTTCTATTACAATTTTTTTCTATTGCGATGTATACGCGATGCAAAATGCAATGATGTAGTGCAATAGGAAATTTTGTTGACTTTCAAAAAATAATTACATTGTGTTCACCTTTATGGACTGTGAGGGGTGTTGAGAAAAACCTTATAATTAGATCAAATTTCTAAAAGGAATTCGAAGAATTTTTTTTTCAAAACTATATTTCTTTTAAATATATTTACTTTGTTGAAGTACCAGATGGCTCCGGTCGGGGAAAAATTTATGGTCGTTCAAATGAGCATTGTTCGACTTCTCGAACAGCCGATATCGGCGAAACTATATGAGATAGCGAAATTCGGACGACTGAATTGAGTTCAGCGGACCCTAAGTAATTTTCTAAACTTATCTAAATTGTCTAAAACTCAAAACTTTTGACAACGCAGCTCAAAATGGGTTAAATATGAATTAATATTTAAAGTTTAGTTTTTGTTTATATTTAATTAGTTTATTTATGAATAAAATATTTATTTGGTTTTATGGTATAAACTTTTTGTTTTATAAAGATACTTCTGTTATAAGAAGATCACAAAAAAAAATTAAAAAGTTTAAAAATGTTTTTTCTTTATATAATTTCTTCGATTAACTCTAGTAACTCGAACTACTGGAATAATCCGGCATGTGATAAAAATCTATCGAGTCAAAATCGAATCCGATTTGACTAAGCAAATTTTATTGGTAAATTCCAAATGTTGGGGAACAAATATTTCATACTTATGTATATGGGCATTTCCACAGAAAGGTCCACCTTTTGTCACATCACGTCACCCTCGTTAATTGCTTTTTTTTGAAGACCAGTTAGTTAGACTGTTTTCTCATCTGTTATTAAATATAGAGCTTCTTACATAAAATATAAACAATTTACGACGGTGACGTGATGCTACATAGGGTGGCACCTTCTGTGGAAATGCCCATATACATTATTTAATGACAGAAACAGAGGAATAAATTAATGGACATTTATTATTTGCACAAATAACATCATTGTTATGTCAAATCGTATTCGATTTAAAGCGATCGATTTCCATCACCCACCACCGGGTATTTTGTATCATTCGAATGCGCCGTTGTCACTCATTGTATATAACGAATGAAATAAAAAACTATTCAACTTCGTACACGTACAACATTCATTCATACCGATGCAAACATAATCAATGCTTAACGAATGGTGCCGAGTGTGAATCATGATTTGGGTGGATGCTACATGTTAACGATACTTTGAGCCTTTCAAGTGTGAGTGAATCGTGAGTAGCTTTTTTTTGCATTCATGCAGGTGTTTAGTATGCATTACCACTTGGTGGGCTTCGTGAGGACTGATATCACCCCACGGCAATTTCGTTTGCTAACTGACCAAAAATGGATCTATTCGCCACAAGAGAACACCCATTTGTATAATAGAGTTTTTCATTTACAGATGGTGCTTGACGCTGTAAATTGTCATTGTGATTTTCCTTTAATATCTGAAAAGGAAAAAATTAGAAAAATTAATAATAGATAAAGCAACGTAACCACCATGAACTCTCAAAATCTACCTGGCCCTATTGGCAAACCCTTTTACGAACTAGCGATCATTATAAACTCAAGAACCCTATCTTTATGCTTATTGAAAATCTAAAAAAAAGACATGCAGAAATTTGAGTCGAGTGAACCGACTTAAACATATCCTCACCCTTAGTCATTGTTTCCGGGTTATATTAAAAAAAAGGTTTACATTTTTTGCAGCCGAATAACCTTCAGTTACCCGACTAAGGGTGTCAAATTCAACCATATTCAATACGTAGCAGAGTAACATTGCGCAAAATATTCCGGTATATGATTTAAATCGGTATATATGATTTAAACCGGTATATGATTTAAATCAAAATTGATTTTAAATAATTTATTTTTTCGTTTGAAATGAAAACTAATTTTTTTTAGAATGTTTTCAATTAACGAAAATTTTCAAAATGACAGCCTTGTTGCGTTACGCACTTAGATGAGCGGTCTCTTCTTTCAGTTGTAGTTGTATTAATAGTCATTTCCTGTCGCCTTTGATTTAAAATCAATTTTGAAGCAATTTTCAATGATATTTCTTTTTCATTTAAAAAGTAGATTATGCATTTATTGAAAATGCATTCAAAAATGCAATTATTTTAAACACGAATATCTCGAAAACGAAGCCACCTAGGCAATTGGCGTAAGAACAAACATTGTAGCTTTTGTTCTCAGCTATCACGTGTTTAAGTGTAGACAAAAGTTTAGGGGACACCCTGTATATGTATAAAATATTTGCTCTCAAATATTAGTAATTATGCCAATAAAATTCGTTAATATAATAATTTTGACTCAATTGATTTTCATCACCTGCCGAATTGTGTACTTCCCAATTTAATTAGGATACGTTGAGTTTATAGGAATTTATCGTGACTACCAGTTAATTGTCCGCCCACCATGTACTTGTATGGGATCTACGAAAATGGGCATGGCAAAGTTGTCAATATTTAATTATTCAGTAGCTTTTGACAGAATATTGCTTAGTATCAAATTTCTATAAGATAGCATCTGGTTGACGAGAGATACGGTGTCGATCAACCGGAAAGCCATCAAACTTTTCTATGGGGGGTACTACAAAAATGGGTGTGGTAACCTCGCCAATTTTCTCCAGTAGAGTAATTATTTGGAGATTATTAGCCAATATCTGAGGTGAAACTAATCCCATACACCAGAAAACAGTTTTAGAAGAAATATGATTTTGTATTAATTCATCGATCTGTAGGAAGGTACCAGAAGGGCGTGGTCACAATGCCCACTTTCAATCCCAATCTAAGTTTGTGCAAATAATGGTCAATGGAGATTTATATTCTAAAATATTCAATATTTATAAATTTTGTATACAACATTTAAACGTATGTTCCAATTTTGAAATGTTTATTCCTATTTAAATTCCTATCCAACCTTTAAATGTGTTTAGTTTTACTTTTGGCAAAAAATCAAATTTATTCATTCAGAAAAGAACTTTCAACTGGTTTAAGAGTGAAACTTTCACTTTGAACCAAAAGCTTCCAACTAACTCATTTGAATACTATCAATTGAACTACAGGAGAATAAAAACATATCACTTGTATTTTAGTCTAAAGGCAGACAAATATTTGATTATTTTACACAAACACCATGACCATTGTCATCAGCATCCGTCCAGGACTGGGAACAACAAGTATATTTGGGTCTTTACTGTGGAAAAGTTTATAGATATTTAACTGTGCTGGTATTTGCTTTTAGTTTTACAACGCAGTTTACTACATTTTTTTTGCCAAGATTAGAAAACTATTTTTGAGGTCGGAACTATGGTTTAACTAAAATAAATTAAAATTGATTTGACTGTCGAAAGCGTTTACAAATGTACGTAAAACAGTTGTAAGTACGACATTATTACGTACGACATTAGTACGAACAACATTTGTATTGTTTGCTGTAATAGGTGTGATAATTTAAACAGCAGTGAAATCAGAAGTTAATAGAACGATCGTTAGAGAGAAGTTAATCCATCAGCCATGTCACAGAGCAAATTTCGTTCAAATCAAATCAAATGAAATCAAATACGTATTGACCTTCAGAAAGCGTAGAATGCAATAAAATTGCGGACTGAACCGGTTTGTAAGAACTGTAGTGAAATAAATATCACTACTCTACAAAAAAAAAATTCTATTAACTCAATACCATTTTTTTGTTATGAATTGTAATCCACTAAGTTCGAGACAAAATATAAAAAAATTTCCGTGAAGATAAATTCCGAATTTAACTAGGAAAGACACGAACCACATTCATTTATAGAACTCTGTTAACGGGTTAACAGACATCTATTAATGCGGTCAAAAAGTTATATACATACATATATCAATAGAAGCGATTTTTAAACGATCAGAGCATTATATACACGAAAATTAAATATTAAACTAATAACACTATATTATTAAAAAATTTCGCGCCCAAACAAGAACAGCTTTGTAAAAGCGCTAATCAAGGAATTATCCCGTGCCTCGTTGGAAAGGTTTTTGAAAGCACTTTCAGGACCTGCAATCAGAATGTGCAAAAAGTCCTTCGAAGGATGCAAATATTTCAATTTATAAAATATTTTCGCGCATTGTGCGAAAACAAGGAATTCTCCCGTATTCTCACATACCTCGGTGGAAAGGCCTTTAAAACCCCTTTCAGAATCTATAATCAGAATGTGTAAAAAGTCCTTCTAAAGATCCAAGTATTTCAATTTATTTCCAGATACAAATATTTTCACCCAAAATATTTTCTCCCCACCTTTGTGGAAAATTAATATAAATTCCGAATTTATCTAGCAAAGACATAAACCACATTCTGTTATAGAAACAGAGTGAATAAACTATATTATGTTTAGAAAGATTATTACAAAACAAGGAATTCTCCTATGTTCTCACATGCCTCGTTGAAAAGGTCTTTAAAATCTCGTTCAGAATCTGCAATCAGAATGTGCAAAAAGTCCTTCGAAGGATCCAAGTATTTCAATTTGGCTTCAGACACCCACATTTTTTTTCGACCATTGTGCGAAAGCAAGGAATTCTCCCGTGTTCTCACATACCTCTTTGGAAATGTATTTAAAAACCCTTTCAGAATCTGTAATCAGAATGTGTAAAAAGTCCTTCGAAGGATGCAAGAATGTCAATTTGGTATCAGACACCCAACAAATATTTTCGCCCATTGTGTGAAAACAAGAAATTCGCCCGTGTTCTCACATACCTCGTTGGAAAGGCCTTTAAAAACCCTTTCAGAATCTATAATCAGAATGTGTAAAAAGAAAAAGTAAAAATCTGCAATCTGAAAGTGCAAAAAGTCCTTCGATGGATCAAAGTATTTCAATTTATTTCCAGAGAACAAAAATATTTCCATCCAAAATAGTTTTTCCCCACTTCTGTGGAAAATTAATATAAATTCCGAATTTATCTAGCAAAGACATAAACCACATTCTGTTATAGAAACAGAATGAGTAAACTACATTATGTTTAGAAAGATTATTATAAAGCAAATATATTCGCAAATTGTGCGAAAACAAGGAATTGTCCCGTGTTCTCACATACCTCGTTGGAAAGGTACCCTTTCAGAATCTGTAATCAGAATGTGTAAAAAGTCCTTCGAAGGACACTTTTCAAAATATTATAAAACGAATTTACTTTTCAAATTAAAGTGTATATAATTTCGAATTAAAAATATCATTTTTATTATTGTAAATGTCATGAACTTCCGTTGTCTATTTACATGTATAATTTAGATGTGACTTGGAACATTTTTAACTATACAAAGAATTTAACAATACATCGGCCTTGTTACGCTATTTGACGGCATAAACTCATAATTCTGCGCATGAGAAACCAAGAAACCCACGACCAATCGATTTAGACCTAAGGCATACTGAATATGTCTAATATGTAAAAATGATTACCCGAAAAAATCGATCAACAAATTTTTCTTTTCGAAAATTTTGACTTTTGATACAAATGCTAAACTTGAATTCGGAGTCGTATAAATTTTGACGACTCCAACTCGGACTTCGACTCCAGGCAAATAGCCCAGACTCCGACTCCTAGACCCCGACTCCAAGACTTCGAGTCCAACTCAAGCTCCGATTCCACAGCACTGCTCAAAACACATAAAATAAGTCCACACTTATTACAACTCTCTTGTGTTTTTAATGAAAAGTTGATTAATACGTTCGTAATTTCGTTTCGTTTCAATTTCATTACTGACTTTTTTTATTTTTTAGAAATAGTTTTGATTTTGCTTTCTCTGTTATCTTTTGACTGTCGGTGGCGCAGTGGTTGCTCCTGGCGGCTTTTTTACATGAGGCCATGGGTTCGATTCTAGCTGGACCACCTAGCATTTCTTTCGACGGCGGTCTCCTCGCTTAGTGACAGCGACACTATCGAGCAAATAGCCATGAAAAACATCTCAAAAAACCGTTCGGAATCGGTGTAAACTTTAGGTTTCAATCAGTGTGTATACAACAAGAATGCGCACAGCTTACTGATTGTGAGAAGCTCTCCTAGGTCCTTCATGGGTTGTAACCTACATTCACGATTCTTTTTATATTTTTCACTAATTTACTGGATCATAATACATACTCGCCTAAAAAGTACTGCTTACTCACAAGCAGGTGTGTAAGGTAGAGTTGCACCGGAAATCGCTTACCAACCTGCTGATTTTTATATGAAAAGCCCCACTTGGCAGCACTAGGTAAGGGCGACCAAATTAGCTTATTAAGTATCGGCTAGGATATTGCGGAATCAAGCATATGTAAGGACATTTAATAGCCACTCTTCTTTCTATGCATTGTCGAAGGGGTGATTCATGTTGAGAATTTAGCATATCGATGGTGTTGCCTAATAAGGGCCAATCTACTGTTTCCAATTGTGTCTAAGATTTGCATAGATCATACGGTAACAAGAAAAATTATGGCTATAGAAAGTTATGGTTGGGCACTTCGAACAATATACTTGTCTACCTATTTCTTAGCATATAGGCCCAAGCAGTTTGGCCCTTCTGACTTGTCGTGACAAGGTAAACAAAACCAGATTGTCCCCCGTAAACAAATGGAGATTGTCCCTTTAATAACACTGTGTGTGACCAAAAATCTGAATTGAGTGAAACATAGCGAACCTGCATAATTTTGATACGCTGAATCTAATGCAGCCATCGGCACTCCATACCACTTGTGTGGACATTGAATTCACACCGACACTTACGCTCTTTAGAAAACCACGCTCTTTTCCTTGGTTTTTTTGAATGTGCACATAACAAAATTTTTCTTTCGTTTAGTCGTCCGCAAGACAGCGATGAAACAACATCATGTGCGCTGGTTGTGTATTTGTTTGTCTTGCGTGCGGCAAAAAACAAGAACTCGTATGTTTGTATGAATGAACTTTAATTTTTTTCAGTGCACAATATTTTCTCACCAACACACTAATTTTTATTTTTGCCGACCGCTGATCTAATGGCATTTCCCGTTTTTCTCTACCACGTCAAAATTTCGAGATATTTGACCCCAAAGTTTGCTGGGATGTCAACAATTGTAATATTTTTGAGACTGAATTAGAGGCAGAACGCTTCAAAATTGAAGTTTGACTTCTGAGTAAGAAATGTAGAGGACCTTAAGAAGAATACCAACTTCAAGTTTGTACCACCTCTCCTCCCCCCTTACCCCTAATAATAATGTTTTTGTCGAGTTATTAGTGGAAAGGGGTGAGGAGAGGGGGTACAAACTTGAAGTTGGTATTCTTCTTAAGGTCCTCTACATTTCTTACTCAGAAGTCAAACTTCAATTTTGAAGCGTTCTGCCTCTAATTCAGTCTCAAAAATATTACAGTTGTTGACATCCCAGCAAACTTTGGGGTCAAATATCTCGAAATTTTGACGTGGTAGAGAAAAACGGGAAATGCCATTAGATTCAGCGTATCAAAATTATGCAGGTTCGCTATGTTTCACTCAATTCAGATTTTTAAAGTGCAAAAATCACACACAGTGTAATTTAAATTTAAATTTTTTTAATTTTAATAATATAATAATTTATATTTTATGCAATTTATTGTTTATTTGAATTTCTAAATTTCTAAATATACTTTGTTTACTAATGCAAACGCTTTTAAAACTAGTTTTCTGGATAAGAGTTCGACTCGTCCACCTTGTACGACATCTAAATATCAACTAAATTGAGCCTTGTATTCTGATTGCATCATCCAAACTGTCGTGGGAGATCGGTTGTTATTCGTAAGGGATCATATCCATTGCCTTACATTACTACATGTTAGTAAGTCTTACGATATCGTGTACAAGGAAGTGACACTGTAAGCAAGAAACATTACTTTACTTTCGTTGGAATTTTGCTGTAGATTGAAGCATTGCATAAGATATTATGCCTTATATATTTTCGTATGGTGTACATGTAAGGGCTTCCAAGTAAGCGTTTTGGTATGAAACATAATTTGCTCATGCTTCCCAAACACTTTAAATGTTTTGCTGGATAAGAAAATTATAGCGGCTGTCAGTTCACATTTTGCCAGTACACTAGTGTATTTTATGTAAAACAATTTTGCGATTGTATTATTTTTGAATATTTGGTTATATAAATAACTGATTATAAATAAATAATTGCTTTCAATGACTTCTCTAGTCGTCGGTTTTAAAATATTCTAGATTGACTTACTCTTAATGGGTTTAAAATTGAAGTATCTAAATGTGATAAGGCTATTGCATCATCTGACGCAATTTAGAAAACAAAACCCGTTTGTTTATTGTATTAGAGGCATTGACACCTAAAGAATAATTAAATTTTATTACTTTGTCGTTTTCTGTTGTCAGATTTTATCGTTTATTGTCGAAAGATTACGCTTCTCACGTATTTGCGTCATTTATTCGGTTCCCTAAATATACCGGATTCTCTTGGTAATTCTCACTTAACACTCGCATAGAAAATTGAAACGAATATATAAATAAATAAATACTGAATAACAAGCAAATGAATGAGTTGAAGGATATAAACTTGATGATTTATTGAGCTACTGAATTTAAATTAGATTTTCTTATTTTTTTTTCTACCAATAGATTGTTGGAGACAACGACAATATCGAGTAATTAGCCATGGCAAAGCTTCTCAAAAAATACATTTTTATTTCGTTATCGAATTTTATAGCAATACGTTGTTCTCTTAAGGATACGAATCGGTTTTGAAAAAATTTTGTATACAAATTTGACAAAATAGTATTACGCTGAAAAATCGGTATTTTTTTCTTCTTTTGATGGAAATATAACGTGTGTTTGGAGCTTGTCGCAAATATAGTATACTTGTGTCCAAACACATTGTATTTGCTTTTCAATATCTGAGTGTAAATCTAGAACGCGCACAGCAAACTGATGGATAGGATCTCTACATTGCCCCTGCACGGTGATTAATAAGAAAATATTTAAATTTTAAATTTTTAATAGCTTAATGGTTTCACAAATACTGTTTAGTATCCTAAATTTTTGATTTTGTTTTCGAATATTATTCCAATACTTTGGTCTCCTAACGATACGAATCCTGTTTGAATAAATTTTGTATATAGACTTGACATAATATTATCCCGCTGAAAAATCGGTATTTGTTTCTTGTTTGGATGCAAATATAACGTGTCACAAATATAGTATACTTGTGTCCAAACACATTGTATTTGCTTTTCAATATTACATGTTTGAGACACAATGATTAATATGTTATAATATATGCGTGAATATGACCTAAACGCAATTTCCTGAAAAATATTGCTGCTGGTTTAATGAACGTAAATGTATGTAACTCATAGGGGTTGATTATACTTCTAAATTTTTCTGATACGTATACCATAAGAATAGATATGTATATGTGACCCTGCTTAAGAAAACCCACCTAGTGTGTCAAATTTCATGAATTCACTTTTTGATTTTTATGTAAAAACCTTCAATTTTCATAAATGAAATCGCTCGTAAGTCTCAAAAACATCGGAAAGTAATGTAAAGCAAACATTGATTAATGAAATGGGAACGCGCACACTATGAAAATGCAACAAAGAGGAAGAAACTTTAATTGCGTGTTACTCAAAAACTTGTTTTGACACACTAGATGGGTTTTCTTATGCACGGTCACATATATATATTAAAAAGAAAATCTCATATTTACTTAAAGCAAAAAGTAAGCAAATAACAACATTACTAATTTGTTTCCTTGTTTTTATCTTTTCAGGTATGTTATCAAATGCTTCAGTTTGCCCATTGTCGGAAGGTAACACTGTGTGTAATTTTGTAAGTCATGGAAATATAACCATATACGGACACCAGTACGTGATAAAAGACAAAAAAAAAAGACCCGTGTCTCCCAGTTTTGCGCCAGTCATTCACTTTTTTTTATGGGTCCCCAAAGATTTGGTGCCTCGGTGTCATTTTTGCAAAAAAGTTATCATTTTGTCAGGCTCATATCTTGCAAGTCGTTCAGAATTTTGATTTACTATCTGCGGGAAAGTTGTAGCTCTTGCCATCAAGAACAAAAATTGTGAACATATAAAATCAAACAAACTTCATCTACGAGGTCAAAATCGCAAAAACTTTAAAAAAATTTTTTTTTCCTTTTTTCCCCTGTTCCGGTCCATAGGTAGCAAACCGTTCAAGATTCAAGGAAACAATCAACTACAAAAATGTACCTAAGATCTTAGTAAATAACTTTCTAGAACATATGAACTTCCTAGGAATGCGATTTTGACCTTGAAGATGAAGTTTTTTTGATTTTATATGTTCACAATTTTTGTTCTTTAGAACAAGAGCTACAACTTTTCCTCAAATTGCAAACGGTTTGCAAGATATGAGCCTGACAAATTGATCACTTTTTTGCAAAAATGACACCGAGGCACCAAATCTTTGGGGGTCCATAAAAAAATGTGCATGACTTTGAGCAAAACTGGGAGACACAGGTCTTTTTTTTTGTCTTTTATCACGTAGTGGTGTCCGTATATGGTTATAGTTTTTCGTGTTGCACTGTGTAATTGAGTAAAAAAACAGGTGGTTAAATTTGGTTCCTGGGACAGATTTAAATACATAAATTTAATATAAGTTTAAATATAAAAATGAAACATATTTTTCTAAAATCGATAAGCAATTTAGTAGACCAATTTAGAAAGACCAATTACCTATTAGATTTGCAATAAAGCTCTACTTTTCACCGAACCTGATGTACAGATTTGCACTATTTTTTGTTTGTTTTACCCATGGACAATTGTTTAGTAGCAGTAACTCTTCCCATTGTAGGTAAACATTTTTGAAATAAAATTATAAAAATTATTGAATCGGCCCAATTGTGAAGGCTGTTTTTTTGAGGCGGAGAACTTTAATTTGCCGACACTGCTTTCGGTGACAACCAACTTGACAGTTCCCTGTTGTTTTGGAGGTTAGTTTTGCTTGGAAATTCATCAGGAATAGAGCAATGCTTGCAAATTGTTCAAATTTATTTTGAAAAACATAGTTCAACTCGATAAACTAATCTGGCTTTGTGTTAATTTTATGGTGCTCATAATCGTTCATCAGAGCGTTGAATTCAAACAACTATGGATCGTTGCGCTATATGTTTACTCTAAACGATAGTACGCATCCCGTAATAGCTTATTCACATTTACTGCGTTTTAGCGAAATACTGTAATTTCGCTCTTTATGAGATGATTTCGAAATCATGGTGTTCACATTGTGCTTTTGTTAATTACTGTGATTTCAAGTGACTTCTGTCTCTTTGTTTGGCATTTCTCTAATTTGTATTGATTGTAAACAAACAAACAGCATTTGATCTGCGGTGTCCGACCAAGCAATTCTCTGCTTATACTTGCGCTTCTTATCGTTTCTAATAAAAAATCACAATAATAATTAAAAAACCCAATATAAAAATCTTATTACTTACAATATATTCGGCATTGAATCCATTTTCCTGTATTGCAATTATTAAAAACGAAAAATTTTAATTTATATTAATAAATCACATTGCAATAAGTACTTACCACCACATAGCAAACTAGAAATGTAAACAAACAGATGTTTTTTCCCCTCATTTTTCTGACATTTGCTTTGAACCAGCAATGGAAATTTTTTAATTTTACTGCATTTTTTAACTGCTATTGCAATACAACACTATGGTCTCTCTTGGTTTTACTGTGATTTCAAACAAATTACAAAAAACTGAGCAACTTTTTTGCATTTTTTTTTGTATGGAAATATGTGTAATTTATAGTGTGATTTAGGCTCAAATCATCTCATATGGAACGAAATTACAGTATTTCGCTAAAACGCAGTAAATGTGAATAAGCTATAACACGAATTCATATTCAAACACTAACAGCCATATTCTGGCAGGATTATAAAAGTCACCACGACGGTTACTATTTGACAGCTCGTAGACTAATACTTATAGTAGACTTAATAGTTCTCTCAGCAAATTTTTGACATTTGGCCTGGTGTGATATGAACGTTGGATGTCGAAAAAATTCATTCAATAATACCAGATAGAGGCAATGCTTCACAACACCCAACAAAATAACAACAACGGTATTTCGTTTTGTGTGTTAAAATTACTGTGTTAAATACAACACAAATGTATGCTACCAATAACAGTCAATAATAACGACATGAAAAATTAAAGTCAAAAGTTATTGTAATTTCATCTGGTGTATGTCAAATTTCGTCAAACAACCCTCTATCACACCGACCGCATCAAGAAGAGTATGAAAGGAAACGTCAGAAAAGCCAAATATTCTCTCTAGTACGATTTACTCTATGTGACAATTGTCACAAATCGGTATTCTGACACAATTTTTTGGGGACAAAAGTTACCTGCCTCAGAGGAGGTAACAGCGCGTGACAGCTGTTTTGCTTGCCGGAATGTTGATACAAAAACATTTTATAAATTCTACAAGGAAACAATAAGAGTTTATGCGGGAAAAAATAAATAATATATTTTGTACCAAAACGACAAGAGGGCATAATTAAATCGAGGAAGGGCTTTTGTTACTTTGTGCTATGGAAATGGAGCAGAAAGAAGAAAGGACTTGCTTTTGTGTTAGAAAGATTGCAAAATTTGAAAAAGCGCCAAATACATTTGAAAATTTTGAACGTAAATATCTCCGGTCTTTGAAGGCATATTGGGGAGTATTATACCTTAAAAAAACAATTAAAGTCTTGTCTATTATCGGAAAAATAAAATTTTTTTTTTTGAAAAAAAAATTAATTTTCATAAGTAAAATGAGGTTAAAAAATCGTTTTTTTAATTAGCTCCCAATGCGTTAATAAAAATAAATATGTTTATGCACTGATTTAAAAAATTTAGAAAGACTTGTAATGATACCCATTTCAACCAGATCGGATTATAAATACCTGAGATATGAGCTGTTATATACTCAAGCTTTAATGGTCTTTATCTCAAGAAGTTGGAGCGATCACGTTTGGGCTGGGGGACGTTTCTAACTCAGCACAGATGCTTTTGTCGGTTGTGAAATTTTGGTGTAGATCAGAGAGTAGTTGGTGCTAAAGTAAATTTGTTCTTCTATTTGCCGCGGATGCACAGGTGTATTCTTGCTCCTAAGCATCTCTGGATGTTCCTTGAGGAAGGCAATGTAACAATCCAGCTGTGTGTTTGCGGGCGGTGCTCTCAAATTGCCGAATGTATTAATTTTAATTCAATAAAATATAAATATGTGTATTAAATACTTTTCCTTTTTTGCCGCTTTCATTTTGTACAGAAGATCATATGTTTTTGTTTTTTCTCTCTTTTGGCAACCTGTTATTGTGAGGTGAATTATTTATTTGTTACGAGGTCAATTTTTCGTTGTCACCATGATACAAATACAAGGTAGTAGCATTCGCATTGTTGTAATTTCCGTACCCAGTTATTGTCAAAATCAGCTGATAAAAATTTACACAATCATGTACAAAAGTGAACATAGATAGATGAAATCAAAACAGAACGCACTCACACAAACAAGTTTGACATTTACTGGGTACGATTAAGTGTAAACAAAGGAAATCATATGGGCTGACGCTACTACCTTGTATTTGTATCATGGTTGTCAGCATGTTGCCAGAATACAAACAGTGGTGACAACTTTGTAACAATTTTGTAGTTAGAATTTGATTGTACAATTTGTATTGCAAACATTAATCCAAATTAGGGGTGTAAGTGTGTTTTTTAACCCCACTAAAGTTAATTATAGCTTAATTTGTACTGTGGAGCGATATTAAGCGTCATTTAAATTTCCCACTAAATTCCAGCTGAAGCAATGATAACGTTGCCACATGCTCAAATTCAAAAAATGCCAACAGAAAGTTATCTTAGATGAATTGTGTTATCATTTTTTGTGAATGAAAATGCTATCAAGAAGGAGAGACCATAAATTTGAAAAAAAAATCCATAGACTATAATAAATAAATGAAATTATTTTATTTAATGGAAAACTGCGAATATTTTTATATATCTAAATTTGAAAACTAAAATTGAAATTAATGTTTCACAACATCGCGCGGTAAATTTTATACATATTTGATTATGATCGATGAGTCTAACAGGTAAAGTAGTTGTGCAGAAGATTTATTTTTTCATTGTAATTTTTCGCTTCACTTGTCAAACTCATACGTATTTTGCTTTTGTACATTTTTGTGTTCTTGTATTGTTAGGCTGAGAATAATCTGTCTTTGGCCCTCTTTTATTATTTTGCTCACGACAAAGTATAGCGGGGGAAAAAATTAAGCAAACAGTGGACAAAATACAGCTGTATTTGTATTTCAAACAAAGCTGTATTTGGATCATAAAAACATACATATATTATAACATTAATTATTGTGTCAGAAACATTTAGTATTGAACAGCAAACACAATGTATTTGGACACAAGTATATTATATTTACGACAAGCTCCAAACACACGTTATATTTGCATCCAAACAAGAAATACAGACAGAGTTTTCAGCGCTAATTCTTAGTTGTATGGTTCTATTCGTTTTTCTATTAACAGCCGGCAGTTTTAGCAAGCTGCAAACCATTTAGCAGAATGTGTGCTGAATCAAAACTGCAACTGTGGTACATTTTCCGTAATTCCACCGTGACAGTTGGTGGTGAAACGGTTAGTCTGCGCGTTTGTTGTGCGAGAGAACGTGGATCCGATCCCTGCTCTGACCTGACCACCTTACACTTGTTTCGACGACGGTCACCTCGCTTAGTGACGGCGACACTATTGAGCAATAAGTACAAATTTAAGTCCCAATCAGTGAGCGAAAACTGGAAAGCGCACAGCTCAGTGATTGTGCGAAACTCTCTCCCCTATCCCTTCATGGGATGTAATGGGAAATATATATTTTTTCGTAATGTCAAACAAATTGCCTGCTTGATAAGTAGGAAACTATTTTTGTTGCTCGTACCATTGTTTGCTGTTAAATACACTTGCTTACAACGAACTCTTAAATTTAAATACTTTGTGTGCTATTTAATTACACTTGCCTGTACATTTGTTTGTGTCTATCTACGAAAATTCCTATTTAGCCATCGAAATGCAACATTATAATCATCATAATATTACGTTTTGATAAATATTGATTTTGAGCCGATTTCATTGAATAGGATGAAATTGAAACATAATACTGCATAACCAACTGGTATGGGGGGTGGAAGGCAGGCAGTCAGACAGGTCTGTCGGTCATCATATACAGTGGGCGGCAAGTCCTTTCGAATTATGTATGTGGGCGATGACAAAAGTATACACATGAATAAACATTATTAATGACATGAATAAACAAATGCAGATTCAAATTCATTTGTTCAAATTGTTTAAATTTCGTTAATGATATTATTTACGATGTGCCGGGTTTGTGTGAGATACATATTTGAATTTAGTAAATTATTTCTTCTACTGTTGTGCATAATTGGAGCTGAAATAATTGAGAAAGAAAAATACATTTTTGTACATTTGGAAATGTAGTAAATAGTTAACCGTGATAGACATTAAAATAAAATTTCGGATGAAGATTTAATAATTACTCAGTAGATCCAAGTACCAATCAACCAATTCAACAATATTTTTTTTAAGTATCATATTTCGAATGTTGTATTGTAATAAGTTCATCCAATTCTTCAGCCATAAATTTCAATAAAATAAAACATTAAACGTGTTAATTTACAAGATCAAATGAATGTGTGCTGCTATTTCGCTTCCAAAAACAAAAAAAAAAACAATTTTTGCATTTCAGTCAAATGGTCATAACTTTTTAACGGTAAGACCTCTTGGCCTCGTTTAGGGCATTTTGGAAAGGTAAGACGTAGGGCTAAAACAAACATAAGTTACCTGCCATCTGTCCATCTTATCCATGGTATCTTTGCACTTCGCAATAAAAATATGAAGCTGGACTTTTCAGTCGTCTTTTTTACCCTATGCACATTTCCAACCCTCATTTAGCATCTAAAATGTGCATTCTCTTTTCAGTACTACTTTATAAACCGTGCACCGAAGCATGCGTTGCAACTCTCTGTAACGTTACCAAGTGTAAAGAGTTTCCTGTTTCTTGTCAATTGTTTTACGGTGATATTACACCTTGTCGTCTCTGATGCGGAACTTTGTCACAAATTACGTTTTCGATTGCAGTGGAATGAATACTAAATATTTGAATATAGGGGTTTTTTCATCCAGTGTGTTGAAGTAGACACTTAAAACTGCAGTCAATTCACATTTATTTCATTTAACCAATATGAAAAAATTATTACAAATTCATCAGGGATGATTTTTGTTTATTCGGCCTTTTTATTTGTACTTTTCAATATTATTGTTCAAGCTAGAGGAAACGGAGTTTTGCAAATGTTTCCCTATGATTCCTGGCAAACCGTATAGCTATTTCAGATCTAGCCACAGATCTTCATCAGCGGTTGTTTGGAATGATGCTATTGGAAAATTCATCAAACTAAATGCAAACGAAATCTCATTTGAATTGAGAATTCACTATAATGCAAGTGTTCGAAAAATATCGCAAGCAAAACACACAAGAAAACATTTGCAGAAACTTCTTTCCATCTCCAGAGAACCATCGGCCCTCATTAGACATGTTTTGTGTTGTATTTAGTTTGATGAATTTTTCAATAGCGTCATTCCAAACAACCGCTGATGAAGATCTGTGGCTAGATCTGAAATAGCTATACGGTTTGCCAGGAATCATAGGGAAATTCATTTTTTAAAAACTACATCTCTATTAATAGAGATATAGAATGGCCTATTGAAAAGTATTATTAAAAATTTATTGTAAATTTTTAAAAATTTATTTCAATTTTTTACAACAACACTATAAATACAAACACTTGCAAATTTATATCTATATGGTTTATATCTAAGTAAGCACTCGAAAAATATACTAGGAACAAGACCGTAATGACCTGCTAAAATTGAGAATACTGAAAATCGGAAAGCAGATATCGCACCTGTTCCACAAAAGTGTAACAACTCAAAATTTCTAAATTTTCGTTTTTTGCAAGAAAACAACACACTGTGGTCATCTCTACCCACTGTAAAAATCATCTATTATTTTGTCTCCTCTTTCGTCAAAAAGACCGTTATGACTCTCTCTTTGTTTTCAGAATAACTTTTTTAGACTCAACTAAAGAGTAACATTTTTAGTTGTCTCTAAATGTTTAAGCAAATCGGTTTGTTTTTTATCATATAAAGAGTAAAATTTTTAACGCAAACGACGCTTTTATTCTTTTTAATGATAATTTCTTACAATAACATATTTTTTTCTTGAAATATATCATCAATATTAACGGAAACAGTTTTTCGTCTCTGTTGAAAATTTTGAAATTTTGAGTTGTTACACTTTTGTGGAACAAGTGCGATATGTTTACTAAAACAGTAAACATATGTTTTTTTGTTTTAAGAAACACTTTTGTCTGCTATTTCAGCAACATAGTTAGTATTTCCTCAGGGTCCCAGTTTCGATTCTCACCAGAATCAGTTTTCTTTTCAATTTATTGTTGTATTTAAAATGTTGCTATTGTAATTTTTGTGAAAAAAAAATAAAAAAAAAAAAAATGGTTTCCCATTACATCCCACGAAGGAATTGGGGAGAGCTTCTCACAGCCTGTGAGCTGTGCGCTTTATAGTTTTTATACTCACTGATTGGGACCTACAGTTTTACACCGATTCCGAACGGTATTTTGAGAAGCTTTTTCATGGCTAAGTACTCGATAGTGTCGCCATCACAAAAAAAAATATGAAAAGTTTTAGTGATAGAAGGGAACAAAAATCTGAAAAGTTTTGCATATAGTGAAATCTACATACAATTACTTCGCAAGAGTTTTTAAATGAAATATATCCGCCTAAAAGTACGTGTTATATCTAAAGAGTTTTTAGAGTTGGTAACACTGCTCTATTTCACAACCAATTTAACAGCTGATAGTTGCCTCGTGGTAGAATTATCAATTTTTATTTTTTAGTTGCATTAGAAATTCCGTGGTTAAGCTGTCAAAATTAGCTGAACTATGAAAAACACTGTACACAAATGTGAAAGATGTAATAAGCTTGTCTTACTTGATACAAAGTCTATGCTATAAATTGCATTTTGATTGAAATTCTTTGAATTTTATTAACAAACAAAGAGAAACAAAATCAAATTTGATAGCATACCCACGGAAAATATGAAGAAACCACAAATCAGCTGGGCTGACACGTTTACCCGATAGATAATTCTACCATGAGTTGCCTTTTGTTTAGTTTGGTTTGCCATTTCATCATGGATAGATTTACACGAGAGCAACGCTTGCAAATTGTTGAAATTTTCTATAAAAATAATGGTTCTGTTCGTCAAACTTATCGTCCACTTCGTCAATTTTATGGTAGTCATAGTCGCCCACCAGGGCGGCTAATTCGAATAACAATGGATCGGTTTCGTACCTCGTTTACTCTTACTGATAATTTGCATCCTGTAAGACCGCGTTTACACGTACAATTTTTATTGCAACAATTCTGTACTATTCTCTTTTGAACTTCCCACTTGCGTTTACACTTGCAATTAGTCCGCGTTTGAATTGCAGAAATTCTTGTTTTTAATTCTTTTATTTCTTTAAACCCCGTTGTTTCAACCATCAAAAAGAACAAACGATTGAAGAGAAACGTCAAAATATTCTACAGCTAATGAAAGTCGGTAGTTTTTCCCCCACTTCGCCCTTCATACCTATCTCTCCTAAGAACATAAGAATTGCAGACTGAAAATTACACGTGTAAACGCGGACTAAGACGCCAAATTGTGTGCACCGAACACGCTATAGGCGCTGTACAGCAAAGCATTGAGGAAGACCCTCAACAAACAATTCGGTGCCGTTCACTTTTTGGAAGATTTACTATAGGTTCATGGTTTATGAGCCTTTAATATTCAACTTGTCCAAGAATCAACGACAATCGACCATCGTATGCGCCGAGAATTCGGCTGATGTACTTACTTACTTATCAGGTCTCGGACAACCCCGGGGGGTCAGGGACCTTACAAAACGAAGATAACATATTTCGCCAACCAGTTCGATCTTTTGCTTTATTTCTCCAGTTGGCAATACCAAGTGTACGCAGGGATTCGTCAACCTGATCCCTCCAGCGGAGTCTTGGTCTTCCTATTTTTCGTCTTCCTTCGAGTTCGGTTTCGAAAACCCTTCGTGCTGGTTCGTCTTCATCCATTCTACTGACGTGGCCTAGCCAGCGCAATCGCGTTATCTTGATCCGCTTAACTATGTCAATGTCAGGATAAAGCTCATACAGCGCATGATTCATGCGTCGTCGATACTCGCCGTTGTGCACTATAGGGCCATAAATTTTTCGGATTATTTTGCTCTCGAAGACTCCTACTCCTAGGTATATAAATTCGTCCACCACCTCGAAATTATAACGGTTATTAACGTTCACGCTTCGCATAGAGGTTCTGCACGCTGAAAAATTTGTCCGTTTTTTTGTTGTTTGGATGCAAATACAACGTGTTTGTAGCTTGTCTCAAATATGGTATATTTGCGTACAAACACATAGTGTTTTCTATTCAATATAACATGTTTGGGGCACAATGAATAATAGATTATTATATACATTTTTGTGACCAAAACGTGGTTTTGTTTGTTGAAAACTATTTAATACAAACACGTGACAAACAGTAGAGAAACAAAACGCAGAAGATATTGAATTCACGAAAACAATACTTGCAAATATGTACATGGTTCAAGCAATATGTTTCTGGGGCTGTTATTTTTCAGAGTGTGCTGGTTGAAACCATTAATTTTGTCTTATCCTCATTTACCGTCAGACCCACTTTTGCTGACTGCTTCTCAATTCTCGTAAACACCGCAGTAATTTCTCTCATTGTGCGCCCAATGATATCTATATCATCAGCATACGCGAGCAGCATGTGACTTTTGCTGCTGATGGTTTTATTCATGTTGACTGCAGCTTTTCTCATAATGATCTCCATTAAGATGTTAAAGAGATCACACGATAGGGTGTCGCCTTGCCTGAGGCCCCGCTTAGTTTCGAAAGATTCGGTAAGATCCTTATCAACTTTTACTGCGGATTTGGTGTTCGTCAAGGTCATCCTGCAAAGGCGTATGAGTTTTGCAGGAATACCAAGCTCAGACATTGCTTCATAGAGTTTCTCCCGTATCAAGGCCGCTTTATAATCGATAAATAGATGATAGGTGTCGATTTGTTTTTCGTGTGTCTTCTCCAGGATTTGGCGTAGCGTGAAAATCTGGTCAGTTACCGATTTTCCAGGCCTAAAGCCACACTGGTATGGTCCAATCAGGTCAGCGATAATTTGGTAGCACATTATACTTGATATAACCTTATATGCTATGGGTAAAAGGCTTATTCCACGGTAGTTGGCACAGAGACTCGGGTCACCTTTTTTAAATATGCATTCATCTAACCAAGTTTTGCTAATGAGCTGATGCATGCACCTTATCAGATCATCGCCGCCAGCCTTAAACAGCTCCGCCGGTAATCCATCGGCTCCTGTGGCTTTGTTGTTCTTAAGCCGGGCAATAGCTGTTCTGACCTCGTCTTGGTTAGGAGGAGGGCAATCGACGTCGTCGTCCATATTGTGATCGATTGTCCCATCGTCATTGGATATCTCACGTACTAGTAGCGCGAAGAAATGCTCTCTCCATATTCCCAACATGCTCTGCACATCTGCGACGAGATTTCCGTCCTTGTCTTTACAGAAGGGGGGCCCTGAACCATGTCCATTAGTTCCGTTTCTAACTTTTTGGTAGAATTTTCGGGCTTCGTTCTTCCTTCTGTATGTCTCAATTTTCTCACTCTCGCGCTTTCTCCACTGCCGTTTCTTACGCCTAAGGAGACGGTTTACCTCCTTTCTTTTCTCCCTATACCGCTCAGTTGCAGCTCGCGATGCAATTGACTGAAGCATTACCATACGTGCAGTGCTCTTTTCAACATTTGCAATGCGACACTCTTCATCGTACCATGGTTTGCTGCGAAGCGATTTTTCGAAACCAAGTACGGCTGTTGCGGCAGTTTTTATAGAGTCGGATATAGGCTTCCACTGCGCTTCGGGATCGTCATCAGGAGGAGCTGAGTTCAGTGCCAAAAGTTGCGAGAGCTTCCTTGAGTAGGCTTTGACAACCTGTGGTAATTGCAGATTTCCGATGTCTAGCTTTCTCTGTGGCTGGTTTCGTACGAATTTCGCTTTACTTACTCTTGTGCGAAACTTTCCTGCTACCAGGTAGTGATCAGAATCGATGTTAGCTCCTCTGATCACTCGTACGTCCATTACACTGGATGAGTGCCTTCCATCAATTACCATGTGATCAATTTGGTGCTTAATTCTTTGATCAGGGGATACCCATGTAGCCTTGTGGATGTCTTTATGCTGGAATCTTGTACCACTAATGACCATGTTTTTTGCCGCGGCAAAGTCAATCAGTATCATACTGTTGTTCGAACTGTCAGCATGTAGACTGAAATTGCCAATAGTTGGATTAAACACATTCTCCCTTCCTACTTTGCCATTAAAATCTCCTAGTACAATATAAATGTCATGGCCAGGGCAGCGGTCGTGCGTTTCCTCTAGGCGCTCATAGAATATGTCTTTGGCATCATCATATTTCTCTTCTGTAGGGGCGTGCCCATTAATTAGGGAAATATAAAAATATTTCGCATTTATGCGGATTGTGGATATACGTTCACTCACAGGATTGAACCTAGAGACTAGATGTCGCAGTCTTTTGCCAACTACAAGTCCGCAACCAAATTCATGTTTTTTCTCATGGCAACTGTAGAATATGTCGCAGTTTCTTTTTCTTGTGCAGCCATGTCCTGCCCATCGCATTTCCTGGATAGCGGTAATGTCAGCCTTATAACTTTCGAAGACATCTGCCAGTTGGATACTTGCACCGGTTGATGTGCTGAAGCACAAATTGATATTGATTTTGATTTTCCATACAAAATTTTGTTCAGCGATGGAGCTAATTTTTGGTTGAATGGGTTCGTAAATAAGCAAAATTGTCGCATTTCTAGTGAAGATAATTCACAAGCAATTACTGTTTGGTGCACTTTATGGGCCGGCGAAGTCATTGGTCCATAAAAAAAATGATTTCCCAATTCATTCCATGTAGGGATTGGAGAGAGCTTCTCACACCCAGTGAGCTGTGCGCTTTGTAGTCTTAAACTCACTGATGGAGACTTACAATTTTACACCGTTTCCTTCGATAGTGTCGCCATCACTAAGCGAGGTGACCGTCGTTGAAAGAAATTTAAGGTGGTCAGAGCAGGGATCGACCCCACGATCTCATGCACCTGAGCCGCGCACACTACCATTCCACAACCGACGGGCACTTGGCCCATATGTCTTCAAAAAACGACGATTGGTAGAATGTTACTGTCCACGGTGAACGGTATAGAGAAATGATTCCAAGATTTTTTGTACCTCAGTTAGCTAGGATTAATCTTGCTGACAAAATTTTTCCAACTTTTTTATGCCATTGTTAGGTTGGCTAATTTTGGGACCGGCCTCGTATAACGATGGCGCTGATGAGGAGAGTCTTAAACTTCGAAAGGATCAACCACTAATGTGAGATTAACTTCCATTTTCAACTGTTTCAAATTTGAAATAAAAAAATCTGTCAATAAACAAACTATTTTGCTTGAGTGTGTAAAGTAGTAGATAATTCTTCATTTTACCGAGGGTATTTGGTAGGTAACTCAGATTCAGAGATGTATTTCGAAAAGTCAATATTTATTTTAACACAAAAACGCCGACAAAAACTCATTTGAATTTCCAGTGACATTTTGTTGTTGTTGCCTTTGTAACGAATGCATCTGTTGACGGCTTACATGACATTTTGTCTTGGACACTCACCTATGGATGCCTGCACATACATTCATGCAAACATAGTTACGTAGGTATTGTATGTATTTATATATCTAGTTATATATGTTGTTATATACATACATATCTACGAGGACTACATACGTACGTAGATTGAATTGACCAAAAGTTCTGCATATCAAAGCCCAAATAGTCTGACAAATGTTGCCAGGCATGTCCGTCTTGTTATGTATCTATGGTGATTTCTCACTACGAGGTTCCAGTAAAAAGTTACCATTCGTTTAAAAAAAAAGGTTTCCCTTTTGGTTGTAGTTGAATGCGAGAATATCGAATGTCCTTTGTCACATTGAGTTTTTGTTTTATTAAACAAGAATTTCACAACACCCCTCGTAGTACACAAGACTTTCAACTAAAAACCCCAAGCGAAGCTATTCATTAGATTTAAAGGGGTTTTCGGTTGTGTCATACGCATATAGTGTCTTTTTTGAAGACTATAATTCGTTCAATACATGTGTAACATTTTTTTTGAAAATTCTTTATGCGTTCTTTAGAATATACAAACTACGTTAGACATTCTGTCATATACACAAATATATACATAGATACATAAATACGTATGTACGTATGTCTAAGGAAATGTTACGTGCATATTTCTAATTTACGTAAAACTTAAACGAATTGCAAATTTCTTTCAACATTCAAGTTGACAACACAACTAAAATTTGATTCTTTTGGTATTTTCTTTTAATGACTTCTGCACCGAGAGCACAACACGCACACTCAGCAGGTGAAGAAATTGTAAATTTGAAATCAACAACCATTAAAAATAATTAATTTTATATCCGAGGTCTTTGCACAAAAGTTGGGTGAATTGGCAAAATCTCACTCAGAATAGAGATCTTGGAAAAATAAATGCAACAACAAACGACAGTACCCAAATTATTCAGAAAAATCAGAGCCATCTATTGGTAAAATCAGTTTTGTTACATTCATCTAAAAGTTGTTATTTCTAGGCGAAATTCTAGAACTCGAGAAATAGTTTTGGCGCAAAATAAAAGCAATAAACTGTGATTTCTGTAAAATAAAAAATGTTTCAATGAAAGTTTTATACACTACTACACTGGGCAGTTCAAGTACTTTTTTCCAATGATTTTGGTCTGCTGAGTCTTCGCATAGCTGAATACGGTCATCCAAAAGGTTAAACAATTATTCTTTATGGCAATATTTGGGGTTTGGTTGAGTCACATAGGATTAAAACCCTATTTAAGTTAGGAGATACTGTCGCTAAAACTTAGGGCTTGAGAACCGAAATTGTTTTTATTTTCTAAACGGTGTTGAAATAATGCAGTACTCTCAATAATATTTCTTCAGTATGCCAATCATTGGTTGACCAAACACAAATGGATCCCACGGATGTTTCGTCTACTTGCGATAGTACCCAGGATTTGCGCCATAAAGCAAGACAGGTTGTATGAGAGTTTGGTACAGCTGGACTTTTGTTAATCGAGAGAGGGCTTTATCTCTAAAGTGCTTGCTTAGCCCAAAATAACATCTATTCAGAAGCACAATTCTACGCTTGATATAAAGCTAATGCTGACCTCGGCAGATCCGAGGTATATAAATTCGTCCACCACCACGAAATTATAACGCTTATCAACGTTCACGCTTTGGTCCAACCGCGTGCAGGTCCTGCTCGTTGAAACCATTCATTTTGTCTTGTCCTCATTTACTGTCAGACCCACTTTTGCTGACTTCTTCTCAATTCTCGAAAACACCGCAGTAACTTCTTTCATTTTGCGCCCAATGATATCTATATCATCAGCATACGCGAGCAGCATGTGACTTTTGCTGCTGATGGTTTTATTCATATTGACTGCAGCTTTTCTCATAATGATCTCCATTAAGATGTTAAAGAGATCGCACGATAGGGTGTCGCATTGGCTGAGGCCTCGCTTAGTTTCGAAAGGTTGGGTAAGATCCTTACCAAGTTTCTCAGCGGATTTGGGGTTCGTCAAGGTCATCCTGCAAAGGCGTATGAGTATAACAAGCTCAGCCAGTGCTTCGTAGAGTTTCTCCCGTATCGGGCTATCGAAGGCCGCTTTAAAATCGACAAATAGATGATAGGTGTCGATTTGTTTTTCGGGGATTTCCTCGAGGATTTGACGTAGCGTGACAATTTGGTCTGTTGTTGTTTTTGCAGATCTAAAGGTACACTGGTATGATCCAATCAGGTCAGCGATAATTGGTTTTAGTCTTTCGCACATTATACTTGATATAACCTTATATGCTATGGATAAAAGGCGTATTCCACGATAGTTGGTACAGAGACTGGGGTATTTTCAGCTTGGAGAGGGATTTTCTACACGGTTGCGTTCCTTTGCTATGCCTGTCTGTAATACAATTTCCTGGTATGGCGACTCCATATTGTAGAAGCGGATTAAAATTCATGGAATTTGTCTAAAAATGACGAGACCAGACTAAAATTGGTATCTATTTCGAAAATGTGCCACGCTCCTTTCGTTACAACGGAACAGCAGTAAAGGCCCTTGGAAGCCTTTTTCAGAGGTGAAGAAATAATATCTTTGAGACTAATCTAATTTAAAAACTAAATAAATAGTTCCCATTACATACTTTGAAGGGATACGGGAGAGCTTCTCGCAATCACCCAATAGAACTTTTCCCGAATTCGTCGGAAAATATACAGAGATTGTGATTGAGACAAAATATACACCTCCACACATCTTCGTATACTTTGTAACTATATAGATTGCATATGCAGTTACGAAGATGACAAATTTGTGTTCGTCTCTATTTCAACTTCATACATCTTCCCATACATTGTTTACAAAAAAGTGTACGTTGACGAAGTTCACAATTTTTGATTCGATTTCATGGTAATTTTGATTGGATATTATACTTGTTAGCATACATTGTTTATAGAAAACTTGAACAGTGATAATGTGTATATTCGTAATAAACCGTTAGTAGTGTTTGTTACGTATAAGCGTGCGGACGTGTTTTATAAAAATATGTAAATAAAATGTAAATTTTAATATACGTAAATATTAAAAATTATTAATAAGAAATCCAAAACTTATCTATTTTTTATTAATTTGAGTGATTCTATACACCTCAGAATACATGGTATATACAGTGGTATGGGGGTTGTACACAGTTCTTTATATTTTCTTTTCAGTATTGAGGAATACGCTACCAACATTTCTATATACAATTTAATTCGACTGTAGGTTGTAGGTACTGATTGAATACCATTCTGCCATACATTTTCAACGGAATTGTATTGAAATTGTAATCATTACAATAATCAATGTAGATAAACGTTGGATATGAGATCCGAAGACAAAACACGAAGATTGTTTGTAAACATTATAAACGTTGGATATGAGATCCGAAGACAAAACACGAAGATTGTTTGTAAACATTTCCATATACTTTGTATGCTATATTGTGTGTACCCACACAAGCGGCCATTTCTTAACAAACGTAAATTAGAAAAGTATAGTGAAGATCACAGTATCCCTGCCTAGTTTGTATACCATGGGGTTTCTGGTTTTACACAAACTGATTCGGACCTATTGTTCTACACCGGTTCCGATCTGTATTTGGAGAAGATTTACTTGACTGAGTACTCGATATTATCGTCATCATATCGTGAGGTGACCGTCGTCGAAAGAAAGGTTGGGTGGACAGGGCAGGGAATATTTTGCTAATTCTACACAGCATGGAGAATGTTATTGACTCATAAATTGGTGTTTTTTTTTACCTTGGATGAAGCCAATTTACAAATCTGGAAAAATAAGTAAAAAATCTGTAGTCAAAGCCACAAATTCAATAAAAACCACTTCGACTTGGAATATTTCATATATTGCCTGTTTACAAATCTAATACAAATCATATAAATTCAAGTACTGTAGACCGTAATAAATATTTGATAAAGTTGCGTGTTTTTTCAGCTGCAGCCGCCTCTCTTGGTGTTTTGTAATTGCCGAAAACTACTTGAGACATATTTGAAGTGTCATCAGCTTATGAAATTTGCTATTATTTAACATTGAAACAGCCGCTAAATTCCATGGAATACTACAGGTAGCTGTGCTCCGCAGGGTGTAACAACTTGGCTATAACTCTGATGATGTGCTGATGATGACGATAATGTTAATGATGACGATATTGTGATTCAGGTGATGGCATATCTTCAGCAAAGCGGAAAATTTCCCACAAATAATTCCCGTGGCCTTGTCTAAAGTTCCATTCAGATCTATGTGTTCAAGTCTGCGTTTGTCAGTCGTTCAATTCCTATTGATATTCTAAACTCATTTTGTAAAATCGTTATACTATAAAAGAATAAAGTAATTCAAGGGGAGGAGTAGGAATTATATAAAAAAAAAGTAACAAGACTGCACTTGTTGGTTTGTGTATTCAGTCGATTTTTGTTGACAGATAGATATTCACGAACAGTACCAGCACCTTCAGGAGAAGGGTAGGTGTAGACAAATCGAACCAGTCATTGCTACTGAAGAGTATGGGCATCATCATTAGAGTCAAAGTGTTAATGGCGCAAATGAGGATAATGATGATAATGCCATTAAAAGACGATTGATGATTGTTGGCAAAGTACTTGTGTCCATTAGGGTGGCACTGCAGATTGGTATTCAAAAGTGTTTTTTTCAATCCATCACATAGTGTGCCTTTACGAAGAGTGAATCGGCAAAAGTCTAAATACGTTTAAAATTTACAGTTTTTCGTCAGAACGACATAATGGCAGCTATGGTAGCAACTGTAAATTCGGCTGTTCCAGCTAATTGCAATTGAGGTTGTTGAATTGAGGTTATCAAGACAGAATTTAGTCCCCACAAATGAAATTCGGTTTAACAAACATCTTAATTGGTTGCGACTACCTCTAGTGCATTTTTGACAACCTCTAATGCGGTTGTGATGACAACTAGTGTGGTTGTGACAAACACAAAATTCGGTTATGGCTAATTTCGTTGTTTTTCCTGTGGGTGCGGTGCACGTGATTCCATATCTCTGTGCTGTAGCCGATTTAACCTCTGTTCGAAATTATTGACAAGAGAATCCGTACATCTCCTCTATATAACGCAACAAAGCCGGCTCTAACACTGTAAGTTACAATACTGGGCCTTGGAAGTCCGTCTCGTACTTGCAGAGAAGAACTAACCCATAACTCCGATTGCGACAGATTTATTGATCCAAAAAGCAATCAAGAGGGCTTCGATACCATGGATCAAATAGTGTCTAGCTACGGAAGCAAACGCTGCTTAAATATTTGGTCATTATAGTTTTCATTTCATTTATAAATTCATCTTTATTAACATTTGCATTTTAATATATTTACATAGTTTGAGATGTTATCTTAGATATTACTACAAATAAGGTTTTTATGTTATTTAATTTACGTAGAGTTAGTTTGTCTGTGACTTGTTACAAAGGAAAATTAGGATAAACCTTTATTTAAGTTTACAATTAAAGGGAAAATTCAAATATTTAAGAAAAGCAGGAGTATAAAATGGTTACGTTAAAGTGAGCACTTTATAAAGGTTTTCATTTGGTAATTTAATCGGTAAATAAATATTACTTATAATTATAATTCAGTACATTCCCTTACCAGTGGATAAGGGGAATTTCTATTTCTAGTAAAGTAACTTTGGCTTAGTCTGTTCATAATTTCATGGATTCTCTCGTATCCACTTTTACTATGAAGGAGGTTTGTCGGATATCTCCAACGCTTATTTGGTCATTATAGTAAAAATTCGCAAAGATTCCAACTTTCGCAATGTAATCGCCTCAAATCATTTTACGTATGCATGAAGTGCCGACGAATCGTTGGCCCTCATCACGGAATATTTGAACATATCGTCTCGTACAAAGTCTGCTTCCTATAGATATACATGTTTCTTCATATTTGGCCAGTATAGTAGGTGTCTGCCAATCCAATGATTTCGGTTTTATTTTTGTCGAAGGATATTTGATCCTGGTTCCACAATCTTGCCATTTCAAGTCGAACGAAAAAATTAAATTTCTTTATTTCGAATGTTCGGTGCAGTTGCGGTCAAAGATAAAGTCGGTTGGACGAAACCTTTGGGCTAGAGTGTTCATTAAACCGACATTTTCGAATAACTGGTTTTCAGTGGAATTGAATTGTATAGAATTTAATTGTTTTGAATTGAATTGTAATGAATTGAACTGAATTGAATGCAATGAAATTGAATTGAATTAAATTAAATTAATTAATTTAAACCAAATTAAATTAAATTGAGTTGAATTGAATTGACTGGAATTGAATTGAATTGAATTGAATTGAAATGAAATGAATTGAATTGAATTGAATTGAATTGAATTGAATTGAATTGTATTGAATTGAATTGAATAGAATTGAATTGCATTGAATTGAATTGAATTGAATTAAATTGAATAGAATAGAATAGAATAGAATAGAATAGAATAGAATAGAATAGAATAGAATAGAATAGAATAGAATAGAATAGAATAGAATAGAATAGAATAGAATAGAATAGAATAGAATAGAATAGAATAGAATAGAATAGAATAGAATAGAATAGAATAGAATAGAATAGAATAGAATAGAATAGAATAGAATAGAATAGAATAGAATAGAATAGAATAGAATAGAATAGAATAGAATAGAATAGAATAGAATAGAATAGAATAGAATAGAATAGAATAGAATAGAATAGAATAGAATAGAATAGAATAGAATAGAATAGAATAGAATAGAATAGAATAGAATAGAATAGAATAGAATAGAATAGAATAGAATAGAATAGAATAGAATAGAATAGAATAGAATAGAATATGAATTGTAATGAATTGAACTGAATTGACTAGACTGGAACTGAGTTGAATTGAATGCAATAAAATTGAATTGAATCAAATTAAATTAATTAATTTAAACCAAATTAAATTAAATTGAGTTGAATTGAATTGACTGGAATTGAATTGAATTGAATTGAATTGAAATGAATTGAATTGAATTGAATTGAATTGAATTGTATTGAATTGAATTGAATAGAATTGAATTGAATTGAATTAAATTGAATAGAATAGAATAGAATAGAATAGAATAGAATAGAATAGAATAGAATAGAATAGAATAGAATAGAATAGAATAGAATAGAATAGAATAGAATAGAATAGAATAGAATAGAATAGAATAGAATAGAATAGAATAGAATAGAATAGAATAGAATAGAATAGAATAGAATAGAATAGAATAGAATAGAATAGAATAGAATAGAATAGAATAGAATAGAATAGAATAGAATAGAATAGAATAGAATAGAATAGAATAGAATAGAATAGAATAGAATAGAATAGAATAGAATAGAATAGAATAGAATAGAATAGAATAGAATAGAATAGAATAGAATAGAATAGAATAGAATAGAATAGAATAGAATAGAATAGAATAGAATAGAATAGAATAGAATAGAATAGAATAGAATAGAATAGAATAGAATAGAATAGAATAGAATAGAATAGAATAGAATAGAATAGAATAGAATAGAATAGAATAGAATAGAATAGAATAGAATAGAATAGAATAGAATAGAATAGAATAGAATAGAATAGAATAGAATAGAATAGAATAGAATAGAATAGAATAGAATAGAATAGAATAGAATAGAATAGAATAGAATAGAATAGAATAGAATAGAATAGAATAGAATAGAATAGAATAGAATAGAATAGAATAGAATAGAATAGAATAGAATATGAATTGTAATGAATTGAACTGAATTGACTAGACTGGAACTGGAACTGAGTTGAATTGAATGCAATGAAATTGAATTGAATTAAATTAAATTAATTAATTTAAACCAAATTAAATTAAATTGAGTTGAATTGAATTGACTGGAATTGAATTGAATTGAATTGAATTGAATTGAAATGAATTGAATTGAATTGAATTGTATTGAATTGAATTGAATAGAATTGAATTGCATTGAATTGAATTGAATTGAATTGAATTGAATTGAATTGAATTGAATTGAATTGAATTGAATTGAATTGAATTGAATTGAATTGAATTGAATTGAATTGAATTAAATTGAATAGAATAGAATAGAATAGAATAGAATAGAATAGAATAGAATAGAATAGAATAGAATAGAATAGAATAGAATAGAATAGAATAGAATAGAATAGAATAGAATAGAATAGAATAGAATAGAATAGAATAGAATAGAATAGAATAGAATAGAATAGAATAGAATAGAATAGAATAGAATAGAATAGAATAGAATAGAATAGAATAGAATAGAATAGAATAGAATAGAATAGAATAGAATAGAATAGAATAGAATAGAATAGAATAGAATAGAATAGAATAGAATAGAATAGAATAGAATAGAATAGAATAGAATAGAATAGAATAGAATAGAATAGAATAGAATAGAATAGAAAAAAATAGAATAGAAAAAAATAGAATAGAAAATAGAATTAAATTAAATTAATTAATTTAAACCAAATTAAATTAAATTGAGTTGAATTGAATTGACTGGAATTGAATTGAATTGAATTGAAGTGAATTGAATTGAATTGAAATGAATTGAATTGAATTGTATTGAATTGAATTGAGTAGAATTGAATTGCATTGAATTGAATTGAGTTGAATTGAATTGAATTGAATTGAATTGAATTGAATTGAATTGAAGTGAATTGAATTGAATTGAAATGAATTGAATTGAATTGAATTGAATTGAATTGAATTGAATTGAATAGAACCGAATAGGGTTGAAAAGAACTAAATAAATTAGAATAGAATTGAAAAGAATTGATTAGAATTGAATAGAATTGGCCAGAACGGAATAGATTTGAATTTAATTCAACAGAATTGAAAGAATTGATAAAAATTGAATAGAGTTGAATAGTATTGAATAAAATTTAAAAGAATTGAGTAAATCTTAAAAACGTTTAATGGAATTGAATAAAATTTAATAGAACTATGTATATAGAATTCAATAGAATTGAATAGAGTTGATTATTATAATTGAAGAGAATTGGTATAAAATTGAATAGGAATGAGTTTAATGGAATAGAATGAAATAGAATTCAGTAGAATTGAATAGATTTAAACAGAGTATAATTGAATATATAATTGAGTTAAATAGAATTAAAAACATTTTAAATATTTAATATTTAACCTAAATATCAACCTTAATAAGAATTGAAATCGTTTGTCTTTAATATTTAACCAAATTTCATTCCACCATTTAATTTAGAGACATTAATGTAAGTTCCCACATATTTTTTCATGGAGCCTGGCGAGGCCCATTATGGTTAGATGAGATTACCTATGTAGTCGGTTATTCTAGAGTTTACCAATGCCATTCACCCCTTAACCATGACCATTAGCCACACCAGGTCAATGTACAGGTTCACCGACGGCGACGGAACATGACTTTTCGTTTCGACTTGGAGTATCAATAGTGACAACCACTTCTACCTAACCTAAGTTAATGTCATATTTAACTCGAAACCTCCGGTGGTACAATGGTTAGCGTACAAGTCTGTTATACATGAGTAAGTGGATTCCATTCCCGCTGTAACATCCTTTTGTTTCTATCGATGACGGTCACTTCGCTTAGAGACAGATAATTTATCGAGATGTTTGTCATGAAAATCATTAACTCATTGCTCAGAGTCGGTGTAAAACTGTAATTCCTGATCAGTGAGTATATAAATTAGAAAGTGCAAACATAGCCCATTGATTTTGATAAGCTCCTGTCTATCCCTTCATGGGATTTAATGAAAACTAAGTTAATTTTTCATCAACTCTCTGAAATTGACTGCAGCGTCACCATGTATGCAGCCTTTGTTTTCATCAAACTGTTCATCAAACTACTGTATTTCGTAACCTAATACATATGCAGCAACCATGAGAGACAATTGGACTGAAAACATTATGCCATTCTTGTATCATGTTGTAGTCTCTAAAGTATTTTCCTTGATTCCACAACTCATTCTCAGCCAATGAAATTGGTCTATTTGCAAAATTATCTCCAAATATCCTCTATTGCATATACAAAAGTTACAACATTTCACACAGTTAATGCCACCCTAAGATACATACAATCCATACATCCATCCATTGAAATAAAGACCCATCCAATGTGTTACGGTTTTAACTCTGGAGAAGTTGAAAAGCAAAAAAGAAAGGAAACGTTAATTTTAATGACAAAAACGTGTAAAGCACAGAAATCGCAATGGGAAAATCAGATACAGTGGAAGAGGATACACATCATCTACAATATGGTACGGGGAAAGGTGCATCATCAATACGCATGAGAAGATAAGATTATGTTAATGTGATACTTAATCGATGCCATGACAGAGAAGATATTCAAGTGATGAGTTACTTATAAAAGGGAACGTAACACTATGTGGGTCCATGGAGTACACGCGAAGAAAAAAGCGTTAGAACTGATTTGACGCAAAACATATTTCTTTTACATTGTAAAAAACATCGTTTGTCTCTTGATTGTCGGAAAAGTTGAAATTTTCACCGCAAATAAAAAACTTTTATCGTTAAAGTAGTTTCTTTTGTTGTAAACAAACTTTAATTTGCCCCAAACCTTGCATATTTTACTTTTGTGGCAAATAAAGAAAATCGTTTATTATAAAGTAAGAAGTTTATCAAGTTCATACAAACACACCCATACACTACACTGTCTCTTGATTTGATTCTGGATTCTCTCAACACAAACAAACAAGCAAATTGATTTTTTCATCACAAACAAACTAACAAATCGTAGTGTTAAGTTCTTATCTGTCTTTGCGTAACCTATGTAATGGCTCAGTGAATAGACGCGCGGACTTTCAGTGATAGCGCCCGTGTTCAACTACATTTCTAGGAAATCTTAAGTACTTGAATAAATTTTGTATTTAAAATTCACTAAAATACTTCTTTTATGAGGGTAAACTGTCGTCCAAAATAAATCTTGGTCTGTAAAATTTAACTCGTTTGCATTAAACCAAAAAGTTTGTAGCAAACATTTTTTGAATTTCGTATTTTCTATTTGAGTTAAGTATATATAACTCATTTCGGGCAAACGAAAAACAGTTTATCGTAAAGGAAGAACTGTTAATGGATCTGTTATGGAATTGAGTTGAATTCAACTGAATTGAATTGAATTTAATTGAATTGAATTGAATTGAATTGAATTGAATTGAATGGAATGGAATTGAATTGAATTGAATTGAATTGAATTGAATTGAATTGAATTGAATTGAATTGAATAGAATTGAATTGAATTGAATTGAATTGAATTGAATTGAATTGAATTGAATTGAATTGAATTGAATTGAATTGAATTGAATTGAATTGAATTGAATTGAATTGAATTGAATTGAATTGAATTGAATTGAATTGAATTGAATTGAATTGAATTGAATTGAATTGAATTGAATTGAATTGAATTGAATTGAATTGAATTGAATTGAATTGAATTGAATTGAATTGAATTGAATTGAATTGAATTTAATTTAATTTAATTTAGTTGAATTGAATTGAATTGAATTGCCGAAAATTTTTTAATTTCATTTTTTTACCTTTTTCTCCTGTGTAATGCCTCGATGTGAGCGTCGTGTCGCTTCTGTTAATGAGGGTAAACTGTCATCCAAAATAAATCTTAGTCTGGAAAAATTAACTCATTTGCGTTAAACAAAAAAAGGTTGTAGCAAAATTTTTTGAATTTCGCATTTTTTTTCGTTTGAGGTATCTATAATTCGTTTGCGGCAAACGAAAAACAGTTTGTCGTAAACAGTTTTCACTTCTTTAAAATATTGTTTTTTTAGTTTGGAGTCACAGTAATTTGTTTGCGGTACGCGAAAGAACTTTATGGAAAGATTTTTCGTTAGCGTGATTTTTGGCTTAGGGTTACCCCATATTATTTGTCGTAAACGAGTTTCGAAAGGAAATGATGTTTTAATATTTTTGCCTTCAAATTTTTATTTTTATGTTTACTTTTTTTTATTATTTTTATTTTTTAATTTATGTTTCATGTTTTTTCTTCTAATTTTTTATATTTTTTTTAAAGTATAATTTAAAATTTTTCTTTGATTAAGACATCCCTGTATTGTAATTATAAGACATTAGATCTTGTTGTACGGGTTAACAAATAAACAAATAAATAAATAAATAAATATGCCAACAAATGTTTGTTTACCGCAATGACATTACCCAGACAAAGTTTATTTACCTGAGATTTTATTTGGACACAACATAATTTTTCTTTGCGTGTAGTTAAAGTACCCCATAACAACATGGTGTGGTGGCAGTTATTCCACTCGAGCGAATGGGAATTATATCAGATGATATGTTGCAAGTGAATTGTAAATATTCTGTATGCGTTTTGTTTGTTTGTTAAAGTGATCACATAGGCGCAATTGTGACAATTAGATTCAGGTAATTTATTTGTTTTGCACAAATGTTAATTAATTAATATCATTCGTACCAGAAAGGCTGAGTTGTCAACGGTTTTAATTCATTTCATTTCGAACGTTATGAAATTTGTAAATTTAGTTTTGAAATTTAGTTATGGTATCATTTCTGTAGACGTTGGAAGTTTTAAATCTCAGTTCAGTAAAAATCAGTTCAAATAAACATTCTAAGTTAATAGAATAAATTGACTACAATTTTCGTGTTAACAATTATGAAACTACACAAATCTAGGGCAACTATAACTGTTTGTCTTGTATTTAAATAATTTATTTTTTTATTTTTCCGACAACCTTGTACACGTGGATAAACTCAATCATTGAGCTATGTCAAGCACATTACCTTTAATCTGATGTCCTTAATCACTGTACTAATGACTTGTCACCATTACTCTACCACCCTGTCATCCACCCGAAGGAGGCCAATCATATTTACCAAACTATTCAAAAAAAAAATCCATGTAACCCCATGGTTAATACAAACAAAGAAGTACTACAGTTTAAGCTCCGCCCCATCGAGTGGTAATGACCGAGAAAGACCAAAAGGCGACGTCATATTCTACTAATTGTAATTGTAAGTATGCGCATTTGTATGAACTGAAACATGACGTTGCTTACCAACATATGAAAATATATACATAAAAACCGAGACCAACTGGGGAGTCAGGACATGACGCAGTCGAAAGGGTAGGCATTCATAGGGAGTGATTGTCAAATGTTATATAAACAGGAGTCATACATTGTTATTGTTATAATTCGGTTGAACTTTATGCTTCAAATATGATGACAAAGCATTTTCGTTTTTGTATGTAGATAGGAAGGAAGAACGGAAGGATTCCCAGCAAATATTAGCCTTATCATCGTCGTCATTGCCATCAGCAGCATCTGCATCATCAACATTGACATCGTCGTCATTCCGGTTGACACCGTCATCATCACCAGCACCATCGTCACCATCACCATCATGATGTACCTTCCTGTTGTGTATAATCAAAGTAACAACAACTCCAAAAAGATGGGGTTATTATCACCAAACATTTATAACAATATGTGATTGTTGTTGCTGCTGGCGTTGTTGTAACAAATGTTATTATGTACTTTAGGATTTTTTTGTTTTGTGTTCTACATCAGTCTGTCTGACTGCACTTGAGCTTTTTTTCAAATGCGGTGAGACATTAAACACATGTGCCTATGAGCAGCCTCTGCTGCGGCCCTCGTTGTCTGTCACATGAATTGCTGCAGCTTTTCACCCCCGTAACCTTGGGCCGCCGCCCATGACGCAATATATTAATAATTCACACTGTGGAGACATTTTGTGTTACACGGAAATGAAAGGGTTGTACTGATTGTGGTACGGATTTTAATTTTGATAATTACTTTGCAGGGAAATTGTCCCTGTAATGTCGTCTGGATCTGAAAATTGTTCCACACAGAGGGAGTAGAAAATTATTAAGGGATATTTGCATCGGTTCTTACAAATCGTAGGCTTTACTTTTATTTGACATATTTTCAGCTCCATTAAGTAGGATGTCAGCAAGGCCTCAAGACAGCTCAAGTCACACATGCCCAAAATTTAATTACGCCTGTGGATCTCCAATCGATTTAAGCGTGTAGATCTGAAATTGTTTTTTCTTTCTGCTCCAAAATATTCTTCAAACAAAAAAAAAGTCAACCCCAAGATCAGTTTTTAAAATGAAATTTTAAAAACTTTCAGGTCAGTTTTTTGTCATAGTAAAGTGTTTTTAAAGTGTTACCCTATTTTGGATTATTATGACTTATCGCTAAATAGTCGTTTTCCAAAACACGACTAGTGTGTATTACGGATGTCCTGCGCTTAACTCATACCGTTGGCGGGTTATTATCTTCGTTACCAATATATTTGCGGTGTAATCAAATGGATGCACCCGTCGGCAATCCACTTCGCAATTATTCGCAGTGGAATTATTTTTTGTTGTAAAAATTTTGGTACCGTCGGTTTACCGTCACAACCGCAGTAAACCTATAAATTATTTTGCGAATATTCCTAATGAGCTGTATCAGCAT
The DNA here is from genome assembly GCA_963931995.1 of Phaonia tiefii. Classification (NCBI taxonomy): domain Eukaryota; kingdom Metazoa; phylum Arthropoda; class Insecta; order Diptera; family Muscidae; genus Phaonia; species Phaonia tiefii. The sequence continues at coordinate 84,376,487 of OZ008367.1, read as the reverse complement.
TTACCTCTTCTCTATAACCCATTTATGCAAATTTTTCAAAAATTGTGTTGCTGCAATTTTAACGCTGACGACCACAGGCAAGTATGTTTGACCTAGGGTTTTTGTCCTGGGGTTGTACAGGTATGAGATTGAGAAAATTTATCTATAGGTGATTTATAGAAGATGGTTGGTGCAACAATAGTATAGTAGGCATCACTTCTCTAACTGGTTCGATTTGACCTTTATGAGCAATAAAAGCGGACCAAATATAGTCTTACTACACTGAAAGAAAAACGCTTCATAACATCAATGAATGGGTTACATTAATGGGTTTACATTGATGCAATGAAAAGTTTATTTGATGCTATGAATGTTACATTACTTCAATGAACTCCTTCATTGCTACAGTTTTTGAACTTGTGGACCGTCATTAATGCTAAGAAACCTTTTTCATTGATGGAATGAACTATGTAAATATGGGAAACTATAGAGAACAATTGCAGACATTTTATCGAGATTGTAAAGTAGAATCTATTAAATATGGCATCCTTTACATTACACACATTTTATTGAATTTTAAAATATTTTTTCTAAAAAAGCAATGATAAAACAAACATCTTTCTTTGATATAATGTACGATTTCATTAATTTTGAACGATTCATTAATTTATTAATTTGGTTAAAGGATAATATGTATGTAGGTACGCTTTCTATAAATGTATGTATTTATGTATGTATTTATGTACGTAGTATGTATAGTAGTTGTGACAGAGATAAGGAATAAATAAGAAAAATATAAAAGGCTGAAGTGCAGAATCCCGCGCCATTTAAAAAAAAACGAAAATCGAGCAAAATAAGGGGATTTCAAAAACCAAAATTTTTTTTTGTGTTGGACAAGGTCCAAAAAACGGTCCACGCAGGTACACTTTTGTATGGGTAAATTTTCACAAAAATCAAAAAATTCCGAAGCCCAAAATTTACAATAGAGATATTCCTCTCCCTGGCCCCGTCCCAGAAAACCTAATAATCGTCGAAAACAAATTGTGCCACAAAAAGGCCGAACTTTGGAGGCCCATAACTATAGGGATAACTATAGGGAAAATAGGGATTCCCTCTAACTCTATGTTCATACCGTCAATGGATCGTGTTATACCATCAATGAAACATTCATACCATCAATGAAGCCTGTTCATACCATCAATGAAACATGTTCATAGTGTCAATGAAACGTGTCATACCATCAATGAAATATGTTCATGCAATCAATGAAATATATTCAGACCTTCAATGAAACATGTTCATGCCATCAATGAAACATGTTCATTGAATTAATGTAACATGGTCATGGCATCAATGAAACATGTTCATAGACTATATGACTATATTTCATTACATCAATGCAACGGTTTATAATATCAATGTAATATATTTCTTTAATACAATGATAATGTTTAATTCCGGTTAGAAAGTTTACATTAATTTCAGGTCTATGAAACATATTTCGTTTAATGTAACATTGTTCATAGCATTAATGAAGCCCGACATTGGCTCAAAAACAATGACACTTTTCATTGATGCAGTGTAAGAATTCATTAATGGTAAGAAGGTTTTTCTTTCAGTGTACAAATGGATTCAACGGCTCGAAAAAACAGGCCATACCTTAACTTTTAGAAAAATTTAAGGTTGAATTTCAACGTGCTTACATGGATCGAGCATACATATGTTTAGCATGTATGTATATGTGCCTTTTAGCTAAAATTGAAAATTGAAATTTTTGAGAGGTAGCCATTTTTAGGACATACATCATGGAAATATTAAAAAAAAATTAAAGCGCTTCTGCCGAAACTGTATGGTCATCAAAGGGTTAAAGAGCAAGAGAAAGTAATTTTTTACATTAAAATTTTAAATAAATTGCATTTATCGCATACTCTGAAAATTCTATATATATGTACTCATATCTCCATCTTTACAATTTTGAAAATGTAACCAAATTATATTACAAATTTCCAAAGTCTAAAATTACATTGTTGACGCATAAACGACACGAACCCAGGTGTGTTGTCATTGTCTATGGACGGTGTGGAAATTGATGAATCAGACGCTCTTGATGTTCTGGACTTGAAAATACAACGTGATGTCCATTGGGCAAAACATGTATTTGAAGTGTCGAAAAATGCATTCAAGTGTCTAGGCTTTTTAAAGCGGTGAAAGAATTATTCACTCCATATGATCTTCTCAATATATACACCACCTACATTAGGCAAAGATTTAATATAACTCCCATATATGGGCAGGTGCTCCTTGGACCTCTTTGGAACTTCTAACATCTCTGTCATAATCATCTCTGGCATAACAGCTCTGTAATTGATTTTCTTTGCGAAATTATCGCAAAGTGCTTACAGCTGCGTACTACTTTTAAGCGTCATGGGACTTCCTAACAAAGCAGTAGATCTAAAAAGTTTTATTATTTGATAAAATCGAATTGATTTTTATAAATTGGAAGAATTTAATATTTTACGTGGACAACAAAACCTTAGATTTGAAAGCGTAATTTTTTAAATCTTATTCCTTTAATTACCAATGGTCTTGTGTTCTTTCCCAAACTATTGATTGTGAAACAGAACGAATATTAAACTCGTTATTGGTAAATCGAATCTCCTAAAAGTTTAAACATATTCCAATTGTTGTTTACTAGTGTATTCAAACCCGAAACCAGTTAACCGTAATTCGGTTTTGGAAAAATTGCTACTATCGAAGAACGGGTTTCACCGGTTATTGCAAATCGGTTAAACGGGATTTCGGGTTTTAAAGAACTTTTACGCAGCTGATATTACAACATTGAATAGAGTCTGTTCAGTTGCTCTCTATGGTTACTAAAACCATCAGACAGACAGAAAACAATTTGCCTCCGTGGTGGAACAAGGATATGCAAATCCTGAAAAAAAAACTTTTTAATAGGGCAAAGTCCTTAAGGACACTGTGAGACTGCAATGTGTTAAGAACACTGTGAGACTGGGATGTGTACAAAATTAGATCTAAATAATATAAGGAAGAGTTAGATTTTCAAGACGAGGTCCTGGAAGCATTTCTGCGAAGGTATTGAAAACGCGGCTGAGACTTCCAAACTGCGCAAAGTTCTCTCGGCGACTTCCACATCTCTACACTATTTGAAGGAACAAAAAGGGAGATGGACTACATCAAGTGATAAATCGGTAGGCCTCCAGCTCAACATAAAATTTCCAGGAAATCTGTATTCCAGACCTCAAGAACTGGCGCGCATCTGTACCAAGCAGTTCCATATTCACATTTATGGGGGCGTGGGCATATAATCATTTCAGAGAAACCTAAAGCAGTTAATCTGGTGAGATGAGGAACTACCTAACTTGTTGCACTGGATATGGAGCGTGTGAGTAAGCATCTATCTACGTGCAAGCTCACGCTTAAAAATGAGGCTGTCAGACATGCGAATGACATATGGGCTTGATGCACAAAACGCGGGATCGTCAGACAAGTGTGGCTACGTTATGAACTGAATCGTACACTAAACTTGATATTTCTATACTAGTAGCTGAGAGCACTGGGTACTGTTTAATAGGTAGACTCGTGTCGGAACTTGGAATCTCAACACACGATTACTGCAGAAGTTGTGGGGATGAAGAAAGCATATGCTACTGCCCGGCCTTTTATGATTTGGAGTCAATATCAAGGATCTTACTTCATTTTGGATCTAACAGACCTTCATGGAGTTAAGAAGAAGAATCTTAGGAACTGTTTGCAGAGAAATACTTGGTTCGCCAGAGGCTAATGTATGTCACTTCTTCACACACATCCTGACATACCGGGATAATGTATCATATATCTTAATCAACCCTTAACCGCACAAGTTTATTTTACAGGTTCAAAGATGGGGACGGGACATGACGTTCCGTGTTATCACAACGGTCCGAAATGAACTAAATGTGTCAAAAGCAATTTTTACTGACCTAACCTAACCTGGGTTGAATAAACTGTACAACCCTTATCATATATACAACTACAATACTTTGATTGATTTGTATTAATTTATTAATCGCAATCGTTTATGTAGTTCTCCCAAATACACTCATATATCGCAAATGTGTATCATGTTGTTGCAAACGAATTCTCGTTTGCATCAAACGCGTACAAAATTACATTTGTCGCAAGTTAAAACCCGTTTGCGATAACTGAAATTAGCCATTTTTCTAATGAGAGCACAATTTACGAAGAACGTAAATTTCTCTCATTCTGTCGACTATATACACAGTCCACTCGTTTGACATACACACTCACGCATACACATAAAAGGCTTTTGCCTTGTCAATATATCTTGGATGGAGAACTGACGCGCTGTAGTTTGCTGCGCTTTTAGTTGTTATATGAATGCAAGGCGAGACAGACGTGTTAGTAGACACTGATAAGATAGACAAAAAATCCAACTTGTTTTAAAACAAACTTTATGGGTAAAACCAAAATCATAAAAGTTGGAAATTTACACAAAAAAGAGCTTATGGAAACCATAAATATAAATTTTAATGTACAAGTAAAGTTGTACTGAGCAGAGTAAGAGAGACCAGTTGGTGGAACCGTTTTCCGTTCATCACAAACGTTTTTTCAGCTTTAATTTTTCATAACTCGTTTGCTGCAAACATTTTTCGGTTCTCCCAAACGAAATGACTTGTATGGCTCAACAGAAGTTCGTTTCTCCCAACTACAGTCCCCAAACGAACTTCAGTTATCTGAGATTTCGTTTGGGAGGAACGAGTTTTTTCTTTGCGTGTAGGTTTACTTTCAGCAGAAGTGTATTTTAAATTTCCGCTTACGCTAAAGTACACAAAAAAAAATTGTTTAAAAGCAAAGCACATAAATTGTTTAACAATGGAATATTATATTTTTATAGTTTGTTAGAAATATATCATAGTTTTTTATAATTAAAAAAACCGAATGTTGTAAAACGTATAGTTTTCCACTTCGACATTAAAACCAAAACCGGTTATTAACCGGTTTTTACCCCTCGGTTTAATCGAAAACCGGTTTGGCCAAAATTGGGATGTTCGAAGAGACCGAAAATCTAAATTTTTGAAAACCCTGGTTTTTTGAATACAAAATGTCATAAAAACTGAATACATCAAAGATAAAAAAAAAACAATAAAATCGCTGAAATAAAAATCGCTAAAATGCCTATCGGCAATTGTTGGTTATTTTCGGGATTGTTCGATTCCGAATTAAAGACATATTTTAAAATAAGATATATGTAAGAAGTTTTTAAAAACAACTCGCGAAAGCAAGAAATTCGCTGAAATACAACTCTACACATGTCTAGAACTGAAAATTAGTGTGTCAAATCGTTAAATTAATGTAATTTTAAGACCTGTGTTGGGGGCTTCAACCAAGCGCTGTCTACACCAACATCAACATCGCTCAAATAAAAATCGCTAAAATGCCTATGGGAAATTTTTGTTATTTTCGCAATTGGACGGTTTCGAGTTATAGCCCATATGACCATTTTGACGATTTTTTAAAAATATCGTGGAACACTTGCTTATGTCTTTTCCTAAATATAAAGTAAAGTATTTTTTAATAAATGCTCCACTCCTGAACTCTGCATCACTGAACATTTTGTAACGACTTTTACACAATAATAGACTTAAGCAAAAACTAAATCACACAAGCCATACATTTTTAACGTTTTTTGATTTATTTTTGAGTAATTCGCTCCTCAGTCCATTTATTTATTTTTTTAAATTAAATAAGATCAACCGTGTTCGTCGAATGGACGAAGATTACCCTTCTAGGGTTATAAATAATTTCGCATATATCGTCTATGCTGAGTTTAACTCAGTCGCCATTTTAGAGTGCAATCACGAAGCATTGACTGTTCTTTGTTTTTTCATATGCGTCGACATTGAAGCTTGTCAGAATTCTGTAAAAGCAATTATTAGCCCACTGGGAGTAAACATAACAGACCTTTTTTTGGGTAACTATTTGCGGTTGGTAATAACTAAAAAAATCTAGTAGATTTTGGCAATCATTCTCAACGAAATCACGTTAATATAATTCCGGAAAAATATTTTCTAAAAATTCTATTTTTAATGGGCAGCTTGTAGAGTGGGAATTGGCGCCGAAACATCGCCTTAAACATTTTTCAAAAGTGAACTAATGTACACAGTTCAAACAAATTCTTTGTTGCACTGAAAAGTTCCGTGCATCGTAATATTTCGTGATAGCTGCAATTAATATTTACGTTGTGGTTATGATTGAATACGGTATCTTACTTTTAATGAAACTGTATTCACTGAAGGACCCCGTGTATCAAATAACATACGACAAGTAGAAAGTTTTGTTGTAATATAAATTCCATAGAAATTGGAAAACAAATTATTCAACATATTCGCAGTCATGAGTTTAACAGAAACAGTCGGCCACGCTAATCTTGCATTGGAGGAGCCTGATGCAGATTAGGAGAACCCACGCAACCGAAATAAAACATAAATATGTGCAGTGACATGATTGAAAATTTGTTAACCAACTTATTAAAGTCGAGCCTCGTGTAGGCCAACTCCCAACAAAACAAAGCAGTGAACCGATGAACCATGGCATTGCTATCATCGTATGATTTTAAAAATTGTATACAAATATGCGTGCCCTCGTTGATATTGAAAATGTTCGGGTTCATTTATTGATTTTCACCCATGTGTTCGTTCATAAGGTTTTTACTATTCACCAAATTTTGTTGACAACTTTTTGTTGAATTTCAAATGAAACGAAGGCACAAGGGTGGCGGCATCATAATGTGCATTGACAGTGCAATGACATTTGGTGTTTGATCGAGACAGGGAAGAAGGAATACTGTGTGGCGGCCGGGCCATTCAGTCACATCTATTCGTCCCCCTTTTCTTTGTTATTGTGTTATTGGCCAGACATTGCAAACGTAAAAGTCACAACGCCATCGTGGTCACCAAGTGACCACAGTGGTGGAGAAGAAATGCCACAGTTTGAGGGAGGAAATAAACAATGTTGGGCTTTTGACCACTATCATTTGATGCCGTCAGCAGTTTGTCCGTTGTGCCTAGTCATTTTGTCAATTATTGATTTCATATTTTTGTATGCAGTTGGTATCTGTCTATGTATATCCCTACCGATTGTTTCTGTGTCCTATGCTGCTGTCTGCAGGATACACAACATAACGAGGTCTTGTATTTCTATGTGTTTTTATTGGAATACAATCTCTTTCCAATTTTGGGTTTATGTAAATTCATTGTTGAATATTGTTATTAAACAGTGTTTAAGTTTGGTTGAGATTCGGTTGGTTAGTCGCTGTTTGTTGGTGTTGAACAATTCGGGAATAATTAGTTTGAACTCCCTTGGGATTAATAAGACGCATTGATTGCTATGGTTTTGTGTTGTTGATGTTCAGTTTAAGGATGCTAGGAAATTGTTTGATGTATCCATCTGGGGGACTTGCATCTGCCTGTTAAATAGAGATTTAGGGTACGAGAAATGAGAGTGAATTGACACTAGTCGGTATTAATAGAAAAACCTAAAAAGCGAAAATCTGTTCAGCAAATACTAATAGGATTTAACTGTAAGTTTTTCCAAATTGTTGCTCATTTATTTCTTCATACAAAATTTCAACAAAGGATTTTTATTCTTATGTGAATCTTGCACTTTTTTTATTTTTCACTACTGACATTCCGGTGTGTATTCAGTTATTTACAATGTCTGGCGGTAGTTCAGTGGTAGTGTGTGCGGCTATTGTACATGAGAACGTGGGTTCGTTCCCTGTTCTGACCACCTTACATTTCTTTCAATGGCGGTCACCTCCCTTAGTGACAGCGACACTATTGAGTATTTAGCCATGAAAAAGCTTCTCAAAATGCCGTTCGGAACCGGTGTAAAACTGTAGGTCCCAATCAGTGACTGTAAACCTACAAAGCGCACAGCTCACTAGTTTGTGAGAAGCTCTCCATAATCCCTTCGTGGAATGTAAGGGGAAACCATTTCTGTTTTATTTAATATTCCTATTAAAAAATTTAATAAACGACATATGTAGTTTTTGTATGAAGGACCACAACCCATTTCGCTATCCTATCTACAAAACTAATTCTGTAAAATTTTTGCGAATATTGTGTTATTCTCTATCTTCACGTTTGGACTTAAATGCTGAATAGAGTATTTGATGCCACGCCCACTTTTTTCGGTCCAATTTCTTGATTCTGATAATCCATTTTATGTTGATTCTGATAATCTTTTCACACCTTTTCCCACCTCCACCAATCATAGCGCAACAAATTATACTTTAACCCTTTGACCGACCGACCATACATTTTCGGCCGAAGCGATTTATTTTTATTTATTGATTATTTTTGTGATCCATAACCTAATAATATCACAGAAAAAAAGACGACTTTAAAATTTTAACAAAAAAATTGGTACGTGAAAAATCTCAGCACTGAATTACATTTTTCATTGATATACTGACAAATTACACAAATATTGAAATGAAAATCAATAAATGGTACCAACAAAAAAATTCATAAGAAATACCCCAATATTTAACGAAATAAATACGATACGAACAACCACATAACTTCAGTTAGAGATCAGTTTGTACAGGCAGTCGGTGGCGTAACGGGCTAGACGCTGCCCGAAACGACGCTGTGTCACAAACATCGAAACGATCTTCCAGTGGATGTGAGTTCGAATCCTACCGCGGCTGTTTAATTTTTTTTAAATAAACAAAATTTCTAAATATACTTCGGATCGAAGACAAAACGTAAACAGAGATACAATTTAGTTTGTTAATATGTCAAATTCTTCATCGACTAAAAACGAAAATATTTTTGATAAATAACGTACAAATATATTCGTAGATGGGTGAAATTTTGCATCGATTGAAAAATAATATTTTTCCAATATACAACCTCCAAATATGGTAGCTGATATGTGATTTTTTTTTATCACACGATTTTCAATTAATATTTTGTTTGAGTTTTCGAATTTTTTAATTGAATTGAAAAATTATTTTTTTCTGTGTAGCAACGCCGCAAAAAATGCAACCAATTTCTTATTTTTTTTGTACATATTTTTTAAAATTTTTTGGTAATGCCATGTAAGCACGTTGATATTCGACCTTGTATATTTTAATAGATACGGTATGGACTCAAAACGTACCTGACGTTTCTCTCACGTGCGCCCTTTTTCCCACCCGTTGCATTCATTTGAACTAAAACCACTTTTTGACCCACTTTAATCGGCCTTATTCCCGTTGTCGTCGTCGACATCGTCATCAGATTTTTGTCAACTTTAGAACGTTATAAATGTATTGTCACATCGACAACAACAACATTTTTGATGTCTATGATCCAAAAACAACCCTCTTAAAACATTATGCAAATTTTTTTTTCCAAATGCCTTCAAGTCGCCAATAAAAATGGTGTCGATATTGTATTGACGTCGACGACGACGACGACAACAGGATTAAGGGCGACTAACTCAAAGGGGTCAAATCGGATCAGTTACATATTTGATGCGTACTACATTATTGTTGCCCCTACTCTCTTCTATAAATCACCCATGTATACATTTGGTTTATCTCCTACCAGAAAAATTATTGGAAAAGCTTTTAAACCGCCCACGCATAATAAAAAATACAAAAGCTAACATAGTCGTTGCAACAATGAAATATTCATTGCAGTAATGACACATATTCATTGCAGTAATGGAACATTCATTGCAACAACGAAACATATTCATTGCAATAATGAAACATAGTCATTGCGTTAATGAAACAGTGATTGGACTAATGAAACATTCATTGGAGCAATGAAACATTCATTGGAGCAATGAAACATTCATTGGAGCAATGAAACATTCATTGTAGCAATGAAACATTCATTGAAGTAATGAAATAAATTTATTGCGGTAATGAAAAATATTCATTGCTGTACTGAAACCTATTCATTGCAGTAATTAAACATTCATTGCAGTAATGATACGCATCCATCGCAACAATTAACATATTGATAAAATAAATAAATAAATGGTTTCCCATTACATCCCATGAAGGGACCGGGGAGAACTTCTCACAATCACTGAGCTGTGCGCTTTCCAGTTTTCACTCACTGATTGGGACCTACAGTTTTACACCGATTCCGAACGGTATTTTGAGAAGCTTTTTCATGGCTATATACTCGATAGTGTCGCCGTCACTATGCGAGGTGACCGCCGCCGAAAGAAATTTTAAGGTGGTCAGAGCAGGGTTCGAACCCAGGATCTCATGTACAAGAGCCGCGCACACTAACCATTGCACCACCGACGGCCACACATATTGATAGGAGCACGAATATATTCGTCGCGATAACAATTAACGTCTTTGCACCAATTGGGAAAGCTTTCAAACCGACCGCGCATAATCAAAAATACAAAAGCTAACATAGTCGTTGCAACAATGAAATATTCATTACAGTAATGATACATATCGTCACCTAAAATACAAAATAACGTATCATCCAAAAAAATTAAATTAATTATGATTTACTTGATTAAACTACGTGCGTCTCCAAAATCTTATACTTCTTGTATGTCCAAAAATAACGATTTTATAACCAAAATTCAATAACACGTAACGGGTTTTTCACTAAGAGCGCTACAAACATAAATAAAACAAACCCGGTTTGAGATACCAATGAAATTCTTTATTCCTCTGAAAGTAAGTTCGATGCAATTTCACGTTCAATATTCGCACGAAGTTCATCAATCGTCGCTGGCTTGTTGGCATAGACCATAGACTTGACGTAGCCCTACAGGAAATAATCTAACGGCGTCAAATCGCACGACCGAGGCGGCCAATCGACTGGGCCATTTCGTGAGATAACACGTTCACCAAACTTGGTTTCCAATAAATTGATTGTGGCATTCGCTGTGTGGCTTGTGGCGCCGTCATGTTTGAACCACATGTCCTCCAAGTCCATATTATCCAATTGGGGCCAAAAATATTCGGTTATCATTGAACGGTAGCGATTCGCATTCACAGTAATGTGCCGGTCTTGATCATGACGGAAGAAGAACGGCCCAATGACGCCGCCGGCCCATAAACCGCACCAAACCGTAATTTTTTCGGGATGCAATGATGACTCATGGATTACGTGTGGATTGCTGTCTGACCAATAACGCATATTTTGCTCATTGACGAAGCCATTCAGCCAGAAATGAGCCTCATCGCTGAAGACCATAAATTGGACGTAGCGCTCTTAAAGTTGAGGCCACTGACTCCAAATTTCGGTAGTAAATTTTAATAATTTCGACTCATTGTTGGCTCGTATATCTTTCCATGATGAAATGGCAAACCTTACTGAAGAGAAATGTCAAAAGAGCGGGAAAAAATATGGAGTCGTTTGCTGTCCCTATCGATTTACTTTTGTAGCGTCTCTGGTGAAAAACCCCTTTATCATCAAGTGAATGATTTTCATAAAGCAAAATAACGTATCATCACACTTGTATAAGAAATGAAAACAAAATAGTATTTGATTTTTTGTTATTAACGTTTCGGTTTTATTTTATTTTTTTTTCTATGAAATAAATCTGTTTCTGTGTTTTAAGACAATACGTTAAAATGATGATACGTTACGTGACTTTTTTAATGAAACACAGTTTTTTTTTCGGCAAAAAAAAATTATTTTTCAACATAATCTCCTTTAAGCTCAATACACGTAGTCCAACGTTTTTCCAATTTTTGTATCCCTTCCAAAAAATAGGAGTTCTCGAGGTCCATAAAATAGGTCAATTATTGTTTGATCAATAATTTCATCGTTGGAGCTAAATCTCTTTCCATCGAGCCATTTCTCTAGATCTCTCTGAAAATAGGAAATATTCACTGGGGGCTAAATCCGGAGAATATGGCCGATGAGGTACAAATTTGTAGCCCGTTTAAACAACTCCAAACAATCCTTTGAAGTTGTCACACGATTACGTTTATGGTCAAGTGAGAGCAATCGCGGCACCCATCTTGCAGACAGCTTTCTTAAACCCAACTGATCATTCTCAACAATCTCACCCAGTTTTACTCTTCGATCCGGTGGTGGTGCAATGGGTAGTGTGCGCGCCTCTTGTACAGGAGATCCTGGGTTCGATCCCTGCTCCAACCACCTTCAAATTTCTTTCGACGACGGTCACCTCGCTTAGTGACGGCGACACTATCGAGTATATAGCCATGAAAAAGCTTCTCAAAATACCGTTCGGAATCGGTGTAAAACCGTAGGTCCCAATCAGTGAGTGAAAACCGGAAAGCGCACAGCTCAGTGATTGTGAGAAGTTCTCCCCGGTCCCTTCATGGGATGTAATGGGAAACCATTTATTTATTTTTTATTTACTCTTCGATCGGTCAACACCATATCGTGGATTTTGTCGAAATTTTCGGGTGTATTGGCCTCAATTGGCCGTCCAGAACGTTCAGCGTCATTTGTACTTGTGCGACCACAACGAAAGTCAGTAAACCACTTTTTTACCATTGAAATCGCTGGTGCAGAGTCCCCATAGTATTTATCAAGCTTTTTCTTGGTTTGATTGACGGTTTTTTTTCGCAAAAAAACAATGTTTAATGAGCACTCGAAATTGACTTTTTTCCATTTTTAAACAAATGCACGAGGTTGTATGTTTTAAACGCAAAGTAAATGACGGAACTTACTCAAAATTTGACAGTAGTCTATTAACAGGTGGTACTTGATGGTGACGATATTTATTGCAGTAATGAAACATGCATTGCAACAACGAAACATATTCATTGCAATAATGAAACATATTCATTGCGTTAATGAAACATTGATTGCAGTAATGAAACTTCCACCGCAGAAATTAAACATTCACTGCAGCTATCAAACATTCATTGCAGTAATGAAATATATTTATTGCGGTAATGAAACATATTCATTGCTGTACTGAAACATATTCATTGCAGTAATTAAACATATTCATTACAGTAATGATACGTATAAATCGCAACAATTAACGTATTCATATCAGCAATGAATATATAACGGGTCCGGCAAATGGCCCAATTAATGAAATTATTTTCCATTATTAACCGGATGGATTGTGCTTTCAAATACAAAAAGAAGTTTGAGAAAATATTCAGTAGTTTTTTTTTATAGCATTTTCAAAAAAAAAAGTTATTTGGCGGACCCTTATAATATAAAATACTAAAGCTAACATAGTCGTTGCAACAACGAAATATTCATTGCAGTAATGACACATATTCATTGCAGTAATGAAACATTTATTGCAACAAAGAACCATATTCATTGCAATAATGAAACATATTCATTGGGTTAATGAAACATTGATTGCAGTAAATTCATTGTAGCAATGAAACATTCATTATAGTAATGAAATATATTTATTGCGGTAATGATACGCATCCATCGCAACAATTAACATATTGATAGGAGCATGAATATATTCATCGCGATATCAATTAACGTCGTTGCACCAACACATTTTACATACGACGAACATTTACATTCCTGTCTCCAGGCTTTTTCCAGGCTTTTCCGTTCAGTGCAATTCCGTTGTTCTGAGGGCGTAGCTTGTTTTCATACAGTCGTAGTATACATGATTTTCAAACCGTTTTTGTTTCCGATTTGATGTCTCCCTGCCATATAGAGTATTTGCCAGCTTTAACGCCTACTCCCTGGCAGATTTTATTCGTTGCGTTATTCATATCTTACGAATATTTTCACATGTAAATGTGGCAGTTTTTTCTGATATGCGTAAATGAAAATTTTGCTAATTAGTTGCAAAATGAATCGAGTATTAACAAAGCTATGTAGGGGAAATGAAGCAATGATAAAAACCATTTAAATGAACAACATTTGAAAAAAGTTGAAAAATGATCACGGGTTATTATGTAGAACGCGGTGGTGAATAATCGCTAGGCGTTTGAAACATGAAGTCGAATAACATTTTGTAGTATTATGCAAATTATTTATATTCGCTCCTAAAACAAAAAAAGCAATATATATTCATAAATGAAAAATAATATTCAGTCGTATTCGATCTTAAATAATCCCAATATTTCCGCAGTTCAACATAAGGTTTAACTAACATTTTACTAATCTACTATTAAATAGTATTTTTTAAATTCCAATGAAACGCTTAGAAAATCATACCAGTTTGCGATTCTATCATTGTAGCGGTGGGTAATATTTGTGTAGAATGTGTTCTGATAAATACGGCTGTCGCAAACCAATTCATTGATAATGCACCAGTGAAATTGTCCAGTGAATTGCACAGTTTAAAAAAATATTGTATAATTATAGTAAAAAAAATATACTCTAAAGTGAAATTGAAAAAACCTTTTGAACAACAATTTGCCATGATTTAGCCAGTATCATTATTTTATGGTCGTCATTATTATTTTTTTTTTATTTCAATTTTTCCCAGGTTGATAATGATCATCACGAAGTTGCTGTTGGACGATAATAATGGTAATGAAGATGTGTTTAATGCCATGGCGCCATCAACCAAAACAACCACAGAATTATGCATATTTTGAATGATTCTTGTCTCGTTGCGTTTCATTTCGTCTCATTTCAATTTTATTTTGTGATGACATCAACCATATAAAAGTGGATAATAATAAAAAGTATGGAAATGTAACAAATGCATCGCAATGACAAAAGTTGTGTTTACTTTTTTGATGCCGAGTAAAGAGTAACATTTGATTAAAAACAACGTAACGAGCCAGTTAAATAATAGTTTGTAGTTTTGTATCTTGTGTTGTGTATAAAGTATGTTGTTAACCCTTTCAGGGACACAGAAGGCGATCGGGGACTGTTTCTAGCAGTTTGGCATCGAAGTGTATGAGTTTGTAATTATTGAGGGGTTTCTGCAATAACTACCTATTACGAAATTTGAATTTTAGTATAATAGAAAAATGGTTTCCCATTACATCCCATGAAGGAATTTGGGGAGAGCTTCTCACAACCTCAAATCTCAATTTTAGTATCAAGAAATTCTAATTATTTAGCACTTTTTACATGAGTGAAAAATTGCAATTGCCATCTCTTACTTACACACAAAACAATAATTTTGCATTCACAATGCAAGCGACAGTTTCGTTTCTCATGCCAACTCGTTCTCACACACAGAATTTCACATAATGTCTTTTCGTTTTTGTTTTTTTTACAAAAATGTAACTCAAACTTGTTGCCGAAGTTGGTCTATTTCTGCTCCAGCAACATATTTGTTTGAATAAATAATATACTATTAAGCGGTAGATGGCGCTGTATTTCAAATTTCATTTTCAAACCTAAAAACATCAATGAAAATTGAAACCATTTGTGTTAAACGATGCATTATAAAACGTAATTGTATCCGTAGAATCTGTTAATAGCAAATACGTTTAAATACATTAAAAATTTTTAATCTTCAAAATACAAACCTGGGAATGACATTTATGACATTTGAATCATGATGCAACTAAAAGAGGTTGTGTTATAAGAGCAACTTAAATTATTTGCTTTTTCTTCTGTTCATTACATGAACAATCAAATTCAAATGTATTTGGTTTTTGTAATTTCTGGCTTACTTTTATTCTTGACATACATTTGTGTTAATCTGGACACGAAAGCAAAATATATTTTATTGTCGTCTTGATCTATTGGCCGTAATACTGGTATCACCTGTTAGAAGAAACATCTAGATTCGAAGTAAACTGTTAATTACATTGCGAACACCTATTGAAAATGTTGCTTACATTGTGATTCCGGCTTTAAATACGAAAATCACCAATTCAATAACAAAAATTACACAGTGCAACACGTAAAAATATAACCATATACGGACACCACTACGTGGTAAAGGATCAAAAAAAAGATCCGTGTCTCCCAGTTTTGCCCAAAGTCATGCACTTTTTTTATTTTAAATACGAACTCTGCCTAGCACAAAGCGGTAAAAAAAACTGGTAAAAGGGAGCGTTTAAGAACTTGAAAAGCTGTCACAAATATATTGCTACATCTATTAGCAACTGTAGAAAAAGCTTCCTTACTAAAAAAAAAGTCGTTCCATTTCCCATCAGTATGTCTTTTGTGAAGAGTGCCTTAAGGCACTCTTAAGCATTAGAGGGTTAAGATCGGAAGTGTTTCACGCAATTTACGGACGACCACCAAGCTTTTGTATGGGAGGTACCAAAATGGGTGTGGCAAAATCTCTCCAGTTAAGTGACATTTACAGATTATTAACCAATACGTGAGTTGAAGCTTATCACATTTATCAGAAAAAAGCTGTGGAAGATATATAATTTTGTACTAAATGTACCGATTTGTATGGGATTTAGTAGAAGGGTCGTGGTGACTCCGCCCATTGTCAACCCCAAACTAAGTTTGAACATATGTATAAAAGTCACAGGCATAATTTTTTGTGATCGGTAAAGTGTTCGGCAGTTATCGTGTTGACCAGACAGACAGACGGACATGGCTCAATCGTCTTAGAAAGTTCTAAAACGAATTTTGTTCAAAGGTACTAAGGGTCTAATGTGGCTCTTTCTATGCGTTACATTTTTTCCGTATTAAATGATGTGTACCCCCATCCCACACAAATCACAAATATAATCAAAAATATTAAATCGCTTCGGCCGAAAATGCATGGCCGGCAAAGGGTTAATGTTCGTCAACATCGAATGTGATACACATACTTACATACATAGCGGAAGCAAATAAAATGAAAATTAAAACAAAATCACTTTGCTTTGAATGTGATTCACTTTTGCATATTTTATGATAAATAACACAGAAAAATTAATAAAAAAAATTGTGACTACAATAAAAAAATCCTGTATATAATTTAGTTAAAAAAAAAAAACATATCCAGTATAATTGTTGATGTCGTAAAACCACATAAACGTCATATAAATTACAGGTTTTATAAACTATAATGCGGAGAGGAATGAGGATAGTCTGAAAAGTTAGGTGAACAATATAAATACTAAATTTGTATGTATAATTGAAGGGGTCAGAAGCAAAGGGATGCAAGTGCATTTTTTACTCAAACAAAGTTAATAACTTTAAAGGATTTTCTTGTGTATTTGTGTGTGTAGCAGAAGTTATTTTTTTAGCTTGTTAGATAAAAATATATCTCAAAATTTCTCAAATTAGAGAAGTAATAATATAGATGGGATATTTACGTTGCAATTTAACTTTAAACTTTTTTCACTCAAAATTTTACAAAAGTCACTTGCATCCCTTTGCTTCTAACCCCCTCAATTAACAGTTTCCACGCATACTACCCAGTACAACACACCCATAAAATAAATTAAATATATTTATGTACTTTTTGTTATAAAAGTACTTTTTCATAGAAATTGATCTTGAACCGGAAAAGGAAAAGAAAATATATTTATATATATTTATTTAAAAGATGAAAATAACGAATTTAAAAAATATTATTCTTTAATTATGATGACTTTTCCTTTGTATATTCAACAAGGTGGTAGTAATTTTGAAATGCACTTGTAAAAAATATATCAAAATCGACTGTTGGTCAATGCAGGAATCATTTATCTTATCATGCGACCTCCTCTTCATTCTACACCCAAAGCTACACATTTTTTGCGGTGTAATAATAATTGTTTTGGCCGGATGTTTGACATGGCTGTGTTACACCATATGCGAGTTTTTTGTTGTTATAATATTGAATAATATACACAAATACGTACATATGTACATTTGTACATATATCGATTGCGTTATTCCCTTAGTTATTACTACAACTATTGGAATACCTACTATATTTATAGCTGATTTGGCCTGAGCAGTTTGTTGTATTGAATGTTGAATATTTTATATATCGCACAATTGGAGTATTAATACTCTTTTCTCTGGCTGCTCGCAACAACAGCGCTTTAATACAATAATTTCAGATTCGAACAGCTGTTGCGTGTGTTGACATTCTCCCAGCATAGAAATATCAACGGCTCGTAGCATTTGCCGGCCGCTGGTGGTAACCCATTGTTGTTACTCAATACTCAAACACAATTGCATTTTTTTTATATCAATTGAAAATGTCCTGAGCACTTTAGAAATATAACTGACACTTATGTAGTGCATGTTCACGCCATTCCATTGTATGTGATTACAATTAAATTCTGCATTACTTTGGGTTGATTTACTGCCGAAAGTTTCAGGGACGCATTTTTAAATCACAGCATTTGTTTAAGCTCAATGACGTTTCTAAACATCCCCTAACTGTTTTTAGTTGCAATTGAATGGGGGAATATATTGTGAAAAGCAAGACATAAGTTCACGCAGAAAAAATCAGTTTTTTTGTTGTTTGGATGCAAATGTAACGTATTTGTAGCTTGTCGCAAATATACTGTACTTGTGCTCAAACACATTGTGTTTGCTATCCAACATAACATGTTTGAGACAATATGATTAATAGGCTATAATTTATGTTTTTGAGACCCAAATGTGTGTTTTTTAGGAAACCGCTAAGAACAAAAACAAGGCAGATAACAAAGAGAAAACAAGGTAGCAGATCTTCAATTCATGAAAACAATGCCTGCAAACGTATCTATGTTTCCTGCAATATGTTGCTAAAAAGAGCAGATCGCGAGCCAAAGTGTTTAAGATGAAGTAAAAGCAATGAAGTACAAGTAGGTAGAGCTCGCTCGCGAGGTAATTGAGAAATAAAAATCGTTGTATATAAATTACACACTGTTACCAATTTTCTAATCGTTCTTTTTTACGCTGTTTTATTTCCCGTTAATTTATTTATTTATTAAATATTATTTATTTCTTTGCTCAGCTAAAAAACCTCCGGAGAAATATTAATTTTCGTTTATTCACGACTAAACTAAAATAATTAAAAGAAAGAACAGGATCAGTGATGAGAGAGCAATCAGGAACGGGATTAAACCACAACTAGTAATAAATTCATGCAGGAGATAATAGCTTGAATATATTGGATGATATTAACAAAATTATTAGACTTAAAGACTAATTAATAAAATAGGAATGAAATGAATGGAATAGGATAGATGAAGTGGGAACAAATGAAACTGCAACAGATGCACCAGGATAGATAAAACAGGAACCGATGAAGTAGGTGGAGCAGGAACAGATGAAGCAAGAACAGATGACACAGGAGCAGATAAAGCAGGAACAGATGAAGCAGGAACATATGAGGCAGGACTGATGAAGCAGGAACTGATGAAGTAGGAACAGATAAAGTAAGAACAGATGACACAGAAACAGATTAAGCAGGAACAGATGAAGAAGGACAGATGAAGCAAGAACTACCCAGCGGCGGAATTTGCGAGGCCTTCCACGAATAAGGCATGCGGAATCATTCTTTCGTAATGCCTACTTTTAATGCCTTTCGTAATGCCTACCATGATTTTATAAGGCTTCCACAGGCCTGTTAAAAGAATGCCAGAAGATGCTGTTGTTCATGAAACCCTGTCTTTCCACATGTTCGCAATTCGTCGTTGCAAAATCATAACATCCGATAGCCCAGTAAATAAAGCGTCCGATTGTAATTTCTAAGGTCGTGTGTTCGATTCCTGTGGCTGCAGAATTTAAAAAAATCATTTATAAAATTACAATTGGTTAAAGTACAAATCTGAAATATGAATCTAATTTCCATATATATTTTTTTATTTTTACATAAGTCCTTCTATATCTACCCTTTTTGCAAGCCTTCATAAGGCCTTCTAGTAGAGAGGGATGGATGGCCTTGCCTCCCAATCTCATGCAATGTTAAAATGAAAGGAGGAGGTAATGTGTAGGGAAGGCCTGCCGTATTTTAAAGAAGGCCTGTTTGGTCATGATTTCAGGCCTTCCAGGTCATGACTTCCGCCGCTGGGAGATTAAGCAGGAACAGATGAAGCAGGACATACAAAGCAGGAACTGATGAAGCAGGAACAGATGAAGCAGGAATAGATAAAGTAGGGACAAATGAAGCAGGAACTGGTGATGCAGGAGACGCAGGTATAGGCGAAGTAAAACCAAATGCCACAGGAACAGATGAAATAGGAACAGATATAGCAAGAATATGTGTCACATGAACAGATGAAGCAGGAACATGACGATATCAAATCCAAATCAACAAAGTTTATTGCTACTTCAAAAATAAAAACAACAACGAAAACACTTTCCCAGGAGCCTTTTACCAATCAACACGATGTCGCTGAAAAATTTGTCTTTTTTTGTTGTTCGGATACAAATATAACGTGTTTGTAGCTTGTCGCAAATATAGTATACTTGTGTCCAAACACATTGTGTTTGCTATTCAATATAACATGTTGGAGACACATTTCAACATTTGCATCATGGTAAAGTACACGAACTAACAACGTATGCAAATTATAAAAATGTACTACGAAAATTCGGAATCGGTGGCCGCAACTTTAAGAGCGTTAACTAAAACTAGTAGACAAGCAATAACAAGTTTAGTGCAAAAATTTGAGTCTACATATTCATTGTGTGATGCTGCCGTGCCAGTGAGACAACGGGTTGGTCGAAGTGGCGTCCGTAGCAATCGATCCAAATCAGTCGATTCCGCGGCGTTCTCAAGAACTTGGCATCGCCAAGACCACTTTATGGGGAATTTTGCATAAAGATCTTGGTTTACACCCATACAAGATCAAGCTGACTCAAGAATTGAAGCCGATGGACCATTTGACGGGACGTACGTTCTCCGATTGGGCTCTGGAGAAGATGCGCCAAGATGATGAATTTCATCGTAAAATCATCTTCAGTGACGAAGCTTATTTTTGGCTCAATGGGTAACGCAAATATGTGTTATTGGTTTGGTGAAAATCCACATGTGCTTCATAAATCACCACTTCATCCACAACAAATAACTGTTTGGTGCGGTTTGCATGCCGGCGGCGTCATTGGGCCATATTTTTTCGTCGACAATAACGATCGTCACGTTACTGTGAATGGCGATAGTTATCGCGGCATGATTACCGATTATTTTTAGCCCGAATTGGAAAACATGGACTTGAACGACATGTGGTTTCAACAGGACGGTGCCACACAGCTCACGTTATAATCGATTTATTGAAGAGTAAGTTTGGTGAGCGTGTTATCTCAAGAAATGGACCAGTCAACTGGCCGCCTCGTTCGTGCGATTTGACGCCTCTAGACTATTTTCTTTGGGGCTACGTCAAATCATTGGTCTATGCCAACAAGCCGTCGACGTTGGAAGGACTCAGAGCCAACATTGAATGCGAAATAGCAGAAATGTGTGACCGAGTCATCGAAAATTGGGTCCAACGAATCGACCGCTGCCGACGTGCCCGCGGTGGCCATATGAACGAAGTTGAGTTCCATTCATAATCGGTTTGATTGTATTTCAAGTCGATCATAAAGTTTTGGAAATATCTCAAATAGTTTGCGTTTTATTTTAAAAAAAAGTTGGCAAGTCCTTTATATCGATTTGTTTCTAAAATCTAAATACCCCGGTTCATTTCTTGCGATTTTTGTTTTCCTATATTCATTATTTAAGTTCAGTAATTGTTTCCCCCGTAAAATTCAAATTCTAACCAAATGCGATTCTAACGTTTCGTTGCAATTCTGCTGTATTGATTTATTGCCTACAGTTCATTAAACCTTTAGTAGTATTACTATTATGGTCTTTAAATTCATAACAATATGCCTGATGTGTTGAATGATTTCGACGAACTTGAAATGTTTTATAACTTGTTCTCATATGGACGTACATCATTTAACAATTAAGCGGCGTCAAACTGTCTGGAATATCCCGAATCATTTAATGTGCAAAAATGCAAATCATCCCGATTCTTACTTGAACAAAAGATCATCAATAAAGAAAAAAAAGCTTAAATGCATTCATTTATTTTTATTGATTTATTTATTTATTCTTTACACACTTGAGCTGTGATAAATTTGGTATGAGACAGACATGTTTCATTCATTAGCCCCCTAAATTGTATCACCAGTTGTTTAAAGCAAATAGATGTTGAAGGTTGGCGGCAGAGTTGGAGGCGCATCAGAGAATTTGTGGTTTTCACACTCATTTAGTTTTATGTTTTCCATTTTCCGTTTTCTTTTTCCCCCTCTCTAGCTCACATCACGAATACAACATTTAAACACTTCCGGTTAGAGCTTGACCTCAATTCATTTGTCTTGCAACGCAAAATCATAAACTGACTGCTGTGGTTATGTTCATGCGTTGGGGGCCCCTCCAAGTGCGATCTTATAAATTGAAGTGGTAGCACTCTCTTTGATGCCAAGCAAACTCACGAAAACATCTCATCCACAAACATGGGTAATTAAATGTCATTTTACACAAAGATTTCATAACGGCGAGATTTCAATCTACTGAATTCAATGCTGCCGTCATCATCTTGACTCTCGGTTTTGGAAAATGAAAAGTTCACTTCTTCACCATCATTCATGAATTCATTCGGAATTTGTTTATTTTTAGTTTGTGGGTTGTATGATTCTGTGTTTATTTTTAGATGTTCCATAGTTTGCGCTTGAGTTTTTGATTGTGTCTGTGTCGTTTCGTCTGGCGTTCCTTCGTTCGTGTTGCCAGCCGCCAGCTGTACCAATTCTTCACTGAGCCACACATCCTGTCTTCTTGTGTAATTAAAAGTAGTTTTTAGTTTTCTACATCTCCTTCGCAGTTCTCCTTCCCCATTGTTTAGTTCTTCATCTAACTAATGATTCATAGTCATGTGTTTCATTTGTTTTACAACAAACTATTTTTATATAGTTTTTGAAAAGTTTACATTAACATAGTTTTCTCAATTCATCTCCCTCCAATGCAACTTTTGTTTTCGATCACAAAAGAAAATCCATTATTTTGGTTTTTGTCACTTATTCAGTTCTTCCGTTGTGTTTTGTGATAATTGACTTTTGTGATTAAATGGCATTAGTTTTTGACTAGAATGTAAAATCTTTAAAAATATTCAGATGCAGAATCAAATGAAACAAATATAAAAAAATTAAAATTAAAGTTTTGAAATGATAAAACGTTAAACTGTCGTTACAACAAAAGTGTGTCAAGACCCGGCCATGGAATAATCTTCAGCGAGGAATTTTCATTGCCATTTATTGGATGCGGAAGTATAAAGCAATTAGAGAAAATATAAATAAAAGATTTGACTTTCCGAATATATAACCAGGTAGTGACGTGCTGCTCCGCGTATTTGAAGAACCGGTTCTGTCGAGTTTGTTTCCAAGAAGAACAGGGTATTTGGACCTGTTCCGGTTCTCAGCAAATTGCTGTCCCAGAGAGGCTTCAGTATAATATTTTATTATAAATCTATAAATTTTGATAAAATACACATTTTCATACCCTCAAAGGTTAACACTTTTGGTTCGTTTGAAATAAACCAAACCTGGTTTTCTGGAACCATTTGACGGTTCTTTTCAAACCGTTTTTCAGTTCTTTTAGAATCGTTTCTCGGCCTTTTTGGGACCGTTTTCGCTTCTTTTGAGCCCGTTTTTCGTTCATTTAAGAACCGTTTCCTGACCATTTCGACCCGTTTTTTTGGTGCAATTGAAAGCGTTTTCTGTTCTTTTGGAACCGTAATCCCGTTCCTGTAAGAACCGGTCGGTCGGGCGTTGTAAAGGACCAGTTCTGCAGAAGCCGTTCCTCGATTCTATGAATCACTAATAACAAATGATTTTTATTAATTTTCAAAATACGAGTGCGGATCAATAAGTCCGTGACTTTACGAACTTCCCTTGTAGTTATATGAAATGCAACACTGCTCCCATCAAGTACCACCTGCTAATAGACTACTGTCAAATTTTAAGCAAGTTCCGTCAGTTACTTCAAATCCACTGCAAATTAAAAAAACCCCATGTATGGTACAGAGTGGGAAAAAAGTTGTCACGTGGTTTAAAAATTTAATAACTTTTTCGTTTATATATGTACATATTTCTTTTATTTTTTTTTTTCAGATTATAAATTATACAAAATGGAAATTTTTAAAATTAGGTATGGAAAATAATGTCACTTAAATGACTTTTTCCGCTACGCAATGATGGGCTCGTTTTAGAGCATTTTCCATAACATCTTTAAAAGTTTGTGGCTGTAGCGTTCGAATTTCTGCAACAATGTTGGTCTTGAGTTCAAGGACTGTCTCGGGTTTGTTCACATATACTCGCTCCTTAAAATAACCCCAAAGAAAATAGTCGGGTGCTGAAAAATCTGGTGAACGCGCTGGCCAATTAATTTCCGAAATTCTGGAAATTATTCGCTCACCAAAAATTTTACTATAAAGTGGCATTGTGTCTCGGGCAGTGGCTCCATCCTGCTGAAACCACATCTTAGGTCTGTTTTCAAGACCAGGACGTAAAGAATGTTCTATCATAAACCGATACCGGTCTCCATTTACGTTTACATCACTTCCATCTTCATTTTCGAAGACGTAAGGCCCAATGACATTTTCAGATGTAATGCCACACCATATTATACACCCAATTGGGGTTGATGAATGGCTCTTGGATTGGCAGAACTCCAAAACCTTCAGTTCTGCTTATTAACAAAGCCATTCAAATGAAAATGAACTTCATCACTCATAATCAGATTTTCAATAAAGTTGATTTCATTTCTGGTCAAATTTACTTAACTGGTTGAAATGTAACTGCAAAATTTAGACGTTGCCAATGATCTGCGAGTTTTAATTCATGCACCAATTGCAGCTTCTGTGGGATTAACAGTAATTTTTTTTTTAAATGCGCCATAGTAGCGTTCGAGACATTCCTAGCTGAGCAGAACGCCTTCTGGTAGATGTTTCTGCTGTTCCCTTAACACTTTGCTCTACACGTTCAATATTACCCGCAGTTCGAATTAAACGTGGTCTACCGGTTCGTTGCAAATCTCTTACGGTGCCATGCTGGTGTATATACACTCACAGAAAAATTCGGAAAAACCCGAATTAGCCGTATCCGAATTAAGAGGTTGTCTCAACCGAATTAGAGGTTGGCACAACCTCATTAGAAGTTGACACAACCTCATTGGAGGTTGACACAACCTCATTGGAGGTTACACAACCTCATTGGAGGTTGACACAACCTCATTGGTGGTTGACACAACCTCATTAGAGGTTGGCGCAACCTCATTGGAGGTTGGCACAACCTCATTGGAGGTTGACACTGCCGAATTAGAGGATGGTACAACCGAATTTAGACAGTGTCACAAATGAATTATTAAAGTTTTTAAGTGATGGTTTATTTTTCTGTATTTTTATAAATGAATTAAAAACCGGGAAAATAAAGTCATATATATGGGGTAATCTACTGAGTAATAAATTTGTTTTACATGCCTCTTCTGACCTTTATAGAAGTCCCGACCATCATGGGACCCCGCACTAATTCTAACGTGTTGTATCGGTCCTATCGATATATGTAGGTGTTCACCCGTTTTGTATACAGGCGATTACAGCGTATCTCACATGACCGAACTGGAAAACCTTCAAAACTGTTGATATCTGCTTAAATAATTTCTGCAAAATAAGATGCTTTAATACGAAACATATTTTACTTACCTTTCCTAACATAAAAGTCTTCAGATTGTTTAATTCTTTTTAAGAATTATGTTGTGGTAACCGAATTGAAAATGAATTCGGTTGTACCTACAGAATTCATGAGAAATTTGGCTAGATTCGGTTATTGCGACCGAATTGATACCAAATTCGATAGTTACAACCGAGTTGATGTCAAATTCGGTTACTTCAACCGAATTGAAGCCAGATTCGGTTACTCCAACCGAATTAGGTACCAATTTCGGTTGTTAAAATTTAGTTGACTGAACGAATATAATTGAAGATTCAGTTGACACAACCGAATAAATTATGAAACGAGGTTGCTTCAACCGAATTTCGGTTGTGGGGACTAAATTCGGTGGTAACAACCTCAATTCGGCTGTGGCAACTTCAATTTGGTGGTAACAGCTGAATTTACGGTTGCTACAACCTCTTTTCAAACAATTAGTTTTCTGGGTGTAGTCTAGAGGCCACTAATCGCACGATCTAGGAGGCCAACGTAATGGTCCTAAACATGAGATAACTTGCTCACCGAACTCATCTGTCAATAGGTCCATTGTTTCACATGAAGTGTTACATGTAGCGATGTTTTCAGCTGGTTTCAGCAGATTCAGCTGGTGCATTTTTGGCAAAAAATGTTCGAAATCATTGCGCGATAGCGGGCGTCATTGACGGTGATGTTGTGATCATCGTCATGTTTAAAAAACTTCTAACCGATGATTTCGTGGGCCCATAAACCGCACCAACAGTACATTTTTCTGGAGGAATTAGCAGCTCTATCTTTTATTGCCTTTGGTTGATCATCAGACCAAATGCGATAATTTGAACACCACAAAATTATTGAATTGGATGGAAAACATGTATCACCAAGAAAGAATTTTGATAATAAAATTCAATAACACTGTGGGACAAAATTAGATTTTTTCAAAATGATGGGGTTCTGTCAACGGATTCTGGTAGAATGGTCTAAAAAAAATTAACGTGTATCGGCGTTTTGCCAGATCTGATCAGAATTTTTTTTAGGGCGGGTCAAAGTTTCCGCCCCTCGGAACTTTCCTGCAACATATCGGCATGCAAAATTGTGTGTTTCTTACTTCTGAGGTACAAACTATGTTCAGAAGTTTTATAGAAAAGATTCAGATAAACATTTTTGTGGAACAAATTAACCCTCTAACTGTCACGTATAACCATAATTTCTACAAAATTTTCTACAAAAATGATCGCGATAAAATTTCACTATATGTGTCCGAACACTCCATAACAGAAATCTTAGCCCAAGTGCTAGATAATAAGCAAACACTAACTGCCTTCTAAGGATTAATAATGAATTTTGTCAGTTTGCTGTTTCCATTAAAAATACTTCACATAATATAATGAATTTTGTCATATTTCAACTTCTATTTAGCACTTGGGCTAAGATTTGTGCTTTGGGGTGTTCGGACACATATGGTGAAATTTTATGGCGATCATTTTTGTGGAACATTTTGACCACGCCGTCCGTCATTTAGGAGCAGTTTTTTGCGAGTTTAAAAAAAAAGAGTAAAAATTATGGTTATACGTGGCAGGTAGAGGGTTAATTTGTTCCACCAAAATGTTTATCTGAATCTTTTCTATAAAACTTCTTAACATATATTGTACCTCAGAAGTAAGGAACACACAATTTTGCATGCCGATATGTTGCAGGAAAGTTCCGAGGGGTGGGAACTTTGACCCGCCCTAAAAAAAAATTCTGATCAGATCTGGTAAAACGCCGATACACGTATATTGTTTTTAGACCATTCTACCAGAATCCGTTGACAGAACCCCATCATATTTTTTTGGTGTCGCACAGTGTAATTTGTAAGCGTTGTCCGGGTACGCACAGCTTTACATGATATCACATCAATGCTAACTGAGCATTTCCGTGGGCAAAATTTGCATGAAATAATCTTTTTTAAAGAGTAAATGGCAGTCATTGATTTATCGATTTCCTTCACTTGTGCAAATGTGTGTTTTCTTCAGTTTTCAATAACCAAATAACAAAGAAAAAATCACCCATTACATTAACATGTAGAACAACTTTCGCGTTAACTGTTCTTTTCGTTTATCGTAACAGTTGTTTTGCTCAGATTTACTAAATATTTTTTGTTTTAAACGTTTCCCGTGACCGATTATATGTATTTCTCTCAAACGAAATGATATGTTTGATTCAACAAATTCCTATTGGCAGCAATTGCATTCCCCAATCAAAGTTAACTTACGTGGGATTACTTTTGGGCGTATCGAAATTGTCCGTTAATATTACGCAGGTATTCTTTAATATTTATCCCATTTTATAATTCTGCTGTAAAACACAACTTCAAACGAAACTCTAGGCATACAATTAGTTTTCACAATCCCAATGTTGTTTGTTTTATAACAGATTTACATTTTCCACTGCCAAAATCTATGTGTTTGTTCACGTGATTTGGTTTAATTTATGATATTAATCAAATGGCTTTAACAAAGTTCTCCGACTGGGTTAAGAGCAACAGTAACTTTCACTTTTTGCTCTTGGCGTTTTAAATTTGTTTATATTTTTTGTTTTTGTAATTAATTTAATGGAAAATTAATTACAATATTCTTAACATAGCATAACTTTTTCGAAACTCTCGCATTAATAATCAATGTTGTTTCTTCTCTCTCTCTCTCTCTTTTCAGGTAATTAATTAAAAATATGCAGACTTAGAATGTCAGACATTTTACGGAGATTTGTAAGTGAATGGCTTGGAATTTAAAAGGTACACTTGGTATATTTATGACAATAGGGTGGGTTACAAAATAATATGTATTACAGAGTTGTAATTTATTATTCAGTTAATTTAGAGTTTTCTGAGGCCGTTGGCGGGGGATCGTCTGTAAAGTTGTGTTAAATTTAATACTCAAATTGGTAGTCAATTAAATAGTGAATATTAGAAAATAGAATATAACCCCGCTCCCTAGTAAAAATTGAAGATATAAATAACATCATGTGCTGCAGATGGTGATGCTGGAACATAAAATAGAACGAACCACAAGAACGGTCGTAATATCAATGGAAAATATTAAACCAAGTAGTGTATATGGAACTAGAGAGTCTTTTTTAGAAAATTAGATAACGATTTATTCCCGGGTTTAAAACTCGAGTTTCTTCGAATAACCGACCAGGAATAAGCCGGTTAAACCGGGTTTTCGAAGGAAAAAAGTATCTATAAACTAAATTTGTATTGTTAACCGGGCTAAACCGGGTTTTCGAAGGAAAAAAGTATCTATAAACTAAATTTGTATTGTTTTCAAAGAAAGCTTACAATTTTCGTTGTGAATTATTCATTTGAAGCTATAACAAAGTTGTATGTACAAATATAAATAAATTTGGTTTACTTTGGTTTACGACGAAAATATATGAGAAAGTTTATTTATTAAAAAAAATGGTTGGAAATACGAGGGTTGAATTTTATGTTTCGGGATTTGGCAACCCTAGTGTTGCAATCTGGCAACTGAGAGCTCTATCGTATAGTTGGACATTTTTGAGGTTATGCGTACTTAGAACGTTTTGACATACGAGCGCTATTTGTGTTGTTTACAGTAACTTAAAAGATTCATCTCGGCCCAAAAATGGAATTAAATCGTGAAAATTTTCGTGCGATTATTTTTTACAATTTTCGACGTGGATTAACTCAGCAACAGTGCATGGATGAACTTAATTCATTTGTTGGCGATGAAGCTCCATCAAGGACCAGTGTTTATCGATGGTATGGTGAATTCAATCGTGATCGTAGTTCACTCCAAGACGAATTTCGTGAAGGTCGTCCAAAATCACCTGTTGTTCCGAAAACCATTGATGCTGTGCGCGAACTGGTTTTGCAAGATCGTCATGTGACCTGTCGTGAGATTAAGACAACCTTAGGCATTAGTGGGACCAGCATACATTCAATATTGCATAAACATTTGACTGTCAAAAAAATTTGTTCGCGTTGGATCCCACACAATTTGTCAATCGCTCAAAAAAAGGCTCGTGTCCACGACTCTTCACCACGACAATGCGAGCTCTCACACATCGGCTGAAACAACTGCATTTTTGAGCACCCAAAACATCGATTTGATGGGTCATCCGCCGTATAGCCCTGACTTGGCACCGAATGACTTATTTTTATTCCCGTACGTAAAAAACAAACTGAGAGGTCAACGTTTTTCGGCACCTGAAGAAGCGGTTGCTGCATTCAGAATGCATGTTTTGGAGATACCTCAATCAGAGTGGCAAAAGTGTTTAGACAATTGGTTCAAACGCATGCAAAAGTGTATAAATCTTCATGGGGAATATTTTGGAAAACAATAAAGTGATTTTCGATGATTAATATTTGTTTTTGTTCTCTAATCCCGAAACATAAAATCCAACCCTCGTATGATACCGGTAATAATAATGTATACTCTTGCGCGTTTTAAGACTAAAAAGAACAGTTAATGACGCTTAAAGTTAATGAAGTTCCGATTACAATCTCACCACAAACGGTTGATGACTTCGCTAAGTAACTATCTACACGAATCGATAAATAGATGGCGCTATAACGAGATGGTTGGGTAAACGGCTGGATGACGCATTGTAGAGAGTTGTAAACGATATATGGGTGATTGTTCGGAAATTGTCATTTTCTCGTCCTTTGAATTTTCCCACCCTAAAATGATCGAATGGTGATTAAATTGCGACATGTTCCCGAAGCTACGATGGTAGTCTATTATTTCCATGAAACACATTCCATTCTGAACCGTGTAAGTCGGTTTTAGGGAGAAAAAACTGTTCAAAATGTCACAACCATGGCCTGTCCTCCGTATCGAATTCAGGACTTCAGCAGTAATATCCGTCAAGGACGTGGCTTGAAAGAAGTTACCTGCATATATGTTCTAAGGGACATTTAGATTTACAATTCTACGCAAAAAAAATGGAGGAATATGCACGCCATGGTTATTGAACGGTCCACGGAGTCTGTCCAACAGTTTTGTCAGAATTTTGTACAATTTGAATTCGACTGGGGTGGCGCCATCTCCGGGGTTTCAATATGACCCACTTGCTGGCATTTTGGTGTGGAGGGGGTAGTGGCAGTATTTACACCGGCAGAAGTCAACACACGCACTTGTATTCGAAGGGGAATTCAATTCGAAAAATTGAAAAGCTAAGTCACAAAATAATACGTCACAACCGTTCTCTTATGATTCACATATGCCGTACGATATTTAGGCTTGATTCCCAGTTATGAAAGTAATATTTCATTGCCTCAACTTCATTGTCTTTGGAACTTGTCGAATTCCAAACCGGTCTGGAGCACGGTTAGGTTAAACACTGAAAGTCACAACCGTGGCTGTCACAACCGTGTCATATTGTTTCCAATACTGACTAAAATTGATAAATAATGGTTTCTTGACACTGAATGATTAATGTGGAGTAGGCTATTGCAAAGACCTGACAACACAGTAGGCTTTTGCGAAGACCTGGCAACACAGTAGGCTTTTGCGAAGACCTGGCAAAACGAGAGTGAAGTATTTGACATATCTTGTGGCAATCGTCAGTCGTGTGTAGGTCGTGAAAGGTATTAGTCTATTGGCGAAGTTAACTAAATAAATTAGTTAAAACATTAAAATAGTGCGTTTTATTCAATTGATATATATTAGCGGTCATTACAATTAAGTTTCGTTCAGGCAGTCACTACCGTGGCATCGGAATACCATCAATGCTCCATAACTTCGATTGCTTTGATGTTGTAGTATAGTGATCTTCAGATCATACTTTTGGACCATGATAACATACAGAAACGTAAAAAAAATGGTACTGCAGACATATCGAGGTTTGGAAAAATTGCTATCTGAAAAATAACAATTTCCGAACAATCACCCATATACGACTAGCAACTCATTTCGAATCAGTCTGTCTTAAACCGCAAGCCGTCGGTGGTGCAACGGTTAGTGTGCGCGGCTGTTGTGCGAGAGAATGTGGGTTCGATCCCTGCTCTGACCACAATTCTTTCGACGTCGGCCACCTCACTTAGTGATGGCGACACTATCGAGTAATTAGCCATGAAATAGGTTGTCAAAATCCTTTCCGAACCGGTGTAAAACTATAGGTCCCAAACAGTGATTGAAAACTGGAAAGCACACAGCTCAGTGATTGTGAGAAGCTCGTCTGTAATGGAAAAATATTTATTTAAACTGACAGATATAATTGCCCGTTTTTATACTTTTAATTAGTTTAGTTTTTATCTTGTTTTCCATTTTTTCTGTACTTTTGCAGTGTTGCTTCAAATAGTAACGCAGAATATAATGGGGTTAACAAGTTATCTGTGAAAACAAAAACAATGGTTTTTATTTCGTTCGAATCGGACTTCAAATGACGACGCAGCACAAAAAGATGAATTCGGCCGTATTTAGGGTGCGCGAAAAATATTTTTTTTGTGGTCCCGGATTTGTTATGGCTTAATCTTTAATTCTAGGGTGCGACTAGAATGTCACCATATATTTTACGGAGAATTTTTCTCTCGAACACTAGCACGTGTTCTTCATCCGCTAGCGATATGACCCAAAGTTTCAGAGCCATATGCGCCAGTACGGGTAAAATGAGAGTTTGGTATAGTTGAACTTTTGTTTGTTGAGAGAGAGCTTGTTCTTAGACTACTTCCTGACCCCAAAATATCATATATTTGCAAGCACAATTCTCCCATTTATCTCCAGACTGACGTTGTTCTTGCCCACGGCAAATCCAAGGTACATAAATTCATTTACCAATTCAAAATGATATAGTTGTCGACGTGCAAGTCGACCCAGTCGAGAGATTTGTCTAGGCGTCGTTGCCCTCATTAACTGCCAGTCCCACCTTCGTTTATTCCTTTTCGATATTTGAAAACACTGCAATAAACTCTTGCAGATTTTGGTCAATGTCGTCAGGATACGCCATCAACATATGGATTTTTATGTGATTGTCTCATTCATATTTACTGCAGCTTTTCTCAGTATCATCTCCATTAAGTTGTAGAAGAGATTGCACGAAAGTGTATCGCATTGTCTAAGCCCTAGCCTGGTACAGAATGGTTCGGTGAGGTGTTGCCCCACCTTTACTGCTGACTTGGTAATGGTCAGCGTCATTCTGCAGAGGCGAATCATTTTTGCCGGTATCCCAAGTTCAGACATAGCTTCGTACAATTTTCGCTGTGTGGAGCTATCGAAATCAGATTTGTTATCGACAAAAAGATTGTATGTGTCGATTTGCTTTTCGTGGGTATTCTTCAGGATTGGCCGTAGCGTGAATATTTGCTCACTCGTGCACGCAAAAAAAAACTCGTTCCTCCCAAACGAAATCTCAGATAACCGAATTTCATTTGGGGACGGTACATGTCATTTCGTTTGGGAGAACCGAAAAATGTTTGCAGCAAACGAGATATGAAAAATATAAGCTGAAAAAAAACGTTTGCGAGAAACGAAAACTGGTTCCACCAACTGTTCCTTCGGTTACATCAACCGAGTTGTAGTTGCTCCAAACTAAAAAACGTTTGCAAGAACTGAAAAATTTGCAATAAACGATTTATGAAAAATTAGAGCTGAAAAAACGTTTTCGAGAAATGAAAAACGGTTCCACCAACTGTTCTTTCGGTTACAGCAACCGAGTTGTAATAAAAACTTTATTTATGGCTTCCATAAGCTCTTTTTTGTTTAAATTTTCATCTATTATGATTTTGGTTTTACCCATAAAGTTTGTTTCAAAAAAAAAGTTGGAATTTTTGTCTATTTTTTGACTGTCTGTTTACATGGCTGTCTCGCCTTGCATTCAAATAACAACTAAAAACGCAGCAAACTACAATGCGTCAATTGTCCATCCAAGATATATTGATCACTTTCTGTGTATGCGTGAGTGTGTATGCCAACCGTGTGGATAAGACTGTATATAGTCGACAGAATGAGAGAAATTTACGTTCTTCGTAATGTGTGCTCTCATTAGAAAAATGGCTAATTTCAGTTATCGCAAACGTTTTTTAAATTTGCGGCAAATGTAATTTTGTACGCGTTTGATGCAAACGAGAATTCGTTTGCAACAACATGATACACATTTGCGATATATGAGTTTATTTGGGAGAACTACATGAACGGTTTCGATTAATAAATTAATACAAATCAATCAAAGTATTGTTGCGGCAACCGAGCAATACATACACGTTTTTGTTTCTTTGCGTGTGGACTTTCCTGGTCTAAAAACACACTGATAAGGTCCACTCCGATTTTCAACAATTGGCTTTAATCTTTCCCATAAAACGCTTGATAAGGCCTTATACCCGGTGGATAAAAGACTGATGCCGTGATATCTGGAACATTCACGTGGCTCACCATTTTTGAATACTGGATAATTTCGATTATTTGTAATTGTTTTTTTTTCACTATTTGATCAGAAATATAAACAGAAATCCTCGTCTGAAACGAAAAATGCACAATGTTGGTTCAGTGTTTTCCTAAAAGCATTTGGTTTTTAAAATCTTCAGCATTCCACAATGTCCACTAAGCAACGAGTTACCTGGTATGGTCATGAGAATAAGTTATGATTTAAATAAATATAACAGGGCGTGGCTATTGTTACAACACGTGCCTTACAAATAATGAATAAATGAAATTTAAAAAGCAATCTGGCATCCCTAACTGTATTATCCAATTCCTTTCTCTTATGGTACAAAGATGTGACAAGTCTTTTCACAATTTCAATTAACATTTTGTTATTCCAAACACACACGACAATGATAAATGTCAAATAGATACATACACATGCTCAGCCACAAACTGTGTATAACAAATACACCATCCGCATATCAATAAGGAAAGGAAGTCACATTTTCAACACAGCCACACTCGCAGTCGCACGCACACACATACACACACATGCTCCCCCTAAACTGACGAGGAATCATTTACATCTGGTAACCATAATTGCAGTTGAACTAACCACTACAGCAATGAAAAAGAAACGGGAAGTACAACGAGGACATAACCACTTTGCTCTCATTTTCAATACTACAAACAAGTACATCTTATGCCGCTCGTTCCACAAACACATGGTTGGGTAAAAAGGAAGAAGTAAATGAGATTAATCAACAACAAGATAAGAAAAACAAGAAAATTGGCAAAGAGAGCGAAAATAATAATGTCGAGAGAAAGGATGTTTGTTAAAACAAAAAAGAGAATGCCCGCGTTTTTATTTCTGCACGTATATATGGGGAGAGCAATACATACAACCGGAAAGGAAGAAATTAGAGATACCGACAAAAACATCTCGCGTGAGAGAGGTAGAGATAGAGAGAGAGAGCCATTTTTCAAGATGTGTGTTAGAAAAACAAAAGGAAACCCTTAAAAAGGATACTATGACGAGCAAATAAAAACACGGCACTGAGCGCAACACACTGACACTGACAAAGAAAAATAAATCTTTATATTTTAAGAAAACAACCAGGACTATGACAACTCTGTGCTGTAACTACAATAGAGAACAATGAAAAATGAATACAGAAAAGGATAAAACTCGAGCTATTCACTCTTATAGTACCGAGAAACAATGACAAATGATTATGGCTAAACATTTCGCATTACAGAGTCATTATTGGGCGTCCAAGTGTGTTTAAAAGGTTAGAAGATGCATGTGTAATCTTTTGTCAAATATGTTTGTGTATTTAACAAGATATTATTTTATTGA
The DNA here is from genome assembly GCA_963931995.1 of Phaonia tiefii. Taxonomy (NCBI): domain Eukaryota; kingdom Metazoa; phylum Arthropoda; class Insecta; order Diptera; family Muscidae; genus Phaonia; species Phaonia tiefii. Next base: position 84,341,256 of record OZ008367.1, on the reverse strand, counting down.
CTGCAATGAGATAAACTTGTTCATTTGGGGTTTTATGGCAAATATTATGGTAATAATTGATATTTAATGATACAAGAGTATTAATGTCGAATTAAAACAGGCCATAATAGTGCAGGGAACGAATATTATTTGAACTAAAAACAAAATTATTTTCCCAGAGAATTAATTTCTATTAGTGAAGAATAGGTACTTTTAAGTTTGTGTAGGAAAATGAAACTATTTTAAATTGTTTTCTGTAACAATGTAAAGATTATAAAGGAAACTGCCAACAAAGTCGAAATTTTCGTTCGACTCACTCTATGTTTGTTCCCAAATGACAGTAACCAAAATCAACTATATTTTGTCCAGAACACCAACCAAAACTTTTGTTCAAGATAGAGGAACAGTCTGTTAGTGCGCAAATGATCGATTGTTTGAGGAGCTGTGTGACATGGTGCGTCATCCTGCTGAAACCAAAGATTGCCCAAGTTCATATCTTCCATTTCAGCCCATAAAAAGTCCTTAATCATGGCTCTGTAGCGCTCGCCATTGATTGAAATGGCGTTTCCAACAACATTTTCTAAATGAGCCAATGATGCCACCACTTCAAAATCTACACCAAACTGCTGTCGCTCTCAGTGGATGCATTTGATTCTCGGCAATGTCGTTCGGGTTTTCCGAGTTTGTTTGTTGGCACAGCCGCCGAGATTAAAAAGGCGCCTCGTCAGAAAAGATGATTTTTCGGCCAAATTCGAGGTGCGAGGTCCGTAACGAAGTGGCGTTCTGTGGATTCTTTTGGTCAGGCCTTTCCATCGGAGTATTGGTCGTCCTCTGTTTCTGCTTCCATCGGCTACGTTATCGAAACCCTTTCGCGCTGGCTCATTTTCATCCATTCTGATAACATGGCCTAGCCACCGCAACTGGCCTAATTTGATTCGCCTAGAGATATCCACGTCAGAATATAAATGATATAGCTCTTGGTTCCAACGACGTCGGTACTCGCCGTTTTCTTTAACAGGAATATATATTTTACGGAGAATTTTTCTCTCGAATACTCCCAGGTGTTTTTCATCCGCTTGCGATATGACCCAAGTTTCGGAGCCATATGTCAAGACAGGTAAAATGAGAATTTGATAAAGCTGGACTTTTGTCCGTCGAGAGAGGGCTTTGTTTTTTAACTGCTTACTGAGCCCAAAATATAATCTATTTGCAAGCACAATTCTCCTATTTGTCTCCAGGCTGACGGTTTTGTTCTTGTCAACGGCGGATCCAAGGTTGATAAAATCATCTACCACTTTAAAATTAAATCGTTTGTCAACTTTCAAATGCGGACCAAGTCGAGAGGTTTCTCTAGTCGTTGACACCATACATTTTCTCTTGCCCACATTATCAGCAAGACCCATCTTCGCTGATTCTTTTTCGATTCTTGAAAATACTGATGAAAATGATGTCTATGTCGTCAACATACGCCAGCAACATATGGCTTTTCGTGTTAATGGTCTTGGTTTTATTTACTGCAGCTTTTCTCATTATTATCTCCATTAAGATGTTGAAGAGATTGCATGAAAGTGTGTCGCCTTGTCTCAATCCTCGCTTAGTATAAAATGGTTCAGTGAGGTCTTTCTACACTTTCACTGCTGATTTGATGTTGATGCGTCATTCTACAGAGGCGGATCAGTTTTGCCGGAATTCCAAGTTCAGACATAGCTTCGTACAGTTTTCCCCGTATGGGGCGATCGAAAGCAGCTTTGTTATAGACAAAAATATGGTGTCTCGATTGGCTTTTCGTGGGTCTTTTCCAGGATTTGGCGTAGCGTGAATATTTGGTCAGTCGTGGACTTGGCTGCTCTAAACCACACTGATAAGGTCCAATCAGATTTTCAACAATTGGCTGTAGTCGTTAACATAACACGCTCGACAAGACCTTATACGCGATGGATAAAAGACTGATATCGCGTTAGTTGGAACATATCGTACACACGGATCACCCTTTTTGAATACAGGACATAATACACTGAGACTCCAATCGTCAGGCATATATTCCCCCAACCATATACTGCATATAAGTTGTGGGCTAGCAGTCTTTCGCCACCGGCCGTAAAAAGCTCGGCGGGTAGCCCATCCACACCTGCGGCTTAATTATTCTTAAGCCGGGAGATTGCCGTTCTAATCTCGTCTTGGTTAGGGGGTGGGGGGGATACAATTTACACTGTCTCCACAATCGTTACCTCCTGAATCTGAGTCGAGTTATGCTGAAAAGTGGTCCCTCCACATTTTTAGCACTCACTGCTTATCAGTCATCAGATTCCCATTCTCGTCCTTACAGGAGGGCAGCCCATTATTAGGCCAGTTGTTCGATCTTCTTTACCATCTTGAAAAAATTTCGGGGTTCATTGTTCATACTGCACATTTCGGTCTTTTCGCTCTCTCTCTGCTCTCACTGCCGTTTTTTCCTCCAAAATTGTTGGGTTTCCTCCCTTCTCAACCTCTTGTACCGCTCATTCCCAGTACGTGTTGTAACTGACTGTTTCGTTGCCATACGTGCAACGTCTTTTTCATCAGTTGCAATGAGACATTCTTCGTCGTACTATGGCTTATCCTTCTGCGGTTTTGATAGCCAAATTCAGTCCTTGCAGCGGTTTCCAAAGAATGGGAGATGTGCTTCCACTGCATATCTGGGTCCTCAGGAGGGGGAGTATTCTGCTCTAGCAGGAGAGTGAGCTTTTGTTGATAGGCCTTTGATATCTCCGGTATTTCCAACTTGTCGATATCTAGCTTTTCCCCTACGTACGGCGTCGTACGTTTTTCGCCCTGCTCAGTCTTGTGCGAACTTTTGCAGCAACCAGGTAATGATTCGAGTCGATATTGACACCTCGAAGCACACGTACATCCTTTACACTAGAAGAGTGCCTGCCATCTATTACCAAGTGATCAATCTGGTCCTTCGTTCTCTGATCAGGAGATAACCAGGTCACCTTATGTATGTCCTTATGCTGGAATCGAGTGCTACTAACTACCATGTTGTTTGCAGCGGCGACGTCTATCAGTCTTATTCCATTATCGGACTGTGATTACCGATGGTTGGTCGAAAGATACTTTCCTTTCCCAAATTGGCATTAAAATCACCTAGAATAATCTTGATGATGTGGTCAGGGCAGCGTTTGTACACTTCCTCCAACCGCTCATAAAATGATTCTTTGACCTCATCGTCTTTATCCCCTGTCGGTGCGTGCACACATATTAACGAGATTGTGAAATATTTGACTGTAGACTGAATATACAATATTTCAATATTTCGAATAGAAAAAATCTATCAGTATCAAAATAACATATGATTCAAAAAGATACCTGTACTAGGACCACCCATTATTATGGCAGTTTCCAAATTCTTTAGGTGAGCATCTTCAGAAGATATTTTCCATTTGATGTTCTTATATTTATTTGGGTATGTTAAAAATCTCTGGTATCTAACGTCCTGTAATATCCGTTAAATTAAATAACAACTACATCTGATGAAAATTTCGACTACGGAGACACATCATAGTATTCTTTATGAAGTTTTTCCTAAGAGCTTTTTAGTCGTTTTTCAGTTTTGGGACAGATATTATGGTTTCCTCATCTTCAGACGAGCGAACTTGCAATGATGGTGGTTGGTTCAACTCCTTTTCAGGGAAGGCGTAATTACTAAAATAAATTGTGTTTAAAAATTCAATAAAACGCTTTTATTAATCATAGAGTAGTACATACATATATATAGAGTTAACATTTCGCTCAGCAAATTTATGACATTTGGCCTGGTGTGACATGAACGTTGGATGTTGGAAAGAATTGCTTTAATAATACCAGATAGAGTCAATGATTCAAAACAACCAACAAGAAAAAAACCACGGCATTTCGTTTTGGGTGTTAATATTATTGTGTTAAATACAACACAAATGTATACTAACAATAAAAGATAACAAAAAAAGTCCTAAATACGTTAAAATTGCACGGTTCTCAACCAAAATGACATGATAAATTCAAGTCAACAGTTCTTGTAACTCCACCTGGTGTAAGCTGACCAGCTCCTATCACACCGACCTCGCCACGACGAGTGTGAAAGGAATCGTCAGATGAGAGGAATGCCTCTCTAAATATGTATATGTATTACTCTATGGTACTAATGAGTGTACACTTTCATCCAAAATAATTTCTATTCATTGAAAAGTAACTCATTTGCGTTATATGAAAAATAAGTTTATCGCAAAAATTGTGGGTTTCGCGTTAAGGTTTTATTGAGTCTGAAGTTTCTATAAATAGTTTGCGATAATCGAAATAACAGTTATTGGAAAAATTTATAGTTTTCCGTAAATGTTTAGGGTTACCCTGTATTATTTGTTATGACCGTTTTCGGGTTTCGTAAACGTCTCTGAGCATTTATCGCAAAGGAGTGACCGCTAGAAGCGTTGCTATGATAGTGCGCTATAACTTGCTACAAACCTCTGCATGAGTGTTTCTTATGCGTTCGCGCGAAACCTGTCAGAGTGAGAACGATGATAGAAGCGAGTTGAAGCCACAACACAGGTCGTGTAATGGTGTGTATCATCGAACTTATTTTTGTTTGTTGTGTGTGTGTTGTTTACATCTCTCGCAATTCTTTATGGGAATTTTTATGAAATTCATTCAACGTTTTCAGAGTCTGCACTGAATTCAAAAGTCACCCTGGGTCAAAAGTCATCTGCAATATTTAGACTTTCCCGATGATCTGCGAGTTTTAATTCTTGCACCAATTGCACATTATATGGGAATAACAGTAACTCTTTTTTTAAAATGCGCCGTTGTGACGTACGAGACATTCCTAGCTGAGCAGAACGCCTTCTGGTAGGTAGATGTTTCTGGTGTTTCATTAACACTTTGCTCTGCACATTCAATATTTTCCGCAGTGCGAATTATACGTGGCATACCGGTTGGAGGCAAATCTCTTACGGTACCATGTTGGTGGTGACGATGAACTAAGCAGCGAATCATCTCCATTATTCTCCAGGTGTTATTTATATCGGTCGATGGTGCAATGGTTAGTGTGCGCGCCTCTTGTACATGAGATCCTGGGTTCGATCCCTGCTCTGACCACCTAAAAATTTATTTCGACGGCGGTCACCTCGCATAGTGACGGCGACACTATCGAGCATTTAGCCATGAAAAGGCTTCTCAAAATACCGTTCGGAATCGGTGTAAAACTGTAGGTCCCAATCAGTGAGTGTAAAACTAGAAAGCGCACCGCTTACTGGTTCGTTCATGGGATGTAATGGGAAACTATTTATTTTATTTATTTATATAATCTGAAAAAGAAAATGTATAAACGAAAAAGTTATTAAATTTGTAAACCCCATGGTGACTTTTGGCCCACCCAGTAGCTAATATCATTCTGGTATAGTTAAAAAATTTGTTAGGCTCCTTATACGAATGGTGGAATTCGCTACTCCTATTTATTTCATGAATTCCACCCTTTTTAACGAAAAAAACTATTATAAATATTGCTCAAAATAAAGAATTTTTCGTCTGAATCCATCTTGCACAAATGACCACCGCGAAAAGAATGAACACTATTAATTACACAGGCAACAACTCGCTTTGCTTCTGGCCTCTACTCTAGCTTGATATAGCAATAACTATAATTGCTTCTTACATATCAATACTTCTAGCTGCCACTCTGACATCTGCCTGATACTTTGGCTGGGAATGACGAAAATGTTCTTTCAGACTAAAATTCAAAAAGGTGTTGCCAAAATTTTTTGTGTTTAACTTTATTAATAATGTTGCCAATTGAACGTATATGTCTAAAAATGTACGGATATGTAGTTTAGTCAAATAAAAATATATGCGCGTTAACATTTTCAAAACAATAATAGCTAGAAGAAGAAGAAAGTTGAGTTAAAAAACTATAACGTAAGCTATTATATCTCTATAATATTGTAATCAATCAAAACTCCAATCTCAGAATTTTATTGTTACGTCAGTTTGAATTTGAGATGACGATATATTGGCTTCTAACTGTTAAATAAAAATAATTGACAATTATGAGCCAAGTTCAGTCAACCTCCCACAAAGATATGGACGTCAATGACTGATTATATCCCTGTTAACTCAGAGACACACAAACGTATGCGACTCATTCAATGTTAATGGCCCAGACCACCAATATGTCAATCAACCACAACCCCAAAACCAGCAATACAACATAGACATAGAATAACGCGAATCAATGAACTCGCGCCGAAAATGTTTGGTTGTTTTTGTGTTTTGCTAGAAAATTAAAAATCAAATAAAAATTAAAAACATTTTTTTTTATTATTGCAGTCGTCGCTGTTGTGACTAAAGGCCATCACAACACAACAAACAACATTAAAACAACTCAAATTGAAATCGAAATGCAAATAAAACAAGCAGAGACATAAAAAGCAATGTCGGCCAAACACGCAGAGGCGACACCACTTGATGAGATTTTTATCTAGAAAACAAAGCGCAATTAACACAAATCGAGAGATATAGATAAAGTATCTTTTGTGCACGCACACCTTGCACGCGGCGCATTGATTATTTTGTCGTTTTCACTTTGCGTTGATATGATTATCTTTATTGAAGGAGGAATAGAAGGAGGAAGGAATGTGCAAGAAAACGACACAAAGACAGCCGGGCCGGGACGCGCAAATTGACCACTAACAAAGATAAACGACATCCAGACATGAATTTGAGACTCTCAGAAAAACACAAAAGAAAAACTGGGGAAAACTGAAAGGTAGAAAAACTATAGACAACTCTGTTTATAGGCCATTAATAGAAACAGTGTTGTATGCATTAACAGTGATTTGCCTTGGGTCAAAACGTGTTGATTCAGTACAAGTGTGTGGCAGATTTTTCGCTGAGATAAAGTTTAACATAAAGGTGAATATATCCTACTATATAGGGCATAACTATCTGTTTAAATTATAATATAATTCACTGATAGTTCACTGATCCGGACACACTCAATCCGAAGGGTTATGTAATGAGGAATTTTCCCAAATCACTGGATACTTAACTCAATAGCTCTTAACCAGTTTAAATAACAGCAACTTAGACTTAATTTAGAATGTATATTAGGGTGGGGCAATTTGATTGGGACCAACAAATTTGACAAAGACTATATCAGAAATGTAATCTACGGAAAGTTCTAAGAAAATTTTCCCAAGAAAATCAAAATCGAGCCCGCGATTTTTCACTTGAAAATTTGTATATTAGCGTATAAAATCGACCCACAAGCCAAACGTTTGAAACTTGATACTCTTCGATTTCGATGAAATTTCACACACATATTCTAGTCGTTGCTGCCTTTACAATGACGTTTATTTTAGGTCGAAACTCCACACGGTTAATATTTTATAGCTGTGTAAATTAGGTCATCTGCAGCATTTTTGTGTAATGTTAGAATAACTTTTGAATGCGATATCAGATTGTAGCGATCAAGGTATCGTCTGATAGGTTTTAACCTACTCTTTAGGAATAAAAATACAAATAGCAAATCTAATATCGCATTCAAAAGTTATTCTAACATTAACACAGGTATCTCTTCACTAAAATGCTGCAGATGACCAACTTTACACAGCTATAAAACATGAACCGTGGGGAGTTTCGACCTAAAATACACCTCCTTGTAAAGACAGCAACGACTACAATATATTTGTGAAATTTCATCGAAATCGAACAGTATCAACTAATATTTAAAAAAAAAATTAAATTTTCAACTGAAAAATCGCGGGCTCGATTTTGATTTTAGAACCATGGTTCCTTGGGAACATTTTCATAAAATTTCCGGTAGATTACGTTTCTGTTATACTCTTGGGCGGCAAAAAATTGACCCACCCTAATGTACATGTTTGCAAGCATTGTTTTCATTAATTGAAAATGTGATGTTGTTTTGTTTCTTTATTGTCGGTCACTATTTTGTTGCCAGCAGTTTTTCGACAAACATCACCATATTTGGGTCCAAAAACATATTTTATAACCTATTAATCATTGTGTCTGAAACATGTAATATTGAATAGCAAACACAATGTGTTTGGGCCCAAGTGTACTATATTTGCCCCAAGCTACACAAACACGTTATATTTGCATCCAAACAATAACAAAAAGACAGATTTACCAGCGTGTATTTTCCGAATGCTAAATTAATCTTTTCTTGACATTATTTGTATTTTAGGCGCATATTTAAAATGGGTACTTAAAGGATTGTTAGACTATTAGTGCAACTATAACGATTTGTTGTGAGAGTAATTGAATGAAACTCTCTTCCAATTGCCAGATATCGTTCTATCATTCTGCTTGCGATTTGCACTATCAGTTTTGGAGAATGCAAAAACATCTGGCTGCAAATTGACAAACAAAATACAACAGCTGTTATAAAATAAAAATAGAAAACAGAAAACAGCAAACAGCAAATTGTGAACAAAGTCTACTACACATTGGTTAATAGTGTCGAAATAAAAGCTTTTATTGCCGTGTTTTTGCTTTTGTACGTTTCATTCAAAATGCAACCCCGATTGCATAATTTGTTGATCAAAATCAAATATCAAATTCCATCAAATGGATATTTTGATTTATCAAACAGTCTAAGGCTGACGACAGAGAGCACGCTAGAAGCGAAGCGAGAAGCGATATTGCTTCATGGTTTATCAATGCAACAAGATGCCAAAGTAAGAGCTAAATTGGGCGAAGCGAGTTGTTTGTTAGTGAAAGCATTCTCTGAGAGAGAGAGAGTGGTGAGCGTCAACTTTGATTAATGAGTTAATTTGATAACACAAACAATGAATTTTTATCTGCACGTGGTACACAAAAGACCCAAATGAGAAAACCCGTATAAATGAATGCACTTATACAGACTAATCATAGAAAACACCATAAAATCAACAAACAAAACGACACAGCGATCTCACGCTACAAACCATTTCACAACCTGCTTTGTAGCGTGCAATCCCTTGCACTCTCTTTTCGTCCTGCTCTCTGTCTGACATCTTTTGAGCGAGCGCATAAAAAACACAGACAGAGGTTTGTAGCTCCATATTATCGCATCGTTGCTAGCGCCGACTCTGTGGGCAGCCTACAGAATCAAACCCTACAGACGACGAGATGTTTTTACAAAGTTTCTTATGGCAGGGAAATTCGTCACGAGAATATGCTGCGGCTGACGACTCGTCTCTAGAATAAAATCTCTTCTAATTTCTTGGCGACGCTCTTACGAAATCTCCCAATTGAGAGAATGATGTTACTTCATTTGAATACAACTCTGAATATTTATTTGAATTGGATGAATTGAAGCATTATCCCTAATAACCATTGAACGAACATTCTGCAGGAAGGATGTATATGTTTGGAACTTACTCCAAACATTCATACATTTGCAAGTCCCTCACTCACAACATTAAGTGTGTTTTTTTTATCTCGCTAAAAGTTAATTATAGCTTAATTTGTACGGGACAGCTCAGCGATATTAAGTGGCATTTCAGTTTCCCAATTAAATTCCGACTTGAGCAATGACAATGTTGCCATATGTTTAATTTGAAGAAATGGCAGCAAAAAGTTATCTTAGATAAATTTTGTTATCATTTCTTGCGAATGAAAATGTTATCAAGGAGAGACTCAAAAGCAGAAATTTGCAAAATGGTTACACATTTTAAGTTCTTTAAAATTATTTTATTTAAAGGAAGACTACGTGTACTTTATATCTCTAAATTTGAAGAAGAGATTTTTATTTGCGATTGAAATCAAAATTGGAAATAAATTGTTCACAACAACGTCCGCTGAATGTTATACATATTGAACATGGTAGAATTATCTATCAGGTATAGTCGTTTAAACAGGTGATGTAATGTTTTTATATCATATTTTGTTTCACTTGCCAAAGTCATGTATTTTGTTTTTATACTTTTTTATATTCTTGTATTGTTGGTATGCATATGTTTGTGTAGAGTTTGACAACTGAATCGAATGGACGAAAATAAAATATTTGTTTCAAATTTAGTTGTTTTAGATCCTCGTTATGTTTAGAGTTGTAATTCTGCATCAGTGCGTGTAAGTAGGAAAGCAATGTGTAAGTAGCGACAACAATCACTCTGCACACAATCAATAAATGTCTTCGGTTAGTGGTTTGTGTAAATACACACCGCAGTGGCTTAACGGGCTTGACGCTTCTGAAGATGATGCTTCACAAACATCGAAACGATCGTCCAGCGAATGTGAGTTCGAATCCCACCCGCGGCATTTACATTTTTTTCACTAAGCGGAGAAAATATGATCTCTTACAGTCTTAAAGGAAATTACAACTTTAAAATATTTGTTGTTGCAGCTTACAACTACAACAACATCTGCTGCTACCATGTATTTGTTGGCACTGACGACAAACGTGTTGCCGTATCGCATTTTTTCACCCATTACAGAAAATGTTGCCACATTGCATAGTATTAAGCGTGGATCGTTTTATTTAGAAAGTGGTAAGTGGCGATAGCTTAATGGTTTAAAAGAAAGCGGCCTTATTATCATGTTTACTTGATAACGTGTATGCTTTTACAAACGAAAACCCCAAAGCAAGATCACAAACCATTTTAACCGTCCGAGCCTTTATTTATTAATTTTTTCACTGATAACAAATATTTTTTACTAATGTAGCTTTTTTTCACGACATACTTGACCGACCATGCGCTTTTGATATCCTCTGTCCAATGATCGATTGACGACTGAATGCATGAAACTAAAACGCACTACATCAGCCAACATACGAAACATTCAATCTGCAATTTAGATACGCATTCAGGGATATCTATGAATCATTGAGTGGAAGAATAATGCACAAATACAATTACATGCTGAAAAGTTTGTATTTTTTGTTGTTGTTGTTTGAATGCTAATATAAAGTGTTTGTAGGTTGTCGCAAATATACTATACTTGCCTCCAAACACATTGTGTTTGCCATTCAATATAACGTGTTTGGGACACAATGATTAATAAGTTATAATGTTTGTATTTGTTACCCAAATGTTACTTTGTTTGTTGAAAACTGCTGAAAACAAAAACGTTACAAAACACTAAAGTAAAACAGACCATCAGATCTTCAATTCACTCAAACAATGCTAGCAAACATGTACATGGTTCCTGCAATATGTTTCTGGGGCTGTTATTTTTCAGCGTGTACACACTTACAACATATAATATGAATAATATGTATTTGCCCGTATTTAATTATCTAGCTGTCGACAGATCATAAACAATGCAACAAACACAGCTGCATTTATATCGCAAACACAGCTGTATTTGTATCACAAGCACAGCTACATTTGGATCACAAGCATATGTATTACAACATTTTCAACATTGTGTCTCCAACATATAATATTTTGAATAGCAAACACGATGTGTTTGGACACAAGTGTTTCATATTTGCGACAAGCTGAGAACACACGTTATATTTGCACCCAAACAATAAAAAAATACAGATTTTTCTGCGTATGGTACAAGTAATGAACATCGCAGTATGTACACCATACTCTTGTTAGAAATCTAAAGTTAATATTGCCACATTCATTTATGACCAGTTGTCCTTATCCGGCTAACCTTATTCACCTTTAAATAAACTTTAAAGTTTTTTTCTCTCTTATCCCTCTAATTTATAGTTTTACATTTTGTATTCCCATCCAATTGTTCGCCTTCAATTGTCTGCCCAGTCAACATATATGTATGTACATAAGAACACCATTCACCTGTGTTTAGATGGAAAGGACACAGATGCTCTCAAATGTGTACGCAGCAATCAGGGAATAATAGATGGAGCCAACCTTTTTGTCATTCTAAACTTGTCATTTTGTTCTGTTTGATGGCGTTTTTTTTGTTTTTTTGTTAAAGTGGTCGATCCAAAGATTTGATCCATTTGTATGCGGGAATCGAGTAATTCTGATTCAAATCTGTGCTATGGCTGTTTTATGTGGATAGATGGATGAGTGTCTTACTATTCTTTCATTCTGGTTTTTATCGTCATCATCGTTATTGTTGCCACTTTTTGAGTTTTCCTGTGTACTCGTACACAAATGGGTGGGCAGACAATAGAAGAGACATACGAGTACATTAATACATGTATTGTTGTTAGTCCAGATTCCATGTCTTAGACAGTAGTGTGTGTGTGGGACCATGTTATCCTGAAATTATTCGCATCGTTTATATTTGACATGACACATACGTTTTAAACTATTGAATGTTGGTTGACTGATATGTCTGTGAGATATAACAATTCTGTACTGTTGTTTCCTTTTCTTCCTCTGGTCTTTTTTCTTATCGTGTTTTTGCTGTTGTTGATATCCTTGTTTTCTTGTGTTATTCTACAGGTTTGGTTGAGTATTGTGTGTGCCAGCCATGGGCTTTTGGTGAACGATTAATTGGCTATTTCTTTTCCAAGGAATTGATTGTCTTTTTCATTCATGTGGAATTTCAAATGGTAGATACATTTATGTTTTTGTGTATGCACTGTTGTTTGATGGATGTTGAAAGTGCCGAAAATACCAACACAATGTTTTTTTGTGGAACCTTGAATTTGTCTTGAAATGTTGTTCCAGGAGCATTTGGGTTTTTTTTTCTAAATTGGTATGACATTTATTAATGATACATTAGGAGCAAGGATATAAATGTAATACAGGTTAAATCGTATAAAAAGTATGTTGTACAACTTGTATCACGCAAGTAATGGATATTTAAGGTCTAGTATTTTAGTGTAAAATGTAATTGGGATGATCAATAGTGTTTTAAATGGAACGTTTTCCATTGCATGAAATGTTATCTGCGGATGTAAAAAACCTAAATTATTTTTAATTTTTCTGAACGGAAATGGAATGATTGTTTTGAACCAGAACACGCTAAAAACAGTGACCTTCTCACCACAAACTGTCAATCAGACAGTGTAACTATACGAAGATCGAATTCCGTTGTAATTTTAAGATTGAGAGTACATAGAGTTTATGAACAAAACTGTTTACTATCTCGTGTCCAGATATAATTTTTGGTAGAATGATAGTAAGTTATCCTTGTGTACCCCAGAATGTCCTTAGGAGGTAGTATATTTTACTCATTAATACCAAACGGGGTTAAATATTCTTTATGACACTGTTGACAGAGCATTAACACCGTCTCTATTGTTCTAGGCCATCGCACAAAAGGCCCAAAACCAAAAACCATCACAGAAAAAAAAATTTAAGTATTTGGGAAGCATGAGCAACTGTTTCCCCCATAATAAAGCGTTAACTTGGAAGTCCTTCCATGTAAAGGGTGTCTCAGTAAGAATACACATTTTAATTGTGAAAAAAACACGTATTTTTTGAGATATTTGTGATTTTTATATTGGATAGTAACGAAGACATGTTCCGATTAAATATGTTATAACAAATCCGTCAAATGAACGGGGCGTTACTCTTTTCATGAAATTTTCCACGAATTTTTCACAGAGATGCGGCTGTAGGTTTTGCAGGTTGCGGCTGTAGGCTGCAGGTTTTGTTTCTGGTTTATTCGCATAAACCCGAGATTTCAAAAAACCCCAAAAGCAAGAAATCACACTGCGTTAAATCACGTCATCTTGGTGGCCAGTTGACATCAGAATTTCTTGAGATAATTTGTTCTGGAAAACGTTGCTGCAATAAATGGATTGTTTCATGCGCGATGTGGCAGGTGGCGCCGTCTTGCTGAAACCTCATGTCCAGATCCACGCCATCCAGTTGAGGCCGCAAGAACTCCGTTATCATGTTCCTGTAGCGAATACCTTTCACAGTCACTGCAATTTCGGCCTCATCTTCAAAAAAGTAAGGCCCAATCATGATGCCTGACCAAAATCCGCGCCGGACAGTTGCTGGTTTTGGGTGGATTTGTTTCTCAGAGATTGCATGAGGATTTTCCGAGCCCAAAATTTGACAATTTTATGTATTCACGAAGTCATTCAGATGGAAATGCGCGTCATCGGAAAAAACGACTTAAAATATTTAAATTTAGTTATTCAGATTTCCTAAAAAGTGGATGTGCGAATTGGTGTCCAGAAAAGACATTTAAAAGCGAATTTTCTTCACGCTGAATAATAACGGCTTCTTTAACATTATTCTCCCAAACACATTATCCAGGAATCATGTATATATTTGGAACACACTCCAAATATTCATATTTGTGCCAGTTCCAAATTCATTTAAATTTAAATGCAGACATTAGCATGTTTACTTGCAAACATGCCTCTTTTTATTCGTGGAAGCATATGCGTTTTTCCTCCCAAACATGTGGTGACTTGTGTGGAAGCATACTCGTGTTTCCTCCCAAACATAATAATTTTAAGAAGCAAATTAAATGCTCCGATTTTGTCACTAAAGGCTCGGGCAGACAAAGGGCTCCACGACGTTGCCTGTAGTATATATGTAGTATACTTGTGTCCATACACATTGTGTTTTCTAATCAATATTACATGTTGGATGCACGCTGATTAATAAGCAAAAAAAATATGTTTTTGTGGCCAATAGTGGGTTTGTTTGGAAAAATTCTGAAACAAAATCGTGACAGACAACAAAGACACACAAAAGTAGCAGATCTTCAATTTATAAAAACAGTTCCTCCTGCAAGCATATATCGGGTTTTTCAATAAGAGCGCTACAAAAGTTTTTTTTAAATAAAACAAAACCGGTTTTAGATACCAATGAAATTCTTTATTCCTGTGAAAGTACGTTCGATGCCATTATGATGTATGGAACTCGATTTTTTTTGCATGGCCACCACGGGCACGCTTGCAGAAGTCCAGACGCTGAACCCAATTTTCGACGGTTTTCAAGCATAAATCGGCCGATACTGCTGCAATTTCACGTTCGATATTCGTACGAAGTTCATCAATCGTCGCTGGCTGGTTCGCATAGACCATAGATTTGACGTAGCCCCACAGGAAATAATCTAACGGCGTCAAATCGCACGACCGAGGCGGCCAATCGTCTGGGCCATTTCGTGAGATAACACGTTCACCAAACTTGGTTTCCAATAAATTGATTGTGGCATTCGCTGTGTGGCTTGTGGCGCCGTCCTGTTGGAATCACATGTCCTCCAAGTCCATATTATCCAATTGGGGCCAAAAATATTCGGTTATCATTGAAAGGTAGCGATTCGCATTCACTGTAATGTGCCTGTCTTGATCATCACGGAAGAAGTACGGTCCAATGACGCCACCGTCCCATAAAACACACCAAACCGTAATTTTTTCGGGATGCAATGATGACTCATGGATTGCGTGTGGATTGCTGTCTGACCAATAACGCATATTTTGCTTATTGACGAAGCCATTCAGCCAGAAATGAGCCTCATCGCTGAAGATGATTTTCCGATGAAAATCCGAATTATTTTCAAGTTGTTGCTCAGCCCAATTCACGAACATACGACGCTTATGGTGGTCAAGCGGCTTCAGTTATTGCGTTAATTTGATCTTGTAAGGATGTAGGCCAAGATCTTTTCGCAAAATTCGCCACAACGACGTCACAGAGATGCCCAACGCTTGAGAACGACGTGTGAGAGACACATTTGGGCTTTCTTGAACTGAAGCATCAGCGGCAGCAATATTCTCGACACTACGGGCACTTCTTTGTCTCACTGGCACGGGAACATTTTGTACTGTGCCTGTGGATTCAAATTTTTCCACTAGACGCTCAATTGTTGATCTGGTAGGACGATTATGATGACCATAAATTGGACGTAGCGCTCTTAAAGTTGAGGCCACTGACTCCAAATTTCGGTAGTAAATTTTAATAATTTCGACTCCTTGTTGGCTCGTATATCTTTCCATGATGAAATGGCAGACCTTACTGAAGAGAAATGTCAAAAGAGCGGGAAAAAATATGGCGTCGTTTGCTGTCCCTATCGATTTACTTTTGTAGCGTCTCTGTTGAAAAATCCTTTACAATATTGAGTACAAATTTACTTCGTAATGTAAGATTGTATCTGTGTTTGTAATAATAATAAAAAATCGTTTGCGGTAAATGAAAGAACAGCTAGTCGGAACGTATTTCAATTCTCGGAATGGTTTTTTAGTTTGGAGTTACCATTCTTCGTTTTTGATGGAAACGTTTTCCCATTCTCGTAAACCATTTTATTTATTTGTCACGGAGAAAATGTATGTAGTTGATTCAACAAATATTCGTTTGCCGCAATTAAATAATTCAACGTTCACATATCTAAGATTTCGTTTGAGTGTATCATAATTTTTCTTTGCCTTCAAATAAGGTGGATATCAAACTGCTGCACCATGTCCTAAATATGCTACATCTTAGTTATGCAAACCCTTACTATCAAATTCTAAATATAAATCAATTTCTCCAAAGTAGTTTTTGTGTGAAAATGTCTAGATTTGCTTTAACTTTGTTCAAGCAACTATTCATTAATATTCATTTGGAATGTCTGCTTCCGGTCAGACATGATGATATTATTGTTTTTTTTTTTGTATTCCTTCTTGTTTTACTATTACCATCACAAAATGAGGAAGTGCATCCAAAATGAGTGTCATTCAATGTGCATAATTCAAAATCCCAACACGAAGAATAAGGTCACTGCTCTAATTTCATCTCATCTCTCAACAGTCAACACTCTCTGGATAAATACAACCGCTAACGCGCACAATCTGGCAACGTCAAATTGCTGGCATAAAGTTGCTGGTGTTGTTCTCACCTGTTTGGCGGGCGGGTATCACACAACAATAAAACACACATTTCATGTTCTCCAATTCCAATTTCAATCCCAACTGACTGATTATAATGCGAATGAGTGGCAGTTCAACGCAGTGTAATAGTTGGAATATTTAGTATTGACTGACTTACACGCTCCAATGATTCCCATAGGCATAGATGGGTAAAACGCCAGTCACTCGCTGACTCGGTCGTATTGCTGTTTGGAGTAGTTAACGCTTTCTCGTATACATGCATACATATGGATGTGTTGAATTTAACACCAACCAAACGCTAAACAACTACAACAACAACTTAATGTTCAATAATTTATTGATTGTTGAATGTTTATTGTTGACTGCGCCGGGCTTTGGTGTTGTGTTTGTGTAGTCTCTTAGTCTAGATTTAATGGTTTTGTCCTCCTAATAAGAGTGCTGTGTTGTAGTTGTTGCCTGGGTAATAGATGAGTGTTCTAAAGTGTTGCTGCGTATGAGTATTTTACGTTTATGGTTTGCCACACACGATTTTTTTATTTACCAACCTCTAATAGTATTCATATTACTCTTCTTTCACTTTGGCGACAATGAATGTGGTTTTTCTTTTCCTTATTCTTCCCTGTCGTCTTGGCTGTTATCGTTGACAGCGCTCACACGGTCAAAACATTAAGAGACAGGCAGACAGCTACGTGGTGACGACGGTGCTATGAAATGTCGTTGCTCGTTTTAATCCTCGTTTCAATTCCACATGGTAACATTATAACATTCTCACCGTCGCTTAGAAAGATGAACGAACAATCATAGAAGAGAACAGAGATGAAAAATCGTTGTGTTGTGTATCTTTAGCTTTGTTTGTATACAATTGTTTGTGGTGATGAATCAAGTGACTGCTGAAGTTAAGCGATTCTGCCGGGGTTGCCAAGGGGTAAATTGAAGAATGTGTGTTATGGGGATTATTGGATTAATTGTATTATTTTCTTAATTACAGCATCACTGTACAAGTATGTAAACAAGTACAATTTAGACATAATTAAACTGAAAGGGGAAATATTTTCGCGAATCTCACGAGTAAAAAACGCGAATGAATAATATACGGGGGCAGATCAATAAGTCCGTGACTTTCAAGTTCCTGATATAGACTTTTTCATTTCATTTCTTTTATTTAAGTCTATGGAATTATATCCTTACAGACCTACAAATATAATTATTTAGCAAGAATAAAAAAATAAAACTTATGCCCATATTACGGTTCTCAACTTTTGTGAGAGTTTGGTCGTAATCGATGAATTGGCATTGCCGTTCTCAACTCAACGGCCGACTCAACTCAACTGAACAGCTGATTTTTTGGTTGTGTTCACTTACTTTTCTCGTATTGCCTTTGACAACTTTGTGCCAGTTTGGTCGACAAATGCGTTAAATTTACGCCACTGCTTGAGAGCAGTTGAGTTTATAGTTGTGCGTGTTTTTAAGTTGATAAGAATGAAGAGATCGTAAGACGATATTATTTTGGCTTCAAATTATAATTTTCATTTAACATTTGAACATTTTAATTTAACAATCATATTTTATATATTTAGTAGTATCAAAATCTCAAAGAATGCTCAGTTTGAGAAAATAATCCAGCCGTTGCCTTGGAAAACCACAATTTAGCACCACGCAAAACCAAGTGCGAGAACTATGGAAAGGATTTGCTGTGGAGTTAAATAGTTTAGGACCACCGTCCAGAATATGAATGAATGGCAACGAGTATGTGCAAATACATACCTTGCACTGGGCAGCTCAATAAGGTTGGATGCATACGAATATATCTTCTTAAATGCAACACATCTATATTGGCGGTTTCGACTCCATCTTCATAAAAGAAATCTATGCTACTTATATCCATTTCGATTTTGCAAGCACAACACAATTGTTAACTTCTTTTATTTTCACATAAATCAGCTGCTTTTACTTGTCAAAATTGATATTTCGAGCTGGTAACACCATAACAATTGCAACCAAAAACAGTTGTGAACCACAATACAAAAGATAAAGCAACCCCATACCATAAGACTATGACCTCCATGTTTTATAGTTTTTGATGTGAATCTTGGCATGTTTTCACTGTTAGGTGGCCTACGGACAAAAGGTCTGGAACCCTTTCCACCAAAAAGGACAATTTTGGATTCGTCAGTCCAAAGCACATTTCTCCACTTTTCCTTTGGCCAATTTTGGTGTGCTTTAGCAAAAGATATCCTTTTAGCAACATGCTTAGAGGTAAGGAGCGGCACTTTTCGAGGACTACAGGCATTGAGGCTGTTGTCTCGAAGTTTGCGGCGAATAGTTTCCACTCTTGCCGGCACATCCAATGTTTTTTTGAGCTTCGTGGCTGTCATAAAGGGATTTGCTTTAGTAGTCCGTACTAAACGCTTTACCATGAAGGGTGACAAAACTGGCTTCCTACCACGAGATTCAACTTTTTGCTCATATCTTAGGGCATTTTTTATCATTTTATTGGAACAGCCCAGCAAATTCCTTATTTGGGAAAATAAGATTTACCCTCGGACGCAAATTTTTTTATTTGTTCACGTTTTTCCGGCGAACAATGCTTTCCGCGACCCATAACTATACAATTTTTATAAAATTATTACCTGATTTTGAAGAAAGTATATTAAAAAATTTTTATTACCTTTTGTTTTCACTTTTTTTCACAAAATTTTGCAAAACAAATTTAAAAAAGCCTGCTGGTGCTATTTCATTGACTGCACTGTAGTAGATCCTTTTGTAAATGATCGATCATTTCTAGAGAACCGTTAACTATCTTGAGGAAAAAAACTTCTCTTAAAAAGAGTAAACAGAGTACTACGTCATCGCTTAGTTATGTTCAAATAATAAGCACAGAATTTAATTTTTTATTGGAATGACAATAGTTTTCGACGTTGGTGCTATTTTTTTGACCGACACTGTAAGTGAAAGTAACATTTGACAATCAATAGATCCTGAAGCAATGGCATGGAGAAATATAATAGACGATTTTTTCCTTCTGGCATCTAAAGTTTTTAACTAATTAAGTGCACAGCGACTTTCATATGTTGGTAAAGATAAAGTAAAATTTAGTGATAATAAGGCAAACTTTAAGAGAACTTTCTGTACTTTTTCAATCCGCAAGGAGTGAATTGCTGCAACTGGATTCCAAATAATCGATGCATACTCGAGCTTGGATCGGACAAAACAGAAAACAAAGCCTTTTTTGTGTTAGGATCAGAGAATTTAGAAATATTTCTGCGAATAACATAAAACATCGAGTATGCTTTAGAGATGATAAAATCTAGGTGACTTCTGAACGAAAATTTGAAATCAAAAAATATTGGATTTCCGCCAAACTACAATCAATATAGACTTACCAACCAAGTGTTAAATCGATTAACATACTTGAGTGAATGCAAAATTTCTTCTTACAGTACATATATATTTCAGGTGTATCGGGACTACACTATTCAAAAACCGATACCGTAAATGGGTCCACCGGTTTTTTGGACGACCGCCGGTTTTTAGAATATTAGCATTTTCGAACAACCGGTGGACCCAGTTTTTTACTGCCAGTTCCACCGGGTTTTTTGTTTTTAATTTATTTTGTGACAAAAGCCTGACATTGACATAGTTAAGCGGATCAAGATAACGCGATTGCGCTGGCTAGGCCATGTCAGTAGAATGGATGAAGATGAACCAGCGCGAAGGGTTTTCGAAACCGAACTCGAAGGAAGACGAAAAATAGCAAGACCAAGACTCCGCTGGAGGGATCAGGTTGACGAATCCCTGCGTACACTTGGTATTGCCAACTGGAGAGATAAGGCAAAAGATCGAACTGGTTGGCGAAATATGTTATCTTCGTTTTGTAAGGTCCCTGACCCCCCGGGGTTGTCCGAGACCGGATAAGTAAGTAAGTGACAAAAAGCGTTACTTTCAAAAAAAGAAATAAATTTTACACTAAAATTTTAATCGAAAATTGTAACAGCTTTTAGTTTGAACTTTTTCACAGGAGAAAAATAAAAGTAAATAGAAAAATCAATTTAAACGGTTTAATTTTTTTCCTATAGAAAATTTAAATTTAATCTTCAAAAGAAAATTAAAAGAAAACAATAATTGTGTGAACAATTTTTACATAAAGCTAAAAAACCTAAAAATCAATCTTTTTAAAAGAACCGGTTTATAAGTTTAAATTTTTTGTAACAATCAATCTTTTTAAAAGAACCGGTTTATAAATTTAAATTTTTTGTATTGTTGCGAGTTTTCAATTTTGTTTTCACGAAATTTAAAGTCACGTCAAATTTGTATACCTTAATTACCATGTTTGTGTTTTGAACCATATTTTCTTAACAACGGTTTTACTTTCTTAAATGAAAAAATCGAATTCTTTAAGCTTCACACTACTACAATCAAAATCTCGTGTTTGTAGATTTCGATTAACCAAACGTCTGTTTTTCAACAACATAAACAGCTGTTAATTAAGTCGAAATCTCGAAATGGGGGCATCCTGCTGCAGTGTGAATGCAGTATTAGCGTATTTTACATGTTTTAAATGATTTGAGGCAAAATTCAGCTGATTTTGGTCCCAAGCCATGTTAAACGTGTTAAGCACGCTAAGTGGATAAGGTATTTTTTACTTTAAATTCCCGGTGGCAAAAATTCTATTTTCAAAAATTCCAAAAATATTTCAAAAATCCCATTTTTTCGACGTAACCGAAAACCCGGTTTCTTTAATTGGCCGAGTTCTTGATTACTCCAATCGGTACCCTCACTTTTACAGCGATTTCGTACAGTTTTTGATTTAAAAGGCTTTTTCACAGCTAATTTCTTGGCGGTGTAGTCATAACAAGACGAAGTGTTGAAAGTTGACCATTTTGGGTCTACAACCAGGACTCGTTTATGTCAACATTGGGTATACGTATTTTTGCGGTAATGTATTTTTTTAGAGGAAAGTATTGAATATCTTATGAGCTAATATATCAGGTTTTATACAGCTTGTGAACCAATTTAAACAGTCGGAACTAGGATTTGAACTGACGTTGGCGGACGATAAATTGAAAATATTTAACTCTTCTCATCAGCGCCTCAGTGTTCTAGGTAGTGCCCAAAAAACCGGAAGTTTTCAAAACCCGGTTTTCGGTTTCTTCGAAAAATCAATTTTTCAAGAAACCAGTTTTCGGTCTTTAATTTTGTCAAAAATCGGTGGGGCCGTATTTTTCGGCTTTTTGTTCTAATACAGTTGTTTCGCAACCCTTTTATACACATATTCGTGTTTAAAACTCAAAATTTTACAATTGCATTTAAATTTGACAATCACGTTTCAATTTTAAATTAAAATCTAAACCAAATTTCAATTTGGAATGCCCGTTTAATATAAAATTTAAAAATTGTATTCTAATTCATATTAAACTGGCTTAAATTTTAAAATCATATTCAAATTTACAAGAGATTTTCATGTATGAAAATCTTGATTAATCATTTATTTATAAAACATTTATTTTTAAAACATTTATTTATAAAACAATTTAAATTTTAAAATTTGAAAAAAAATTTAATTAATTCTTATTCAAGTCATAAAATCATTTTGAAGTTTGAATAAAACAATTGATAGGAAATGTCGTTTAGAACTTATTGAATCATGAAATCAAATATGAAAAAATGGAAATCATGTTTCTTAAACCAAAAAGAAAAAAAATCGAATATCATATCATTTATTATTAATTCTTTGTGTCCAAAAAACGGGACCAAAAACCCGGTTTTCGGTTTGTTCGAAAAATCTGTTTTTCAAGATACCGGTTATAGGTTTTACTTTTTGGCAGAAACCGGTGGAACCAGTTTTTTCGGTTTTTTGTTTTAAATAGAATTGCACATGTATCACTTCCAATTCATTTGTTTAGCGACCATTTCATATATTTATTCGTGTTTAAAACTCAACATTTTACAACTCTATTTAAATTTTATAATCACACTTTAATTTTAAATTAAAATTTAAATTATATGTCTGTTTAATATAAAATTTTAAAGTTTTATTCAAATTCATATTATACTGATTTAAATTCCAAAGTCAAATTCCAAATTTCGCATTTGCAAGAGATTTTCATGTATGAAAATCTTATTAAGTTCAAAACATATAACGGGTTTTCCAATAAGGACTTGATAACTTTTTTTAAAATAAAACGCAACCATTTGAGATATTTCCAAAACTTTATAATCGGCTTGAAATACTATCAAAAGATTTATGAATGGAACTCAACTTCGTTCATATGGCCACCGCGGGCACGTCAGCAGCGGTCGATTCGTTGGACCCAATTTTCGATGACTCGGTCACACATTTCTGCTATTTCGCATTCAATGTTGGCTGTGAGTCCTTCCAACGTCGACGGCTTGTTGGCATAGACCAATGATTTGACGTAGCCCCAAAGAAAAAAGTCTAGAGGCGTCAAATCGCACGAACGAGGCTGCCAATTGACTGGTCAATTTCTTGAGATAACTCGCTCATCAAAATTACTCTTCAATAAATCGATTGTAACATGTGCTGTGTGACATGAGGCACCGTCCTGTTGAAACCACATGTCGTCCATGTTTTCCAATTCGGACCAAAAATAATCGGTAATCATGGCGCGATAACGATCGCCATTCACAGCAACGTGACGATCGATATTGTCGACAAAAAAATATAGCCAAATGAAGCCGCCGGCATGCAAACCGCACCAAATAATTATTTTTTGTGGATGAAGTGGTGATTGATGAAGCACATAAGGATTTTCACCACACCAATAACGCATATTTTGCTTATTGACGAATGAATGACCAAAAATGAGCTTCGTCACTGAAGATGATTTTGCGATGAAATTCATCATCTTGGCGCATCTTCTCCACAGCCCAATCGGAGAACGTACGTCGCGGCAAATGGTCTCTCGGCTTCAATTCTTGAGACAACTTGAACTTGAATGAGTGTAAACCAAGATCTTTACACAAAATTCGCCATAAAGTGGTCTTGACGATGCCCAGTTCTTGAGAACGCCGCGGAATCGACGCCTGAACGGCAGCGATATTTTCGTCACTTCGACCAACCCGTTGTCTCACTGGCACGGCAGCATCACACAATGAATATGTAGACTCAAATTTTTGCACTAAACTTGTTATTGCTTGTCTACTAAGGCAAGAATAACGACCGAAAATTGGAGTTAACGCTCTTAAAGTTGCGGTCACCGACTCCGAATTTCGGTAGTACATTTTTATAATTTGAATATGTTGTTCGTTCGTGTACTTTACCAGGATGAAAATTTTGAGTTTACTGAAAAAGAGGAAAGCAGCAGTTAGATGATCAGTGAAATAGTGCGTTCACAAACTAAATTTGAAGTTGTCAAGTACCAATTGGAAAATCCATTATTAAGAAATTTGAAAAAAATTAATTTAATTCATCATTTCCCTTACGGGAATTTTACTCGGCCTGTTTTCTAAAACTTTAAAATGTACCAAAGCTCAAGACCTTTTGAAACAATATAAAGCTTATTTATTAGCTTTATATTACTTTCAAAAAAGTCGAGCATAAAAATGATCTGGTATCATTGGAACATTGGTTGTATAGCTATTTCGGATCTTGCCAAGATCTTCATCAGCAGACGTTTTTGGTGAATTTTTCAAAAATATATGTATATCTAGAAACACTCATCATATTAATGAGAATTCCTTTATATACACGTTTGAAGAATACAAAGCACTTCCATTGGAACACCTTCATGCACAACTCCTTTTTATCATGTCGAAAAACCATTGGTTTTAAACAGACATGATTTGTTTTTGTTTTGTCATTACAAAAACAACAAAACAGAGGGTTGCCATCAACAATATTATTGTTTCAAGCTCGCGGTGCTCTTCGTCAACTTTCATCATTTCCAAAATATCATTAAAACTTGAAAAACGTATCATTTTACATTAATTTGGTTAAGGATATTAACACAAATTGAGTAACAAACGGTTAACCGAAGTCAAATAACCGGTTTCCCGATTGCTTGAAAATTAGGTTTGTTAACAAACCGGCACACGGTTAAATTAAAAAAAAAAACGGTTTTTCGGTTTTGGGCACTCTAATATAAACACAAATTGACTTAAAACAGGTGAACTGACGTCAAATAACCGGTTTCCCGATTGTTCGAAAATTACGATTTAAAAAAACCGGCCCACTGTTAATAGCAAAAAACCGGTTATTGGTTTCGGTTTTGTAGACTCCAGTTCTAGGTCACTGACTACAGTCGTGTTCACATTGTCACTAATTGCAGTTTAATTAAGGTATTTTTTCTTTTGTCACAAAAGAACTAAAAGTTTCGAAGAAATGTGTCCTTTTCTCTAGACTTGGCAACTCTACAGCGTTTATATGGTCTATAATGTTGAGAAAATTGCTGTTGATAGTTTCGTTGTTGTTAAAGTGGAAGAGCCGTAAAAATACTGCATGACTGACTGAATGAGCGAATCAATGTTGCTGCGAGTGTAATACCAACCAGTGAATGTGTGGCGGTGGTGACCCCAACGTGTACATTTTCATCTCTTCTAATGTTGTGTTTTCTTAACGATTTGTTATTTATTTCGTGTCTTTCTCTACTACTGCTCAAATGCGCGACGGTAAATGCGATTGTTGTAGATGTTCTTTTTCTTCGACTATTCTACTACTTTTTTTGTTCGGTGTGTGTGTGTATGATACAATTTTATGATTTTAGTACACAAATCTACTACTTAATTTTCTACCGCTGTTGTTGTTTGTTTCTTCCTCATCTTTTCGTTGTTGTTTCATATTTTGTATATTTGATGGAATTACAACAACCGTGTGTTTTTCGATACCATAGACTTTGGCTATGCCAACTGCTGCTGTTGCCTGGCTGGTCTTGGCCGTTGTTTTGACGACGACGATGAGACGAGAGAGAGCGCACTTAACATGTGTATGCGTATGTGTTTGTGTATCTATGTAAAGTGGATGAGTGTACAAATGAGTGAGTGGTGAGCTTGGATGTGTGCGAGTGTGTGTGTGTGTGAACGACGAAAAGAAATGTCGATGACGGGATATGAAATTCTTTGTGTGGTTAACTGAAACCAGTATTACGTGCCGGGGTGCAATGAATGGCAGCACAATTTTCGTTTTGTCGTGATCTCGCGTGTAATAAATAAATTCTTTACCTTTTTTTGTCTGACCCCATCGTGTGAGCGTTTGTTTATGTACAAGTGTGTAGTTTTTCACTATCATAATCAGTGCCAGCTTCTGCTGCTGGCTCCTCTTTTTTTTATTGTTGTTTATCTTGTGGTGCTCCCGTTGTATTCTCTGTATTTTGTGAATTATTTTAACAAAAAAACCAACCCCCCTCCCACCAAAAAAGAAAAATGTTATATGTATACAAAAAATTTATTAATTATAAAATAAAAAAAATTGTTGGATTTTATTGAAACGCGCGCATATTCTATTCGAAATTAAACAGGAACGACATTGGTGCCATCTTTGGAAGAAAGAAAATTTTAAAATATCAAAGAAAATTATTTAAAAAAAATAAAATTAAAAGAAAAAGAGGAGAGAGAGGAACGCGTAGGTGAATATTGAGTATCTATTAACAAAAGAAACTAAAGAAATTGTATGGAATTTGGTGTATGACAAAACGTACAGAGATAATCACCGTCGTCATCATCAACATCAATACCCATCATCGTCTTGTGAGCAAATAAAAAAAGTTTACATACACGGACCAAGTGTTTGTTGAGTTGAGTGATAAGAAAAAGTGGCCAAACAAAAAAAGAAAATGAAATTAAAAATATTTTAGAAAATTATTGGAATTTTGAAGAAACCAATTGGTTTTAAAACGGTGCTCTCGAGCATATATAAATGTAAACAAAAATATAAATATTAAAGAGAATATAAAAAAAGATTTTTCAAACATTTGTTGTTTTTTAATACAACAATTGCCAAAGTTATTTTTAACTATTCTAACTATACTTGGCCAAAGTATAGTGAACGAATTTAAGAATTTAGAAAATAAAAATAGAATTGTGTGGAATGCAGTGAGAAACATATTTTAAAATAAACAACAAGTTAAACAAAATCGCACATTATGTATATTTGGGGGAAAACACTGTAATACAGTGAAACCTCCCTTAACACAACACCCGATAAGCTGTTCTAATCGATGGGTTTTTTTCTGCCACAACTATTCAGTAAAATTTTAACCATCTTAAAAATATATACAATATCACCCTCTCGATTGTCCTTACATGGTTTGCCTTGACCTTTCTTTCATTGTGGTATGATATTTTGTGGCACCTCGGGATCAAGTTTCATCTTTTGTTAATAATCATTTTGACAACACGATCACTACAACTGTTAATACCTAACAGGTATAAATCGGTTTAATTATTATGGTGGAATCTATCATCCGATTAGTAATTTTTAAAATTACACTTTTGTACTTTGCTGCAACTTCTTGCGCCCAATATGTGACGGCGGCTGTTGTTGACATTGCCCGTTATTGCAAGTTGTTATTGCTGTAAACATAATTTTTACGCCGGAATTTTTGGCTGTGATCAACCCTTAAGGGATCTCAAATAAATCGTATTTACCCACTTCGTTCCATAGAGAGTGTGGTGAGAATTACTGTCAATCAATGAGATGTAAGACATCACTCATTGGGATAAGTAATTACTTTTACACCGGTTCCGAACGGTTTTAATTCGAAAATTTTCAAGTATTTCTATCTGCATACATAAATTCCTTGTATGCAGATTCAACCAAAATATATTCATTAAGTGCAAAAGTTGTCTTCATTGTGACGAATATGTTTCATTGCTGTGATGAATGTTTTGCATTGCTGTGATGAATGTGGTCTATTGCAGCGATGAATATGTTTCTTTGCTGCAATGAATGTGTTGCAATGCTTAGATGAATGTTTTTTTCATTGCTGCGATGAGTATGTTGCATTGCTGCAATGAATGTATTTCATTGCTGCGATTAATGTGCTTCATTGCTGCGATGAATGTAGATGAATGTATTTCATTGCTGCGATTAATGTGTTTCATTGCTGCGGTGAGTATGTTTCATTACTGAGATAAATGTGTTGCAATGAATATGTTGCATTGCTGCGATGAATGTATTTCATTGCTGCGACTAATGAGTTTCATTACTGCGATGAATATTTTTCATTGCTGCGATGAATGTTTTGCATTGCTGCCATGATTGTGTTTCATTGCTGCGATGAATGTGTTTCATTGTTGCGGTAAATAGGTTGCATTACTGAGATGAATGTGTTGCATTGTTACGATGAACGTATCTCATTGCTGCGATGAATGTATTTCATTGCTGCCATGAATGTATTTCATTACTGCGATGAATGTGTTTCATTGTTGGTTTTATAGTTGCAGTGAATGTGTTTCATCGCTGAGCGGAATGTGTTGCATTGCTTTGATAAACGTATTTCATTGTTGCGTTGAATCTGTTGCATTGCTGAATGAAATACATTCATCGCAGCAATGCAACACATTCAACGCAACAATGAAATACGTTTATCATGGCAATGCAGTAGTGTGTTTAATTACAGCGATGATAGTGTTTCATTACTACGATGAACGTGTGTCATTGCTGCGATTAATCTTTGCTATTGCTACGGTGAATGTGTTGCACTGCTGTGATGAATGTATTTAATTACTGAATGTGTCATTGTTGCGATGAATATATTTCATTGCTGCGATGAATATGTTTCATTGCTGCGATGAATGTTTATCATTGCGACGATTTTTGTGCTGCATGCTGTGATGAATGTGTTTAATTGTTGCGATGAATGTATTTAATTACTGCGATGAATCTGATGAATATGTTTAATTGCTGTTATAAATGTGTTGCATTGCTGCGACAAATGTATCACATTGCTGCGGTGAATGTGCTGCATGCTGTGATGAATATATTTAATTCCTGCGATCAAAGTGTTGCATTACTGTGATGAAAGTGTTTTATTGCTGCGATGAATGTGATGCTGCGATGATTGTGTTTCAGTGCTGCGATTGAATGCGGTGCATTGCTTCGATCAGTGTGGTTCATTGTTGCGATATGTGTGTTTAAATGCTGCGATGAATCGGTATCATTGCTGCGATGAATCTGTTTCATTGCTGCGATGAATGTGTTTCATTGCTGCGATGAATGTGCTCCATTGCTACTATGTGCATACGTTTCATAACTGTGGAACATGTTTCACTGCTACGATAAATATAATTCAATTTTCCGGTTCAAGATCAGTAACTAAAAATGTAATTTCCTTATTTAACGTCATTGTAGAGTTTACGTCTGCCATAGATCTTATTCTGACTGAAATGGTTCAAGTTTCAAAGTTTACAAGTTTGCACGCACATACGTGTAAGCAAATGTCGGGTCTTAAGAAGTAAATTATAATCTGGATGGGCAACTACAACATCCATATATGAAGATCTAGTTAATGTAATGTAATTAATGTAACTCCGCATTTAAAAAATTTTGCGATTTTAATGATATTGGAACTAAAACATCATTATCTTGTTCCCCCTTTGATTATAGTCATCACTATGAAGGAGTAATTTTGAAGTATTTGTAGACCCCACATTAGTTTTATATGAAAATACACAGAAGTCGGAAACTTTTTTTCCAGTTTTCTAGTTTTTTTATGGAGTTTATATCAAGTGGCCTCTAAGTAGCTCTAATGAATAACGTAAGAACGTTGGCAACAACCCCATATTTTCGTCATTTTATATTATCTTTTCACTTTTCCCGTTTTCATTTGTTTTAATTATTGCAAGTTTCGCTATTTTTTTTTCATGGCAATTTAATGTCCATGTGTTTGTGTACAGTTGAAAAGAAGTAGCAACTGCTTTTGGTTGAGTAAATACAGGGTTGTTGTGGGATGTTTTCTTATTTTTTTCTATCAGTTGTATGTCCATGTCCTTATGCATAGTTGCAACAAAAAGTATCAACTGCATTCAGTGGGGTTAATACAGCGTTGTATGCGACCATTTCAAAAATCAACAAAGTGGTACAAATTATTGGTTCGTTGCTGCAACGAATTTATTTCGTCATCTTAAAAAGTCGGACGAGGTACTTTTTCGAGTATTCATTTGTTCATTTCATCATGGAAACACTTCTGCTTGCACAGCGTCCATAATTATTTAGTTGTATTACGAGGAAGATTCACTGTTTTTGACCAAAATGTGGTTCATTGATGATGCTCATTTCTGACTGCATAGAGCCAGTAAACTAAATTTCCATAGCTGGGCTGAAGAGCAATCCAGGGAATTTCAAAAGTTGTAATTAAAATAAACAAAAATAAATACTTGTCACAATCAGTGACCTGCTCGTTTTCTAGTTTTGCACTCACTGATTCGGACTTACATTTTAGTCCGGTTCCGAACGGTGTGTTGAGAAGCTTTTTCAAGGCTAATTACTGGGTATTCACCAAGCGAGGTGACCGTCGTCGAAAGAAATATGAGGTGGTCAGAGCAGGGATCGAGCCCAGGCCCACGATTTGGTGTAGTTTACGGGATGAAGGAATCAAAAAAAAATAAATAAAAATTGTGTCCCTTAACATCCCATGAAGGGATCAGTGAGATGTGCGCTTTCTAGTTTTACTCACTGATTGCGACCTACAGTTTTACACCGGTTCCAAACGGTATTTTGAGAAGCATTTTCATGGCTAAGTACTCGATAGTGTCGCCATCACTAAGCGAGGTGACCGTCGTAGAAAGAAATGTAAGGTGGTCTGAGCAGGGATCGAACCCACGTTGTCATGTGCAAGAGCCGCGCACACTAGCATTGCACCACCGACGGCCACAATGATGATGGAATCATCGGTCCAATATTCTTCAAAAAATTATGCAAGTCGGATTGCACCTGTAATCCCGTCACGATAACTGACTATTTGCTGCCTGAAGTTGAAGTGCGTGATCTCGACGGTAATTGGCTCCAACAAAACGACGCTATTTGCTGAACAGACCGTGCAACAATGACATTATTGCGAGAGCAAATGAATTACTCGCCTAGACCTTCAGCAGACGTTTTTGGTATGTTTTCAGTGAATTCTTCAAAAATATATATCTAGAGAAACACTCATCATATTAATGAGAATTCCTTTATATACATGTTTGAAGAATGCCAAGCACTACCGTTGGAACACTTTCATGCACAACTATTTTTTATGATCTTGGCAAGATCCGAAATAGCTTGGTATCATTGGAGCATTTTTATGCTGAACTTTTTTGAAAGTAATATAAAGCTAATAAATAAGCTTTATATTATTTAAAAAGGTCTTGGGCTTCAATAAATTTAGAAAATTTTCAGTTTAAAAAACAGACCGAGTGAAAACTCCCGCAAGGGAAATGAACAAAGCTTCTTAAAATACTGTTCGGAAAATACTGTAGGTCCCAATAAGCTAGTGTAAAAACTAGAAAGCGCACAGCTCAGTTGTTGTGAAAAGCTCTCCCTAACCCCTTTATGGGATGTTATAGGAAACTATTTTTTATAATAGCTGAAATCTCAGGTTTTTAGAATTTGTATATGGTAACCCTTTCTGCGTCCCGAAATTTGGTTTGTTTGCAGCTACGAAAATATTGTCGAATGGAAGTTACAGCTAAGAAAATTGTGTAGTTACAGCAACGCAAAAACGAAATCTCAAAAACATATTGTACTACATGTTTCATTGCAGCAATGGCAACTTCGTCGGTTGGACAGAACTTTTCATTGCACCAATGTAAACACATTATCGAAATTGTTTCATCCCATACAATATAGAACATGTTTCAACCCATAGTGTAAATACGATTTATTTATATTTAACCATTGATTTTTTGTATTGCTTTTAAAGCACAGTTGATAACCGAGGTACCACAAAAAGTGGAATAATAAAGAAATTTCCAGCCACTATCTAGATTTTGGAAAAAACTGTCACAAAATTTAAAAAATATGATTGTTTCGATATTTTGGCATATAACAACAATACAAATACTTGATTTTCGAGGCGTTTTGTATTCCCAAGAGTTGTATCCGAAACATTTTCACCAATTTTTCGACCACAGTTTACTGAAAAAACTATCAGTGTGGAAGTTATGTACCTTAAAACCCTCTTAGTTAAAAAAAAAAACTAAAAAAAAGTTGTATAAAATCTTTAATTATAGGTCTAATGATGCAGTTAGATTACTAGGACCACAAATAGAGTAAAACCGTTGAGTACATTCAAGCTTTTTTTGTTTTTTGGCTTGTACAGTAGGGTGTACTGAAAACATTTTTTTTCTTTTTTTTTGAGGAGCTGGTTTCCACACATGCGTATTAAAGAGCTGATTGCGGTAACGTCAAACTTTTTGTATACGAGGATACTTATAATCCCCTACCGGCCGTTGAAGTTTAAATTCATAGTGTATTTTTTTTTACAATATGGGACGTAAACCACGAGTCACATGATGAGCATAATTAGAAAAATATATTTTCAAAATTTTAACAGACATTTTTTTCACGGCAACATTTTGAAGTCTGGATCAAATATATTTTTTCCCCATTTTTCGTTTGTTATTGTAGTTCGCGAATTAGCTTTAAATTATATTTATTGTACAAACTTCGGTTATAGTATGTTCTGGTACACGTTTCCTTTTTTCCTGATAAAATTCAGACAACAGAAAAAATTTTAATAACACTGCTTTGAAAATTTTAACTTTGGAAAAGACCAAGGACGCCACATGCCTAGATAAGTTAATTGGGACCTCCGGAACACGAAAAACGCTTTAATTTTTTTTCTAAGTACCGTTTTTTAGATAACGGTAGTTTTGTGTTTTTCGGTGTATGCTCCCACTCAAACCCTTGTGGAGACCCACCGAAAATGAGATAAATGGCATATCGTTGGAAAGGTAATTGAATGCCCTTTCTGTCGATATGCTGTAAATTTCTATCTGATAAGAAATGGCTGAGTTATGGCACCTCAAACTTCAAAATTTGCCTTTTTCAAAAGTTCAAGTCGCTCGTCATTTTAATTCAAATTTTTTGAATTAACGACGAATATAGTGTATGTCCACAAAATCCTTAATAAACACTTTATTTTTCATCCGATTTTGTGCAAATTACGACTAAAATGTTTGTAATTAAATAAACTATATGTTAAAAATATAAAACATTCCAGATCTTCACTATAATGTAGAAAAAAAAAAACGAAATAAAAATTAAAAATTTTGAAAAAAACTTAAAAAAAGGCAAATCTTGAACTTTGAGGTGCCATAACTCAGCCATTTCTGACCATACACCGAAAAACACAAAAGTAATGTTATCTAAAAAACGGTACTTAGAAAAAAATCACAGTGTTTTTCGTGTTCAGGAGGTCCCAATTAACTTATCTAGGCATGTGGCGTACTTGGTATTTTTTGGCTGTAAACCAGTGTAATTTGTTTATATTTTGGTTTATTCAATATTTAAGAACATAACAAAAAAAAAAGATAATTTAAAATGGCCGCCATTTGCTTCCAGCATGACCGAAGTTAGACCGGCCAATCGTCTATTGCCGTACGCACCGCACCACATCCATAGGGAAATTGTCCACTACGCGGATAAGTGCATGCTTAAGAGATTCCAAATTTGGGTGACGAGTAGTGCAGACCATGCCCTCTAAAACGGACTACAATTTATGGCCTAAAAGATGCAGGTCTGTATTACCCGATGGCCAATCATCCGTTGGAATAAAGTTTGGTCAATTGTTTTTGAAACACTCGTGAGTGAGGTAGAGTCCTGTTTAAAGGACCACGGGTCGTTTTCGATCAATGTGTTATTTATTGGCTTCACAAATTTTCCAAATCATCAGATTGGTGGTACAGCTTGGGCGAAGTTTCAACACCTTGGAGAAATGCAAATGGAGCTTGGTTACTCCATCGTAGGCGTCTTCTCTACATACCATCAGAGAAGCAGGATGGTGATCTCTTTAAACTCTAGCAACCAGTTGTGATGTCTGCCGATATGACTGAGCATAGACTCTATCATTTTGTTTATTGAACGACTCCTCCACAGCAAAAATGTTTCATCGATAAACAGAATTCGAATGTGATCGTTATTTGGCGTACTGGCGAAGAAATGCTTTTGAGTTTTGCTTGCGTTTCTGCTTTAACGACGCCGCCGCCGACGCTTATTAAATAAATATTCATTTAAAATAAAAAAAAAACAAAAAAATGCAATAGATACCTCGTGTGTCTTTTGTAAGTTCCCAATCCCAAGTCCTATTTAATGTTACGAGACATGGATATCTTCGAGAGTATATCCATCTCGGGGGACAATATTTTTGCTTTCGGAGTGGACTACGACGAATTCGATTCTCTACTACGGCATGGATGGTTTTGGGAAGTTGAGACACTGCTCGGACGGCAAGATCTCGGATGTTCTGCTACTCCACTAGTATCCCCAAATAGTTTCACGGCACGATAAACAAAATTACGAGTAACTCCCTAACGGTTGCAACGTTCGACAATTTTCGCCAGTTTTCATTCCACATTTTTTTAAGGCCAATTACGACAATAGAGTGTTATAGTTTTCAATATCTCCCAATACCATAATTATAAGTAACGGACGCCACAAATTGTTTTCCTGAAATTGAAGTATAAATGTCAGTTGTCAAAATGCCGTCACGGAAGAGAGAATATGTTCAGTGGATTTCTTATAGTGGAGGCGATAAGTATAGTACCAGTATTTATGAAACTACGAGGGCGGATCAATAAGTCCGTGACTTCTTGAATGAAACACAGTTTTTTTTTCAAAAACAAAATTATTTTTCAACATAATCTCCTTTTCAGTCCAACGTTTCTCCAATTTTTGTATCCCTCCCAAAAAATAGGATTTTTCGAGGTCCATAAAATAGGCATTTGGTTGATCAATAATTTCATTGTTGGAGATAAATCTCTTTCCACCGAGCCATTTCTTTAGGTTTGGAAATAGGAAATAGTCACTGGGGGCTAAATCCGGAGAATATGGCGGATGATCTACCAATTCGTAGCCCAATTAAAAAACTCCAAACAATCCTTTGAAGTTGTCACACGATTACGTTTATGGTCAATTGAGAGCAAACGCGGCACCCATCTTGCAGACAGCTTTCTTAAACCCAACTGATCATTTAAAATCGAAACCACACTGCCATATGAAATGCCTATGGCATCAGCAATCTCACGCACTTTTACTCTTCGATCGTCCAACACCATATCATGGTATTTTTCGACATTTTCGGGTGTATTGACCTCAATTGACCGTCCAGAATGTTCAGCGTCATTTGTACTTGTGCGACCACAACGAAAGTCAGTAAACCACTTTTTTACCATTGAAATCGATGGTGCAAAATCCCCATTGTATTTACCAAGCTTTTCATTGGTTTGACTGACGGTTTTTTTTCACAAAAAATAAAGTTTAATGAGCACCCGAAATTTATGTTTTTTTCCATTTTAAAAAAAAATGCACGAGGTTGTATGTTTTCAACAGCTGTTAAACGCAAAGTTAATGACGGAACTTCCTAAAAATGTGACAGTAGTCTATTAACAGGTGGTACTTGATGGGAGCAGTGTTGCATTTCATATAATTGCGGGGGAAGTTCGAAAAATCAGGGACTTATTGATCCGCGCTCGTAGTATTTTCATGTAAAATACAAAATGAAGTAAATTGAAAAATTGAGAAGAAAACAGGAATGATCAATGATCAAAATTCAAAAAACCCGGTTTTCACTACACCCTATTGCACAGTGTTCTTAGCCCTGGCAGGACATTTATGACCTTACGTTATAAAAATAAGAATGACCTTTCAGGGTTAATATGAAATATGTATATTCATCTTTTAGATGCAGATTTTTTTAGTCCAGTGAAATTTTTTGGATATTCCAAACTTTGCATTGGAAACAACTGAACTCATGCTACTGATAATTAATTTTGAATAAATGAAATTGGTAACAAAATCATTAATTACTGAACAAAAAAAAAAGGAATTTTAATAAACACAAAATCTGGCAGCAAAATTTTAAATTGGTCTTCAATCCCGGCAAATACAACTTGTAGAAAAATCCAGTGAAATTGTAGAAAAAAAGACTTGATAGCAAAACGAGGATCATTGAATAATATATGTATATCGATGACTCTCATAAATAAATTAAAAAGTTAAAAGTCGCAATTTGAAAACTGTTCGTTTTGAATAATAAAAATGCAAAAAAGAAAATTATAATTGTGTGAACTCCTTAAAAATTGCAAATATAGTACAGAAAGTGAAAAATAATAATAAAAATATTATGTATTTTAAAAAATAAAGATTTAAAAAAATATAAATTGGTAAATATTCAAATTGAAATTGAAAATTATTGGAATATAACTAAAGCATTGGAATAAAACTAAAATATTATAAAAATCCATTTAACACCAAAGGAATGTACAATTTCTGAAAATTGTTATTAACTAAAAGTTGATCTCTTAAAAATAAACAACCAGTATTTGGGGAAAAAAGGAACGAAACCTCTTTTAAAAGTTGTGATTGTTATCAAACTGTAACCGGTTAAAAAAAACTCCACCGAAGAAATTGCAGTGATTAGCAGTTTCACCTGTGATCAACTGAAGTAAATTCTAAACAACAAAGTTCCAACACGAATAACAACTGACTGCAGCGCTCAACCAACAGTTTAAAACTGTTTTACAACAACTTTTTCACCAAAGTGTTTTCGCAACGGAATCAAAATTTTCTCCCAAGTATATAGTAAGTCAAATTCAATCTACATTTTTCTATTTTCCAGGTTTTTTTGTTTTATATGTATGTATACACACTTCTTCTTCTTAGCGAATCAAATTTGTATCCAAAAAAAAAAATGGTCGAAACAAAAACCATCTCAAAGATATCATGAGTGCGAAGGGAAACAACAAACACTTACTATTACCCGTTATGACACACACACAAAAAAGATATGAAGATATAGACACAATGTTTTTTTCGGTTGTAATATATGTGAGTGAGCGCGCGAGTTATTTGATGAGCATGTGTGTGCGTAAATACAAAATTGTTCTCTAGAAGTGGTAGTAGCAAACAATTTTGACATTTTCTAGGCGATTCCTTTTGATGACAATTTAAATAGAGAAACATTGAAAAGGCACAAACATGCTCTCTTTGACAGATACCTGTGGAAATGTACAATGCGATGCACCGGTTACTTTTTCAACTTATAGAAATTTATCACCACCAACTGTGTTATAATTTGCCAAAGACTTGTAGAATGACTATTGCTACCTTTTAATTAATTTCAATTCAATAAATTCATCTTTTATTTTCCCAAATTATACTACAAAGGGAAGTAGTTTTTTTTTTGTATCATTATCCCTTCCTCTCTCTCTCTCCCTCTCTATTTATGTTAATTTTATATGTATTATTAAAATTCTCTCCTGCACTCATTTCCATCCCATGTAATCATCTATCTCTCTTTTCAAAATGTTCTTCTTTTTTTGTGTTACACTCACGCTCTCTTTCACT
Source organism: Phaonia tiefii (assembly GCA_963931995.1). NCBI lineage: Eukaryota > Metazoa > Arthropoda > Insecta > Diptera > Muscidae > Phaonia > Phaonia tiefii. Next base: position 84,304,060 of record OZ008367.1, on the reverse strand, counting down.
TATCACAGCCATTTCATCTCGCGCGCTCTCATTTGGGATATAAAAAGATTGTTATTATGTTTCATTTCCATTGCGTCTCACAACAACGTGTACATGTTGTAAATTATTGCCATTTGTTTGATTTTTAACGAGACGATGTCGTCAGTACACATGCTCGCCTTTGTTTGTTTTAATTTCATTTCGTTTTTATTGCTTTTATGTTGTTATCATACCGTCATTGCAATTGTGGGAATTGTGTGAAGTTCGAATTAACAAATCAAATCAAATGATAAAAGACATTTGATCAAATTGCCAAATGATTTACCGAAACAATTAGTGTATTCAGGCATTTAGCAAAATTATCATTAAACCAACAAGACGACTGACACAATTTGAGCGACGTGACGTGTTGTTGCGTGTGTGAGAATGTGTGTGTGTGCGTTCGTGTTGCCGCAAATGCATGTTTATAGACAATTATAATTATATACTACTAAACATTCTTGAGAAATCAGTCACGTGATTAAATTTTGCAAAAAAAATCGAGGTTGCACACACTGAATCGAATACTACAATTTGCTACGAACTTGACCATTCGATTTTTTAATATGTGTGTTTATACCTTAAACGCACGCTCACAGCTCGCTCGCTCGCCACGAGTCGTAAATCGTGGAGTAGAAAAACGAACCCACTCGTTAGTCGCGAGAAATAAAAGCAGCACAAAATTCGACTCTAAAGCACGAGCGGAAACGAAAACAAGAAAACTCACGCTTCCACCGAATGAGTTGCTTGTGTTTGTTTTTATAAGCATTTCCGCGTGCTCCTATTCGTCTCAAACGAGCAGATCACGTAACGCACGCGAAACGTTAAAGGCTATTATATAGACAGTTAAGAGAAAATGGTATCAAGTAATGAATTTGTCCGAAAAACTTTTTTAAAAATTTTACCACAATGTACATAAAATGTAGCAGAAACTACTTAAAGCATTTATGTATGTACCTAACAGTACATAAAATGTACCACAAATTACATGGCTTGTTCCATAAAGTACATAAGATGTTCCATGAAGTGCATACCAGAAAGTACATAAATTGCATCAAAAATTTACGTCAAATGTACCAGTATCCATAATGCACCAAAAGTACATAATGATCCTACGGGAAATGTGGTGTCAATTGTGTCTAAAAGTACCTGACCTGAGATAGGTGAAAGGGAATATGTCCCCAAACTAGTTCCGAAGTGTTAAAGAAGAGTCAATTGTGCTGTACTGCCGTTAGTAGAGCTGGACTAAAAAAAGGAAATTAGAGATTGTACTAAATGGATCGGACCCACGGGACCTACTAGATCGAAAATAAACGGGTCCTCCTAGAAACAAGGCAAAGTAGGCACTCAAATTAAAGTCATTATCTTTAGGAATTATATTGAAATATTCTATAAAAATCAAAAGCGACACAATTTTTGTTATAATTAATCTTGCGATAACTTGGCGAGTTATCGATTTATTTAAATACGTAATAATTAACATTATCGTTTTTATTAGACAAGGTGCATACCTATTTTGAAGGTACTTATTCTGTGACGGGTTCAATTGGGACTTATTTTGTGCGTACGTTCCCAATGTGCCATATGAATCCTTTACGAATTCGAGACGGATTCGTTTCTGCGGACATTTTCTCCGAAACTTACATCCGTTACAAACTCAACGAATTTTCGTATGAAATTCCTCTCGAAACCCCGAATCGTTTTTTGTCCATTTTCGGATCCGTCCCGAACTCGTGACGAACTTCACATTCGAATCCGTTTCGGATTCGTTAAAATGAATTTGTGTCGGATTCGCTTTTATAAATTTTTACGGATTCGAAACGAATTCGCATTCCTCTAGAAAGCGCGAATCGTTTTTTGTACTTTCTCGGATCCGTCTCGAACTAGTAACGAACTTCATATTCGAATCCGTTTCGGATTAATTTTTTGGAAATAAGTGAAATTGAAACAAAAAAAACTTTTATTGTAATCAAATTTGTAAGAGAATGGTCGAGACGGATCCGCCAAATCGCAATTCCACTGATTCGCTTTTTTATGTTTTTACAAACACGTGACGGGTTCGAAACGAATGCGAGAACTCACATTTCGCTTTTTATGATTTCATGGACTCGCTACGAGTTCGAAACGGATCCGCATCCGTTTTTGTGCAAATTGGGTTGATATAAAACAAAAAAAAAAAACAAAATGGTTTCCCATTACATCCCATGAAGGGACAGGGGAGAGCTTCTCACAATCACTGAGCTGTGCGCTTTCCAGTTTTTTACTCACTGATTGGGACCTACAGTTTTACACCGATTCCGAACGGTATTTTGGGAAGCTTTTTCATGGCTAAATACTCGATAGTGTTGCCGTCACTATGCGAGGTGACCGCCGCCGAAAGAAATTTTAAGGTGGTCTGAGCAGGGATCGAACCTAGGATCTCATGTACAAGACGCGCACACTACCATTGCACCACCGACGGCCACAAGGTATAAAACAAGTTATCTAAAAAGTGTCAATTGACACCTCCAATGACAAAGCCATGTAAAAGTTACCTGTTCTATTCATACAAAAGGGACGGTACAGGGACCGGTCACTATCACTAATGGAGCTATCACGTGCCTGGTTCTGTACCGGTCCCATTTCCCGTAGGGGAGTAACCAAAAGTACATAAGGTATTATACGTACTATAAATTCACCAAAACGTACTTAAAATTTACTAAAAAGTATAGAAAAGTATAAAAATTCGTACCAAAAGGTGCATACACACATTGTATCAAAAAAAAGTACATAAAGTGTACTAAAAAGTACATAAGTGGTACAAACAAGTGTACTAAGAAGTGAATAGGGTGTAGCAACAAATACTTTCATTTTTAGTACTAATTTTTTACTTTTTTGACCCATTTTGGAAATTTTTGTACACTTTATGTACATTTTGATACACTTTACTTTATGTACTTTATAGAATATTGTTGATGTAATTTATGGTCATTGATGATACACATTTCGTACATTTTTGGTATAAAAAAAAAAAAATAAATGATTTCCCATTACATCCCATGAAGGGACAGGGGAGAGCTTCTCACAATCACTGAGCTGTGCGCTTTCCAGTTTCACTCACTGATTGGGACCTACAGTTTTACACCAATTCCGAACGGTATTTTGAGAAGCTTTTTTATGGCTAAATACTCGATAGTGTCGCCGTCACTATGCGAGGTGACCGCCGCCGAAAGAAATTTTTAAGGTGGTCTTAGCAGGGATTGAACCCAGGATCTCATGTCAAGAGGCGCGCACACTACCATTGCACCACCGACGGTCACTTTTTGGTATACTCTGTACTTTTTGGCACATCTTATATAGTCCGGTACATTCTATGCACTTTTTGGTACAATTTAGGCGCTTGGCACCTTATATGTTCTTTTACACGCTAAAAAATCACATTATGCAGCAACCATGTATATGTTTGAAACACACTCCAAATATTCATATATTTACAAGTCCTAAACCTCTTATGTTTGCAAGTCCTAATCCTCTTATGTCCTCTTATGTTTAAGTGCAATCATTAGCATATTTAGTTGCAAAGATTCATACTTTTGCGTGGATCCATATGCGTGTTTCATCCCAAAGATCCATATATTTACTTAAGTCAACGCATTTCTATGTTTCCTCCCAAACGAACGATTGACGACTGAATACTTCACTTTCGCTTCACTCGTTTTCTTTATTGGTATTCCACTCCATGAGTAAAAATTCTTGTCTACTTCTATTCATTCTCTTTGGCAATAATATTATCTTAGGCGTAATTTTTGAGTTGAAAATCATCTTTAATCAACGATCAAACATAATTTGAATTCATTTTCTAGGTTAATAGTTAGCCAAAGTAGAGCATTTAAACTATGATCAAATGACCATATGATTTTGACAGAAAACAACAAGAAGAACAAGCACAAAGCTTCTTTAATTGTTAAATTGAACAATTCTAATCACCATCCTAGTTGAAATAGCAATACAATCGTATCATTTAACTCGCAGTGCTTTTAGAACTTAATTTCTGCTCAAATATTTTCCAATTTCATTAAATATTTTGTATTTTACCACTTCACTTTTATTTTGCAAATGGCGTCAGCTTTGTGCATTGTAACAACGATTAGCCAATAAAATACCGGTTATTTTTCTTGGCATTTACCACTGTTTCCTTATAGGTAGTAAGATTATTTGATAAATCACGGACAACGTATTTAAAGTCAGATCAAACGTAATTCAAAATCAACTGATTACCAATTTAAATAACAAGTCAAAAATTGGACCTCAGGCTGACAACAATCTCTCTTTGTCCCCCTTTTATTATTCTGCTCTCGACAGAGCATAGCAAGAGAAAAAACTGAAGTAAATAGTGTACCAAACGCAGCTGTATTTGGATCACAAACACATATATTATAACATGCGTCATATCACAAACATGTAATATTGAATAGCAAACACAATATGTTGAGACACAAGTATACTATATTTGCGACAAGTTATAAACACCAAACCACAACAACAAATTACAGCTTTTTGAGCGTGTAACTATTTCATAGTTAAACTGAAAATGTACTGGGTATATTAGTTTAACTCACAGACACTAATATATCAAAATTTTGGAAAAGTGGAGTTAATCAGTTTGGATTCTGAACGCCTCACATTAGACTCAAATCTCGCTAGATGTATTTTGAACAGTGCTCGCTTGCGTGCGTTTCAAGATGCAGAAATACCCTTTTTAAATGACCTTTAACTTGGGCATTAGATAAATTTCTATGTTCAATAATGATGCCATCTTTGGTGCAATAGTAGTGTGTGCGGCGTTTGATCCCTGCGGTGGATCTTAGTGGTGGCGACACTATCGACTACTTAGCCATGAAAAAAGCTTCCAAACAAACATACCGTTTGGAACCGGTGTAAAACTGTAGGTCCCAATCAGTGAGTGTACAACTAGAATGCGCGCAGCTCAGTGGTTGTGAGAAGCTCTCCCCAATCCTTGCATGGGGTGTAATGGAAAACCAGTATTATTATTATTATTATTATTATAATGACTGTGGAACATTGCGGGCCATGGTGGTCAGCGGTACTCATTGAACAAAGTCTGTCAGTGGTGACAGTCATTTCTATCTAACCTAACCGAGGTTCATTTTAACTTCTGTAAATTTCATCAGATAACACTAACCATTTCCGTCGGTGGTGCAATGGACCATGCTCTGACCACCTTAACATTTCTTTCGGTGGCGGTCACCTCGCATAGTGACGGCGACACTATCGAGTATATAGCCATGAAAAAGCTTCTCAAAATACCGTTCGGAATCGGTGTAAAACTGTAGGTCCCAATCAGTGAGTGATAACTGGAAAGCGCACAGCTCAGTGATTGTGAGAAGTTCTCCCCGGTCCCTTCATGGGATGTAATGGGAAACCATTTTATTTTTTTTTTTTTATTTTTTTGCCTAGCGACATTCGATAACAAATTTAATCCTTGATCAGAACTCAATAAATTGGTATAAATAATTGCAATGTTCGTTCTTACATTTTTACTATATTAACACTTAACTCTTTTAGTTGCGCACAGTGAAAAATTTGGTAATTGGGTGACCTTTTTTGGTTTCTACTATTATCGAATATTTCTGCAGGCAGGCATATTTTCATCTGTCCCATTTCCTTTTCCCATCACGTAAGATATTTAGTTAGCATAAACTTTCCTTCGTCATTGGCCCCATTTCAATATTAATTTATTCCTTTGAATACTTGGAGCTCAAATTTCACTTGTTGGATTTAATTTGCATATCAGTGTATGTGTGTGTGTGTGTGTGAACATATTAATTCTTTATAAAATAGATAAATTATTCATTGTAAATTGTATATAAATACCTACATATGTATGTGTTTGCTAAATGCCGGTGTTGACCTTGTTTATTCTAATGTTAATGTTATATTGAATGAGTTGTTGTAACTCATATGCGGTGTATAAATGTCACAATGTTTGTTGTGTTGTTGGAGCCATTAAATAATCAACAAATGCAATTAATTCTACATTAAATTAACAATTTGTATAATTTACAATTTAAGTTGCAATGCTGCGCACATTGGCAGCAATTTGTAATTAATTACATATGACTAGTCAGTGACACAAACACACACATTTTACACGGTTTTACACACACGTCGACGACGTCACACAACATTTACAATAAAACAATTAACATCATTCACGTAAATATTACATAGTTGTTGTGTAGTGTAGTAGTGTTGACATTGGCGTTAACGAATGACTGAATGAATGAATGAATGAATAACAAGCCATTATCGTCTCTTTTGGAATTGAAGTTTAGCAACATGAGTAAAGTTTAAGTTTATGATTTAAGTTTTGTTTAATAATTACGTTAGTAGACTTGTAGGTGAAATATCTTAACGGCTGGAATAGATTCAAGTGTGAAATTAAGTGGGAGGGACTGAGTTCCTTACTCTATTTCGTTGCCTAAAAGTCTGAAGAATGCTCTTCATATAGGAATAGTAAAGATATTTTAGAGAGAAGTATTATTTACAAACTATTAACTTAAAATTTCATTCGCCAGCACTATGATAAACGCTGAAAAGTAGAGTTGTTCCAATCATATTATTTTTGCTGGTATTACATACAATCGAGGGCGGTCCCAAAACTAGCCGACCTAACAAAGAAGACATAAAAAAGTTGGGAAACATTTTTTTTATTCATAACATAATCTCGTTTTAGCTCGATACACGATATTCAATAGCTTCGATACCCTCTTTATAGTAACAACTGTCAAACTCCTTAAAATAGCCATCAACCGCATACTCCGCCTCTTCATTGTTGGCAAATATTTTACCACCGAGCCATTTTTTCAAGTTTGGAAATAGAAAATAGTCCGAGGGAGCTAAATCTGGCGAATAAGGTGCGTGATAACGCAATTCGAACTTTAATTCATTAATTTTGGCCATCGCAATAGTGGATGTGTGAACTGGAGCATTGGCTTGATGAAACAACACTTTCTTTTCCGCCAAATGCAGCCTTTTTTCCACAAATTCATCACTTAAACCCTAAATAAATTAGCATAATATTGGCCGTTGATGGTTTTTCCTTTCTGAAGATAATCAATAAAAATTATCCCACGCGCATCCCAAAAAACACACCTTGTCGGCAGATGGAACCGTCTTCGTCTTCTTTGGGCACGATTTTCCCATTCCCGTCCACTGCTTTGACTGTTCCTTTGTATCAGGTGTGATGTGGTGGACCTACATATGTCTCTTCCATGGTTAGAAATCAACGCAAAAAATCGGCTTCATTGCGGTAAAACATCGTCAAACACACTACTGAAACATCTTCACGACGCTGTTTTTGTTCTATTGAAAGCAAACGCAGCACCCATCTTGCGTATAGTATAAGCAGAGTTGTGTAGTTCACGATCGAACTAGTACAATTGAACGATTCACTCTTGCGATCACGCAGGTGGTTCAAATTCCCTCTGTACCTTAAGTCGAATTTGGCGCAATTTTTTGGCGACTCTCAGCCATTGGTTGTGAAAAGTAAAGGCACCAATGAAATCGTAAGACGATTCCCTTTCATTTGAGTACCAACACCTACATGTAAGTTCAGGGGCCAGTTTTGTTTCGATTTTTTGGGCCTTAGGGGCAATTTCCCCCTTTCGGACAACTTGTTCCCGACTTAGAAGCTCAAGTCAAACAAAACTGCATATTCTGTTTTTTACCAGCGTGTGTCCCCAAGGTTGTAAAATTCGAATAAAAATTTTTCGAATAAAAAATCGCTAAATCGCCAATTCGTTTATTATTTTATGAATTATTTTCAAAAAATCGTCACAACAAGAAAATCCAGTCCAGTAACAAAACAAAAATAATAAATAGTTTACCTCAAAAGGAGGCTTTAACCAATAGATGTCTTCAATATGGCGTCACTTTTTTTAAAACGCTAAATCTAATATTGCTGGAAAAAATCGGTAAAATACAAATGTGTTGGCGGTTTTTTTTTTAAATAAGTGATGCCGTATTAAATACATCCATTGGTTAAAGCTTCAGAGTTATTATTTTTGTGATTGGACGCACCGTTTCCAAGTTATAACCATTTTCATTTTAGCACTTTTCATATTTTCACGATTTTTGAAAAAAAAAAATCTTCCACTAATTGGAGCACTTTATGGAAACCCCACAGAAACCCAAAAAATTAGTTATTTTTTCGATTGGACGCTGCGTTTCCGTGATAGTGGCATGCGGGCCTTTTAGCGATTGTCGTGATGTAATCGTGATGGGTAATTCCCCATTGTAGTGCGTAGTTACCCATTATTTACCCCAAACCCTGTGTGTAATACGTAAACCATCGCTACCCATACTCCACGGCAATGTGTTAAAAATAAATAAATAAATGGTTTCCCATTACATCCCATGAAGGGACAGGGGAGAGCTTCTCACAATCACTGAGCTGTGCGCTTTCCAGTTTTCACTCACTGATTGGGACCTACAGTTTTACACCGGTTCCGAACGGTATTTTTAGAATCTTTTTCATGGCTATATACACGATAGTGTCGCCGTTACTTCGCGAGGTGACCGCCGCCGAAAGGAAATTTTTTTTTTTTTGTGAAGGTGGTCAGAGCAGGGTTCGAACCCGGGATCTCATGTACAAGAGCCGCGCACACTAACCATTGCACCACCGACGGCCACCCGCATTCACATTGGGAGTTGGGAGAAATCATATTTCTGTCTTTCCTCGTGCTCCAAATGCAGCCCATATTATAAGAGATCCACCACCGTGGTTTCGCTTGTAGCACGTTTGCCGAGGATGTCCTAAATATCTCCAATATTTATGGTGACCATTAGGTCCGTCCAAATTAAACTTTCTCTCATCACTAAATGTAACGGTTTCAAATTCGTCCTCCCAAAACTTATACTTTTCTGCAAAAGCAATACACGCATTTTTATGGCGCTGGGTTAAGCGTGGTTTGGTCATTTTGCTTTGATACCGAATACCTATATAGTCCTTTAGCAGTTGCTGGACACGCTGTCGCGTTACATTTAGACCCAATTCCACCTTTATTTCCCTACAACTCATATTCTCATTAGCTGCTAAATTCCGAATGCGCCGCTTAGTCCTCTGGTTCTCAGTTGGGATGCTTAATACAACCATAGTTTTCGGGGTATTTGAGGAAATTCAAAACTGTATTGCGATACCGCATCTGCAATCTCGCCAATTCCTTTACCTTCAAGTCTCATTCCAACAATTTTTACGCGCTCCTCATCCGTAAGTTCACTTCCACGTGGCCTGTTCAACAAGAAACAAAACTGTGAATAAAACATTTCTTAGAATTTATTCATAACGATCACTTTACTCACGTACAGAAAGATATTTTATACTAAACACCCGAGAAAAATAGAGTTGTTCACTTTAAAGTGTCAGGAACGCGACTGCCCATATAATTATTTTCTATTGAATTGCAAACTTACAGCGATAGTCATAGATAACGGGACTACAAATAAAGTCCAAAAGAGAAAAAAGTATATGATAAAGAGAGAGGGATATTATCGAAAAAAATTGTATATGGTCGACATTAAATTACAGTTAGTTTTCGAAGGAAAGAAAGAAAAAATATTTTGCACATATAAATATTTGACTGAGGTATTACATTGTACTGTATTTTTGCATTTTTCTTCCAGTCGGTGATTTATAAATACTCCTGAATGCGTGTGTAAATCAGACATGTGCAAACTGACACAAACGCATTTCTAATCAGTTTTACGAATTTTGCGACTGTGTTAAGTTGAACGGAGCAAGCAGAACAAAAGCAGAGAAAACAAAAGTAGTACACTGAGTAAAAAATTAAAATTAAAAAAATTAAAACTAAATCTTAAAAAAAAAATCAAATATCAACATCTCCAATGATTATTTCCATTTATGATTTTTGTCATTTACAAACATAAAAATTTCTTTATATTCGTCCATGGCAATTAAAATTTATTTTTTAAGTGTAGTGTTTTTTATTACAAATAATTTTGCTTGCAGAGCGATACGGTGTTGCTTGGTCAAATGCAGAACAGCAACTGACTTTGAATCGGTAAACAAGCAGCAAGCTTTCGGACATGTTGGTGTGAAAAAACGATCAAGCTACTATCGGTGGGAAAACACGATGACTCAAAAGAGTACTAGCTGCACATCTATGGTGTAATTGAACGGCTGTTGCTTATGTTGACTGAGCTGATGCGTTTTATTTTCATGCGTTCAGTCGTCAATCGTTTGTTTGGCAGGAAACACACTAACGCTTCGATAAGTATGTATGGATATGTATATATGTACATATGTATGTATGTATATGTGTGGGATGAATTACGCATATGGTCCCACGTAAAAGTATGCATCTTTGCAAGTCAACATGTCAATGTATGGAGTTAAATATAAGTGACATGCAAATAACGGGTCCGCCAAATAACTTTTTTTTTGGAAATGCTATAAAAAAACTACTGAATATTTTCTCAAATTTCTTTTTTTATTTGAAAATACAATCCTTCCGGTTAATAATGGAAAATAATTTCATTCAAATGGCTGCCTCGGCTGGCCATGCAGTAGCCTACACGATCGGTTCAATTTGTAAGCACATTATCGATTGTGTGCAGCTGTATTTCACCAATGGCTTCACGAATATTGTCCTTTGAAGCGTCAATTGCCTCTGGCTTGTCGGCGTAACACTTATCTTTGAGGGCACCCCACAAATAATAGTCCAACGGTGTCAAATCGCAGCTCCGAGGTGGCCAAACGATATCAGCTCTGCGGCTGATAATGCGATCTTCAAAAACAGGGCGCAAAACATCGAGTTTAGCTTCGGCTGTGTGGCACGTAGCGCCGTCCTGTTAAAACCACATGTTGCCAATATCCTCCTCTTCAATTTTTGTGAACAAAAATTCGTTCAACATGGCCCGATAATGATCGCCATTGACTGTAACGGCCACTCCTTGCTCATATTCGAAAAAAAATTACCCAATTATGCCTCTGGACCAAAATCCGCACCAAACAGTGACTCGATTTGGGTGCATCGGCTTTTCAATGTATACGTGCGGGTTTTCTGTGCCCCAAATGCGACAATTTTGCTTGTTTACATACCCGCCAAGATCAAAATGAGCTTCATCGGAAAAGATGATTTTTTTTTGGCAAAATCGGCATCTGCAACATTACCATGATTTTCAAAGTAATGTCGCAATATTTCCCAGCGTTGTTCAAGCGTATACACAACCATATTCGTTCAGCGGAAGGATAAAACTAATTATCTGCCAAATCAGACATGAGCTAAGTGTTACCATTCACGAAATAAGCACTAGTTGAAAAAAAAAGTTAGATGGCGGACCCTTTATACATATGTGTGTTCCCAACATAGACATGTTTCCTGCAGAATGTGTTTGGGACAATATGTTGCAGAGACAGTTTTTTTCGGTGTGTGTTGTTTGTTTCTTTGGTACTAATTTATTTTGTGTAATGAAATTACATTTTTCTTTAATTAAACAAATAATTTTGTAGGCATAGTTGCATTGCTTCAATCCTCATCAGGGAAGATAATGTTGGTACAATTGTACCATTTTTGGTACAATTGAGTCCATAAAAGTACCATGGTACACCAATGACATAATTGGTACAATTTAGCATTTACTCCTTTATGTATTTTATTTTCAGTTAACCTCGATTTTTACATCGCGTAGTTACATGATGAAGAAAACTTCATCCTTATTTGAATTAGGAAAATCAATCGAAATCGATTTATGAATGAACAATACATGAAAAGTGGGAGTCGCTTTTTTAATTTAGTATAATTTGTATTTAGTCGATTTTGAGGAATATTTCAAGCACGAAAAACTTAATTTCAGTTATTCTGGATTTAAAAGCCCTCTTTATAAACTATCAATTTTATATTTACAATACGTACTTAAAATAATTAATAATGTTAATTTGGAAATGCAGTCCGAAGACGCCAGAGCACAAAGAAAAAGGCTCAATGTGACAACTGTGTCAAGCTTAAAACAAAAGATCTTTTAAAAATATATAATTCTTGCTGCTATATCTTTAAAATAGGTAGTGATTTGTGACAATAAAATTTATACATATTTTTCATTGATCTCACTTTTTTAAGAACGTGTGCCTCGTGTTTTGTTTATTCTTAAAAGAACCTACGTTATTATAAAAAGAAATGTATAAGATTGAATTATTATTTCTTAATTTTCCGATATTTGTTTGAAAAACTTGTTTATAACAAACTTACAGCTTGTTATTTTTTAAATTTGGTACAATTGGTATTAAAAAAGTACAGTTTTGGAAGCATGATGGTACAATTGAAGAAGTTTAATTTTTCATCCCTGATCCTCATGCCCTACTATACTCTCTCTTATTTATCGTTTATCCATCATATAACCTGCATTGTAACGACTTCCGCTTCTTCCACTTGGTTGACTAATCCATCATCATTATGTGTTTGCTTTTCTTATCGATGTCATGTGTCATATTTTTTATTTCTTCCTACTTCAACGACGACAGCAACCATTAAAACCAAATGATATCAAAGTCATTTGAAAGAGAACAGAAACCAAGTACTACGAGTACAAGTGTGAGTACTCGCTCACTCACACTCGCTAGTACATAAATAAACAATTCCACCCAAGACGACAAAGACGTTGACCTATAAAATGTGCGCATTTTTATTGGAGCCGGTTATGTTTCTCCTCTTCTTCACCCCAAATTCAAATCTTTTGTCGTTTTGTGATAATAATAAGAATAATACAACAAAAGCAAAAGCAAAAAAATAAAATGCTAATAAACTTATAAATAAATACAAGAGTAATACGAACAAAGTGCTATAGTAGTAATTATACTTAATACTACTTAATAGTGATGCCCAAAACCGAAATACGAACGAACGAACTTCATTAACAAAACAAACAATAAAACCAACAACGCACAACGTTACTTTTGTATTCATTCAATACGAACGAACACGAAACGATACTCGGCAAAAGATATTAAAACAAAACAACAATTTGTGGTGGATATCGCAATGTTTGACGCGCTCAACTCACAGAAAAAGAAACAAAAACGCTTGAGATTCCTCAAACAGTCAGGCAGACGGACAGAGGGGAGGGCATAATCGTACATACGTAATGTGAAGTTTAGTATTTAGCATTCAACTTGGCAAATGACAGTTTGCCGAATGGTGATTAGGTTTTTGGTTTAAGTACAATTTTTTTTATTTACATTTTAAAATATGTCATTCATACGGCTGGCTGGTGTTGTGCTATGAAGTGCACAGTAGTTTCACGAGCGACAAATTGTGGTGACAAATTTGTTTCTATGTAAAAATATAGAATGATCTATAGCTCCATAAAGATAGAATTTGGAGAAAGTGCTACAAGTAAAGGCTACGAACGCTGCTCTTAGTGACACTATTACATTATTGTCATTACATACTGTAGACCATAGGACCTACACGCTGAAAAATCTGTCCCTTTTTGTTTTTTGGATGCAAACATCGAAACGATGGTCCAGCGAATGTGAATTCGAATCCCACCCGCGACATTGAAATTTTTTTCACTAACCGGAGAGAATATGATCTCTTAGCCTAAAGGAAATTACAACTTTATAACGTGGTTTTGTTTGCTTGCCGCAAGTATAGTATACTTGTGTCCAAACACATTGTGTTTGCTACTCAGTATTACATGTTGGAGACACAATGATTAATAGATTATAATATATTGTGTTCCACAAATTAAAATTATGGCCGGCGGCATCAAAGACGGCATTCTTCAAAGACGATGATGGACGCAACAGTACCGTTCGATGATAAACCTTTGTTTTTGCCAAAAATTGCAGAATTAGACTTGGTTGGAATGTAGTTTCAACAGGACGGAGTCACATGACACACTGTACGCGATACCAAGAACCAATTTAGACGGAAGTTTGTTGAGCTACTAATCTCACGTTGTGGCGCTGTCAATTGGCCGTCTCGTTCTGGCGATTTGACCCCACTAGACTATATTTTGTGGAGGCACGTGAAGTCTCTCGTCTATAGGGACAGGGCAACCACGATTGAAAGACAACATTCATTATATGTGTCATTAATGAGATACCGGCCGAAATGTTGAAGTTGGGCTTTCAGAATGAACCACATTAAGCGTAGCCGTGGGCAACTTATCGTATGCATGAAATAATGTTTAAAAAGTAAATGGCAAGTATTGATACCAAATAAATAGTTCATTCACTTGTACAAATTTTCTATGCTAGAATTTTCAAAAACCAAATATCAAAAAAAAATTACCCATTAGTACACGAAGCGAATTCATTTCTGCAACAAATCGCTTATGCAACAAAAGAATGTTATGAAATTGTCGGATAATTCGTAGTTTTTCCAAACTTCAAACTTGATAATGACTTTAGTACTATTTTTTACAACTATGCACATACATATGGACATAAAATTAATATTGTACCAAATTAAAGTAAGGAATTAAATACAAAAAATTTCAAATTTAAAAGAGTTTGATGCAAAACTTTAAACCCCAAACGAACCTCGTGTACGCAAATTTGTGCCGAAGGTTCTAGAGACACGGGAATTTTAGTTGACAAAATCTTTGGTACTCGTGCTCGACCAATGCGCACTGTCAAGAATTTTACTGTTACAGTTTGCAACGAAAATTATGCTGGAGACGTTATTTTGGCCAAAGGCAGGAGCTACCGGGCACTTGGTTTTAGAAGGATGGTGCAATATATCGCATATCCCATCAAATAAACTCTAAAACGCTTAAAAACAATATTTTGGTGTGAGATTATTCCGAAAACTTCGAATTGAACTAAACAATTTGGTTAAGACGGTTAAGAATTCCATCATAATTTCAAGGAATTGTCGTTATCAAATAAGCAATACAATTTGAATAATATTGATCCGAGTATTATGTTTCACAGCGTTAAAAAAATACCACAAATTTTACATACACGCTGAAAAATTTGTCTTTTGTTGTTGCTTCGATGCAAATATAACGTCTTTGTAGCATGTCGCAAATATAGTATACTTGTGTCCAAACACATTGTGTATGCTATTCAATATTACATGTTTGAGACACAGTGCTTAATGGGTTATACTATATATTTTTGTGATCCAAATGTGGCTTAGGTTGTTGAAAACTGCTGAAAACTAAAATGTGGTAGACAGCAAAGAAACAAAAAACCTGCATATCTTCAATTCTTTAAAAGTGTGCTTGCAAACATATACATGTCTCCTGCACGCTGAAAAATCTATAGACTTTTGATGTTTGGATGCAAATATAACGTGTGTTTGGAGATTGTCGCAAATATAATATACTTGTGTCCAAACACATTGTGTTTGGTATTCAATACTACATGTTTGAGACACAATGATTGATGTTATTATATATGTGTTTGTGGAACAGAGGATATCAAAAGCGCTTTATCAGTGACTTTGGCTTTGGTTTTTGTGTATGGATTTCGTACAAGGGAAGAAACTGGAAAGGGCAACAATGTGAAGCCCTTTGTGTGTCCGAGCCTTTACTGCGAAAATCGAAACGGCGGACCATTTGTGAAATACGTATAATAAAAAAAATCAAGTAATTAATCCGGTTGCATGATCTAGACTTGTGTATAAATATATTGTTTGTGTAGCAATATAGTGGTAACCAGAGCACAGTTGAAACCTTCTGAAAGCAAAAACTTGAGAGACAACAAAGAAAGGAGAAGCAAAAGAGCATTTGATTCTCATTTCAAATAATTCATTCAATGGCAGTAAATGTAGAAAGGGCCGTTTTGAATCTTTTAATTTTTTGTACTAATTATTTATAAATGTGAATTTATATTGATAAATTTAATTATAATAAATATTACATATATAATGAAATCAAAGATTAATTCGTTTCCAGATATTATTATGTTTGGGAGGAAATACGCATATGTTTCCACGAAAGTATATGGAGGTTTGGGGGTAACACTTAAATGCTTCCAAGTAAGTATATGGATGTTTGGAATGAAGAACGCATAAGTGTCCACGTAAAAGCATACACGTTTGCCAGTAAACATGCTACTATTTGCATTTAAATACAAGTGCAAACATATGAATGTTTGAAGTGTGTTCCAAATGTATACATGGTCGTCCCTGCAGAATATGTTTGGGAGACTATGTTAGAGAGGCCGTTTTTTCAGCGTGTGCAATATATTGTTGGGGCCGTTTTTTCAGCGTGTATAAAAAAACGTTAAAGAATCAGTTGAGCAAAAACATTATATCGTCGGTATCCTGCAAAAAGATCTCAAGTCCACTATTTTGTGAAATGGACTCAATGATGCAAAAGTGTTCCCAAAGTTATAGTGTATTAAAAAAAAAACCCCATGTCTATTTAAAGTAGTTTTGTAGTTATTGTATCAAAACAAATCTTGCTATGTCCAAAACACCCAAATGTGTGCAGCAAAAAAGACCCAAGTCCACAAATCTTTTTCTCTATTTTTCCTGCAAAAAACGGTCAAATCCTCAAATTCAAAGATAATACACCCAGCAGAAAAAACAAGTATTCATAGCCTACTTAAAAATTTATTAACATCAAAAAGATCTATAAAAGCAACCTTCCTATAAGTAAGTCAATCTTTGCGAGTCAGGAGTCATCCCGGACGCGTTTCATCACTGGTGCAAAAGCTTGATAACAAGCAAAACCACCAGAAATAAGGCCCCACAACCCGATATAAATGATGGCAAATTTAAAATAAAAACAACACATTTTCATACAAAAAACCATGTCCATAAAAATATATTTTTTCCAAAGTTTCATTTTATTTTTGTATAAAAAAATTTAAAGAAATCAAATTGAATTACATTTTTTGACTTCATCTTATGTAGAAATGCTTTAACTATCAGATTTTAATATCAATTTTCAAATCAAAACTACTTAATAATTTTTCCAGCGGCCATAAACTTTAAATTTTCAATAACTCAGAAACACAATTGTGTGACTTGAGATCTTTTTGCGGGATACCGACGATATGTTCGAAACAATGTCAATGTTTCCATGAAACTATGGCGTTGCTGCCATGAAATATTAAATGTTTAAACGAAGATGTGGGCTATGGATTACTTTTATATATGTATATAAATACACAGGAGTCCCAAACTTCTTTTCTAATTCTCTTCGCATTGTGTTGTGTGTATTTAAATTAACTGACCTCTACTGAGTAGTTCATATAATATAAATGGCGTTGTTGTGTCTTATGTTTATTTATTCACCTGCCACACCACTGTGCCAGTGATCGATCTTTATGGTCAGTTGAACATGTGTGTGCGGTACATGGACTGTGGTTTGAATACGGTCACGCTTTGGCGCACCCCCTTTTTATATACAACAATATGTAGATATATGTGTTTATATATTTTTTTTTCAATTTTGAAGTGGTGAACTTTGAATTGTAAAAAGCAGTACTCATATTCATATTGCTCGTTTTTCTTCTCATGTCGATTTCTGTGGGGATTGGCGAGAACGAACGCCGGCAGTGTGACGTTAATTATTAATCATAAAAAATAACGGTAAATATCGTTATAAAACATTTATGTACTACGACCTGCTGGCGCGTTTAATAACAACACAACACAGCGACAACAAAAAAATCTCAATTAAAATAACAGCTTAGAGTTGAGTGGTTGGCTGTTGGAATTGTTTACAGTCCCCAACTCTCAACATTTGATGAATTTTATGAGTTTTGTGTTTCTACAATCGTCTGCATGAATACCCGCCTATTTCCATAAAAGTGTAATAAAACAACAAACATAACAATCTCATAGAATAACAACAAGAGCGGCGCGTAAACTTAACAACAGCAGTAGAACAAAATCGCTGAAACAAAACAACAAACTCCATTTCAACAACACTTGAGACACATGAATTATTACGAGTACGAGTATTTATTTGGACTCAAGTGTTTGCTCTGTGTTTATTGTTTGTTGTTTGGTCGTCCGTCCGTCCGTGTACTTGCATAAATGTCTCACTGTCTGACTGATTGGTGTTGGGATGTTTTTTTCCTCAGTTGGGTGAATGATACATAAAACAGTTCCATTCTGCTGCTATTCCCGGATTCCCCAAACTCCTATCTTTTTTTTATTGTAGTATCCCCAATGTTGTTGCAACTTGCGTTGTTGCTAACTCTTTGTATAAGTAGATGGCATTACGCTTCGCTATTATCTGGTGATACTGTGGGTTTTGAAATCGTTGTAAACTTCTCCTCCCAAGCCATCGAACACTTAAGATTTGTCCGCTTCTTTCCTTTCCTTGACACTGACTCCTCCCCTCCTCCAAATGTATCATCGCATTGTAGCAAATTTAATTACTTTGCCTGCCAAACTCTCCAATTTCGGTTTGTTTGTTGTTGATTTTTCATAGTTTACTTCAGGAAATCGACAACATCATTTCATTGAGTGAGACTCGGGACGGTTAAAATGAGGAAAGTATGGGAAAATGTAGAAAATATTAAGAATATGAAAACCATTTCAAGAAAGTATTAAAGGATGAACTTAAAATGTCATCACATTATAAATAAATAGATTTTATTGTAACAATTACAAATAGAATAGAACAATTACAGACAAATAGACAAAAGTCTATATTTGAAATCGTTTACCTGCACGCTGAAAAAACGGTCTCTATTCTCCCAAACATATACTGCAGGAACCATGTATATGTTTGAAACACACTTCAAACATACATATGTTTACAAGTCCTAAACTCACTTGTATTTAAATGCCAACAGTAGCATGTTTACTGGCAAACATGTATGTTTTTACGTGGACACATATGCGTTCTTCATCCCAAACATGCATATACTTACATGGAAGCATACGCGTGTTTCCCCCAAACCTTCATATACTTGCGTGGAAATATATGCGTATTTCCTTCCAAAAATAATAATTTTTAGAAACGAATTATTCTTTGAATTCAATATAATGTACTATTTTTTATATGTAACTTTATCAACAATTAATCTATTTGTTGAAATATCGTTCTGATAAATCTCATTATTGTAAATAACTATCTCATTATAAGATAACAACTTTAAATTGGATTAATAAAATTTGAATTGAATTGAATTGAGATCCACATTTAATTAATTAATACAAAAAATTAAAAGATTCAAAGCGGCCCTATTTGCATGGAATGCATTATTTGTTAAAGTTGTAATTTCCTTTAGGCTAAGAAATCATGTTTTCTTCGGTTAGTGAAAAAAATGTAAATGCCGCGGGTGGGTGGGATTCGAACTCACATGCGCTGGACGATCGATTCGATGTTTGTGAAGCATAATCTTCAGCAGCGTCTAGCCGTTAAGCCACTGCAAATTATTTGTTTTTTTTTGTGCTGCTCTTGTGCTTTTCCTTTCTTTGTTGTCTCTCAAACAACAAAACAAGTCACGACTGGACAAATTTCACCAGCGTATTCCTTGACTCATTTCATGAAAATATGTCCATCTACGACCATCCTCGAAAATCCAAGGGGGCGAAATGGCAGCGGTTTAAATATTTTCGGATTGGTGGTCGGAGGGTAGTAGGGTAAAATTGTTAACTTCTGAACTAATTTATTTTGGGCTTGTTGGAAAGGTCTTTGAGAGACCTTTCAGAATCATTAAAATTAAAAATTAAAAAAAGTGAAATCTCCGAGATACAGAGGTTTAAAAAAAATTGAAAAAAAGACATAAGACTGTGCACAGAACCTCAAAAACCGACCACTGATTCAGAACTTAGCAATTTTACCCTAGTACCCTCCGACCACCAATCCGAAAATTTTCAAACCGCTGCCATTTCGCCCCCTTGCGTTTTCGGGGATGGTCGTAGAAAGACATATTTTCATGAAATGAGCCAAGGAATACACTGGTGAAATTTGTCCAGTCGTAAGTGAACCACCCTGTATTTCACAAATGGTCCGCCGTTCCAATTTTTTGAGTTGGTTTCCGTTTCCTCTAAATCGTTTCTCACTTTGGTAGCACACATACATATATACGAAAAACACACAAAAACCAAAGCAACATCACAAACCATTTAACCGTCCGAGCCTTTGTTTATTCATGTTTGACTGATCAAGTGCTTTTGATATCCTCTGTCCGATGAACCATTGACGACTGACGAAAAATTAAGAATAGTTTACAAATAGTATACAAAGAGAGTAGTTTTCACTATTATAAGCAATGATAAAAAGTTGTTACCACACACACGCTGACAAAAACGGTCCAAGCAACATATTGCAGGAAATATGTACATGTTTGCAAGCATTGTTTTCATGAAATGAAGATCTGCTGCTTTTTTGTTTCAGCAGTTTTCAACAAACAAAACAATATTTGGCTGCAAAATCATATATTATTGTATCTCCAACATGTAATATTGAATTGCAAACTCAATGTGTTTGGACACAAGTATACTATATTTGCGACAAAATACAAACACGTTATATTTGCATCCAAACAACAACAAAATACAGATTTTCACCGTGCAGACAGACCGACAATCTATTGTGCGATCTATTCAGAATTGTTGCAGTTAAAAACAAGAGAGAACGCGGATTCGACAGAAAAATATGTATCTCATGCAAAAATCGATCACTTTTCATTAAATATATATGAAATATATAGTGCAAGTTGTACACGCTTGGAAGGACCAGAACGTTGAATCTATAAAATCCCTTTGATTACACTGTGTGTAATGTTTTAAGTCATGGAAATATATCCATATACGGACACCACTACGTGATAAAAGACCAAAAAAAAAAGACCCGTGTCTCCCAGTTTTGCCCAAAGTCATGTACTTTTTGTTTTATGGGTCCCCAAAGATTTGGGGCCTCGGTGTCATTCTTGCAAAAAAGTGATCATTTTGTCAGGCTCATATCTTGCAAATCGTTCGGAATTTTCCCTCTCCGAGGGAAAGTTATAGTTCTTGTCATTAAGAACAAAAGTTGTGAACATATAAAATCAAGAAACTTCATTTTCAAGGTCAAAATCGCTAAAAACCTTACAAAATTCGATTTTTTTTTACTTTTTTCCCCTGTTCAGGTCCATAGGTAGCAAACCGTTCAAAAATCAAGGAAACATTCAAGTACAAAAATTTACTTAAGATCTCAATAAACAATTTTCTAGAACTTATGAACTTCCTAGGAATGATTCTTAACACCGTTTACTTCAGCATTGAGATAATATGCTATCTCACCGACCGCAGCAGCACAGACAAAGCAGTAAGCTCAGCACACGCAACAAGGGACGCAGCACACAATATGAGAATCATTCCTAGGAAGTTCATATGTTCTAGAAAGTTGTTTATTGAGATCTTAGGTACATTTTTGTAGTTGATTGTTTCCTTGAATTTTGAACGGTTTACTACCTATGGACCTGAACAGGGGAAAAAAGGTTTAAAAAATCCAATTTTTTAATTTACCTCAGAGAGTAAATCAAAATTCCGAACGGTTTGCAAGATATGAGCCTGACAAAATTATTACTTTTTTGCAAAAATGACACCGAGGCCCCAAATTTGACTTATATGGTTATATTTTTTCGTGTTTCACTGTGTTAGCTGATATGATAAGTTACCAGCATTTTTATACCGCCTACCCTTTAGACAACATATACAAACATTTATGTTCTTTATTTGATCTGTTGGCTTCCCAGTGTTGTCCTTTAATACAACTTAAGACCGGTAGCCAGGCATTGCACAATCAAAACACTTTCCCCGCTGCCCACTTGAATTCGCAATCTTTTGCATATATTGTACAAAGTGTTTTGATTTTTTTTGTTGATATTCTCTTATATTCTCTCTTTTATATGATAAAGAGAAAAAGCCTCGTTATTATTTTCCTTTTAATTCAAGTGCACTTCTCTGGACCCCATGTAGTCATGAAGATGCGTCCATATCGTATACTACCTACCCTGCTGTCAGTTTTGGAAACGTTCAGGCATTATATTGACCAAATTTGTGTAAATATATATCGTTTTTTCTTTTTTTTATTGTACTGACTCGAATTTTTGTTTGTCCGTTTGTCTGTAGCATCACATCACTTTTGATGTGATGGTGATGGACCCTTTTATCAGAATTGCAAACCAGTGGATGTGTTCACTTCCTACTCCTTTTTATTTTTGAAATATTAATCATTGAATGAACTGGAATGTTTCTTATGTTTGTATGAATTGCAGACACAGATCAAAAGGAGAATACATACAAATCTCCCGTAGCAGCCATAAGTGGGTGAAGAGATCTGATGCCACTTGTATCGTAATGTGTTAAAAAGTCGAGTTCCTCTATTGAATTTGTCTAGTGGTATTTGGTCACACACTTTAGGCGTTTTATTTCTTCGATATTGCTTTACTTAATGAAAAATTTCACAGATTTTGGTAATGAATTGTGTAAGGATTGTTCCTTGAAGCATTTCCGAGTTTTGCTTCATGGTTTTGAGATGTTATTTACAGATCAGAAGGTTACTAAATGAAATACTATTGGATGGAAAGATGTATGAAACAAATGAATGTGAACCCACTCGCAGGTGGAAACATTGTTTATACCCGTTATTATTGCCGTGGAAAATGGGTGTAATGTAGGGTTTTGTGAACAACAATTCAAAATCTAAAATTAAGACCCAATGTCTCTTATCAGAGGTTGACACCACGAAAAGAAAACCTATGGTATCTTGACCTATCGCTTTAAGGGAACGGTACGCGCGTGCTCGGCAAGCTAGGTGAGTGTAGGAGAAAAGGGCTGGGTTTTTGTTTCACTAAACGAATTGTACCTTTTACAAAACAAACATATGTCACGCGCGCTTTAGGGCCCTTTACACAAAAAACGCAAATATCATATTATCTACACATTATCTCCCAACACATACAACAACAATGCGTATTTTAGAACATTGATGGACAAGTTCCAAGCCTCTTAACCCTTCTAACCGTTGGGTCCATATGCTGCATTATTTTAGGAAGACCCCCATACACAAACCTTTACTACCACGACCCTGTTGTACTTAGTATAGAAATCTGGTTACATTTTCTATTCTGTTTTATTTCAATTCAAATAAAATCACAAACTGCATTCAAAACATAATTTGCAAAAAAAGGGAAAAATATATACATATATACGGGCGTATCAATAAGTCCGTGACTTTTTGAATGAAACAGTTTTTTTTTTTACAAAAAAAAATTATTAATCTCCTTTTAGCTCAATACACTTAGTCCAACGTTTCTCCAATTTTTGTATCCCCTCCAAAAAAATTGGATTTTTCGAGGTCCATAAAATAGGCATTTGTTTGATCAATAATTTAATCGTTGGAGCTAAATCTCTTTCCGCCGAACCTTTTCTTTAGGTTTGGAAATAGGAAATAGTCACTGGGGGCTAAATCCGGACAATATGACGGATGAGGTACCAATTCGTAGCTGAATTCATGGAATTTTGCCATTGAGACTACACACGTGTGCCCCCGTGTGTTTATGGTCAATTGAGAGCAAACGCGGCACCCATCTTGCAGACAGCTTTCTTAAACCCAACTGATCATTTAAAATCGGAACCACACTGCCATATGAAAAGCCTATGCCTATCTCACGCACTTTAACTCTTCGATCGTCCAACACCATATCGTGGATTTTTCGACTTTTTCGGGTGTATTGACCTCAATTGGCCGTCCAGAACGTTCAGCGTCATTTGTACTTGTGCGACCACAACGAAAGTCAGTGAACCACTTTTTACCATTTAAGTCGATGGTGCAGAGTCCCCATAGTATTTATCAAGCTTTTCCTTGGTTTGATTGACGCTTGTTTTTCGCAAAAAATAAATTTTAATGTGTATGCACTCGAAATTCACTTTCCATTTAAAAAAAATCACGAGGTTGTATGTTTTGAACAGCTGTTAAACGCAAAGTAAATGACGGAACTTGCTCAAAATTTGACTGTAGCCTATTAGCAGGTGGTACTTGATGGGAGCAGTGTTGCATTTCATATAACTACAAGGGAAGTTCGTAAAGTCACGGACTTATTTATCCGCCCTCCTATTTAAAGAATAAATAAATGGTTTCCCATTACATCCCATGAAGGGACAGGGGAGAGCTTCTCACAATCACTGAGCTGTGCGCTTTCCAGTTGTCACTCACTGATTGGGACCTACAGTTTTACACCGATTCCGTACGGTATTTTGAGAAGCTTTTTCATGGCTATATACTCGATAGTGTCGCCGTCACTATGCAAGGTGACCGCCGCCGAAAGAAATTTTATGGTGGTCAGAGCAGGGTTTGAACCCAGGATCTCATGTACAAGAGGCGCGAACACTAACCATTGCAATACCGACGGCCCTCGTATTTATTAGTTGTATAACTTCCCCTCATTATTTGTCTTAAAAATTACACGGCGTGCTTTAAAATTAAAAGTTACCAAAGCCTAAGCTTGAAGCTCAAACACAGCCCGAGCAAAATACTTGATTGTGCGTTGTTTCATATACATATGTAACTACATTAGGGTGTGCTTACAAACGTTTTTTTTTGGAATTTCAACTGTGGGGGTCTCAAACGACACTTATTAAGAGGTGACTACGGGAGCGTCAAACTTTTTTTTATACGAGGGTACTTATAGTCCCCTACCGGTCGTTTAAGTTTCCATTCGTAGTATATTTTCGAAAAAAAATTTTTTTTGGACAATATGGGGCTGAAACGACGTGTCATGATGAACATAAAAAATGTTTTCAAAATTTTGACAGCATTTTTTCACGACGTTTTTTTTAAATCTCTATAATGCATATTTTGACTTCCCCATTTTGCTTTGTTTCATATTCGTCAAAATGTACATATATGCTACAAATTAATTTTGGCATAAGCGCAAGCACAAAGAATAAGCCTGAGCGTTGCTTCAATGTGCCGAGGCCTTAAAGGTTTTGTATTCTTTTCGGATAATGTTGCACTCACAAAGTACAAAAATATTTCCTTTCCTGCCCTCTCAGAGAATCACGGCGACCCCATGGTACAAATGTAGTGGTAGATGCAGTACGACAATAAATACAACAAGCCAACAAAAACAGGCATTTTGTTTTTCCTCAGTGCCTGTATTGTGTCAAATCAGCTGATTCAAAATGTAAACAAAATTGAAAAAGCGCTATTTTGAAAATGATTCTGTTTTATTTGATATTTTGAAAGTGTTTTAGTGTGGAAATTAAAATGTTTCTTTGTGAGTTCTACAGAGAAAACACTTCATAAACAACAGTTACTGGCGAAAGGGGCCAAACAAATAAAGGGTTTTCCAATACGGACTTGATAACTTTTTTTAAATAAAACGAAAACCATTTCAGATATTTCCAAAACTTTATGATCGACTTGAAATACAATCAAAACATTTATCAATGGAACTCGACTACGTTCATATGGCCACCGCGGGCTCGTCAGCAGCGGTCGATTCGTTGGACCCAATTTTCGATGACTCGGTCAAACATTTCGGCCGTAACGGCCGCTATTTCGCGTTCAATGTTGGCTCTGAGTTCTTCCAACGTCGTCGGCTTGTTGGCATAGACCAATGATTTGACGTAGCCCCAAAGAAAAAATCGCACAAACAATGCGGCCAATTGACTGGTACATTTCTTGAGATAATACGCTCACCAAACTTACTCTTCAATAAATCGATTGTAACGTGAGCTGTGTGGCACCGTCCTGTTGAAACCACATGTCGTCCAATTCCATGTTTTCCAATTCGGGCCAAAAATAATCGATAATCTTGTCGCGATAACGATCGATTCACAGTAACGTGACGATCTTTATTGTCGACGAAAAAATATGGCCGAATGACGTCGCCGGGATGCAAACCGCACCAAACAGTTATTTTTTGTGGATGAAGTGGTGATTCATGAAGCACATAAGGATTTTCACCACACCAATAACGCATATTTTGCATATTGACGCACCCATTGAACCAAAAATGAGCTTCGTCACTGAAGATGATTTTGCGATGAAATTCATCATCTTGGCGCATTTTCTCAGATTTGGTTTGTTTGCTACGGACGCCTTAACGGCAGCAATATTATCGTCACTTCGACCAACCCGTTATCTCACTGGCACGGCAGCATCACACAGTGAATATGTAGACTCAAATTTGTGCACCAAATTTGTGCACTTGTTATTGCTTTCTACTACGGCGAGAATAACGACCGAAAATTAGAGTTAACGCTCTTAAAGTTGCGGTGACCGACTCCGAATTTCGGTAGTACATTTTTATAATTTGCACATGTTGTTCGTTCGTGTACTTTACCATGATGAAAATGTTGAGTTTACTGAAAAAAAGGAAAGTAACAGTTAGATGATCGGTGAAATAGTGCGTTCACAAATTAAATTCAAAGTTGTCAAGTACCTATTGGAAACCCCATTATAAACAAACTTTGACATGAGAGAAACACTCACTCATACTCACCCTAGAAAAAAGTACAAATCAGCTGGGCTAGTGCATTTGTTTGTACCATGGGCGACCCTATTAAACGTCGGGCTTCGCTGTCATTTGGTTTGTGTTCGACCTTTTGCATACTGAGCAGGGGATTTCGATTCAACAGCTGTTCTACTTGATAGAAAATATACGATAGTTGAAAGGAGAATGAGTGAAAGGTGACTGGAAAAATTAGTGATTATTAGTTAATTATTGTGTTAATTAATATCATGGAGAAATTGTATAATAAGTGAGACATATCAAAAGGTAATAAAGTGTTAGAGTAAAATTATGTGTATAGTTTCCGATTGAAACGCAAATTGTGAAAACTAAAGTTTTTCAGGGGCGTTTTTTTCAGTGTGTATCGGAATATTGCATGTAATCTTTTGTGGAAGATGGTGAATTGCATAAAAAGTTGTCGACCAAGCTCATGTCTTGAACCGCTTAAAATGTATTGTAATTGCGAGAGAATAAAAAACTTAATCCTTTAATTTGTTTAAATTTATTTAAACTTGTTATATTGTTATTTGAGCCTCTAATGTGCGATACTGGGCATTTACATTCGCGTATCATCACAATGTCAGCTTAATAGTACAACATTTATTTTTTTGCAGGGCCACCCTGTGTGTATATTCAGTTTGGTTTTGGGTTTTAAACCTCTCAATACTTCCATTAATTAATGTTGCTTTTCAAATACTTACATACAACGTAGTTTCACATGTTTCTTAAAACAAAAATATTGCTCCCCTTGCCAAATACCCATGATGCCCCAAGGGCGAAGTCGCAATTTGCCATTGAGTGTTAATAACCGTCTATTCTAATCAAAGAAACATTTTCACCTCTTTCTCTCTCTGTCTCTCGATCTCGTTACGTCTCTAACTAAAAACGAATCATATACAATTTAATTAATTTTTATGTCAAAAGAACAAAAGAAAAAAAAAACAACCAAACAAAAAATATGCAAAAAGAACTTTTCTCCTCTTAGCAGCTGTTATGTCTGTTGTGTAAATTTGATTCCATCGTTTTTTTTACGGTCTATACCTCGAGGATCCGCCATAATTCCTTAGAAATCACATAGCAAAAAAAGAAGCGAAAATGAAAACTTCCAAAAGGAACAAACCAGGGAAAGAGAAGTACACAAATAAATTACATACGCTCGAATGAACACCAGTTGTGTACTAGAGTTAAAGGCAAAATAAATACTACGAATGAATATAAAAGAAGCAGCTCCTCCAAATGATGATGCACCATATCGAAATGGAGAAGTTTAACACAGAGACACTCGCACGAAAAAAAAATTCCTAGGAAAATGCTACATAAAGCCCCTGAAGAATAATAGTTAACATGGCATATGAGTAAATGTAAGCAAGGGGTGGCAGCCCCCTTCTCTGTACTTTGGTACTGGATTCATACTTTCCTCTAGCATCATCGCCATCATCCTGAAAATAGGGAAACATCATCGTCCTCCTCCACATCTATGTGTACTTAGACACAATGGAAATGTACAAGTACCTCTCACTTCGCTCTCTCCCACTACTTGTATGCAGTGGCATAGAACTGTTGGAGTTTTGCATATTCCTTTTCTGGTCGTGATACTACTGCCAATGTTTGTTAAATATTCGACTCTACGAGTTTAGAATGTTATTAAGCATTGCATTTGATGTTGTTGTTGTTGCTATGGTTCTTCAGATACTCGAACTAAAGCTTTGAATACGGAAGAGTATGTAGCTGTGTTACGTTGCTATACTACGAGATACATACATATTCTGTACAACAAGATACAAGGATTCGGCTTGGACGGGGAAGCCAACCAGTAACATTTTGTGTCTATAGATCTCAGGCGGTTTTTTTTGCGTTTAGCATAGAAAAATAAATGTGAAGGAATAAACTAGGAGTACAATACATATACGTAGCCCTCATTTATACATACACAAGTGCATATACATAAACATACATACATAGATACGTTAGTATATAACGATAACAACAACACATGAGTAAATGCTTTTACATCCTCCACATCTGTGGTAGTACGTACTTTTGCTACTACAGCTACGGTCGACAACGCAACAATACAATGGAATACACAAAACTTGGTTAAATACTTGGTTAAAATGTATCAAATAGACAGACAGTTTTGCACTTTAACCCAGTTAAATTTGGGAGCAGTGATTCGTATATTTGTGTGGTAAATGCACTGAGAGAAAAATGCTTTGTCGCAGGGATGAAACATGTTGATGCATTAGTGTGTTTACATTAATACGATTGAAAGTTTCGTACAACCTAAGCTTTTGTTGTTGCTGCAACGAATCGCGTCATACAAAATAACTTTGACAGTTCATTGTTACGTTGCTGCAACAACTCAATTTTCGTTCCCGCAACGAATACATTAATTTTGAGTTTTGACAAAAAAAAGATTACAAATAAATATCTGCTTGGGACCTACAGTTTTACACCGGTTCCGACCGGTATTTTTGAGAAGCATTTTCATGGCTAAAAACTCGATATGCGAGGTGACCGCCGTCGAAAGAAATTTTAAGTTGATCAGGCAGGGATCAAACCCAGGATCTTCAGTACAAGAGGCGCGCACACTACCCATTGCACCACCGACGGAGATGTAATGAGTTTGTGCAAAAAATACTTGAATTGCTTAAAATATGAAAGCATCGAACTGTTTAACTTTGGCATTCACACAAATTACGATACACACTGGGCACTACTCGCACGCTGAAAAATAACGGCCTGTCTAACATATTTTCCCAAAACATATTCTGCAGGAACCATATACATATATGTTTCGAACACACTTCAATCATTCATATGTTTGCAAGTCCCAAACTCACTTGTATTTACATATAAACGGTAACATGTTTACTGGCAAACAAATGTACTTTTACGTGGAAACATATGTGTTCTTCATCCCAAACATCCATATACTTACGTGGAAGCATTCGCGTGTTTCTCCCCAAACCTGCATGTACTTACGTGGAAACGTATGCGTATTTCCTCCCAAATATAATAATATTTAGAAACGAATTATTCTTCGATTTTAATATATATCCATTGGAAAAAGAGCCAGAGCTGTCTTAAGAGAATCAATGTTGGGGTATCTTTTGTGGCAGACCATGTCCTCTAAAACGGTCCACAATTTGTAATCCAGAGGGTTCAGATCAAGGCTGCCAGAGTGCCATTCTTCAGAGAATATAAAAATTTGCAAATTGTTTCGAATCCAGGTTTGTGTCGTTTTACCCTTATGAGCTGGTGCTGAATCTTGCTGGAAAATCCACGGCTGGTTTTGGAGCAGGGAATAGTTAAGCGGCTTCACAACTGCATCCAAAACGGTAAAGTGGTACCAAGAGGTAAACTTTGGCCGATGTTTTGACCCCTTTTTCACAGCAATGCGAGTCAGTTACCCCATTATAAGAGACACCCCAACAAACCATAACTGCAGCTGGATTATGACCCTTATCGACCCGTGGGATGAGCTCAGATTAGGGATGCTAAACGGGATTGATTTTAAAAAATCCCGGGACTCGGGATTTTCGAAATGCCGATCCCGGGATTTTCGGGATTCTATTTTAAAATTTTTTTGGGATCAGGTCTATTTTACGACCTACACTCCAAAAAACAACAACAAGGGGGTTAGAATAACAAAATCGGAGCAAATGCATAGTTTCGGAGTTATGGGTCCCTAAATTTCGAATATGTGAGAGGGTTATGGCGTTAACGTACCGTGTACTCGTAAAGCCATTGATATCAGTTTTTTGTATAAAGGGGCCCTTAGACCTGTGGATAAGTTGCTCGACTACAAGTTGACATCAACTTCGATAACTAGACATCAACTTCGATTTTGCCCTTACACTCTCAAACTAGTTGAGGCAACTTCATTTTCTTGTCAGATGTCGAAATGAAAAGTGGTGAGCGCACTGCGAAAATATCACAAATTTTACGAAAAAACGCCATTTTTATTTTCTTTAAATATTTATAAACAACACTACAAATCATATTT
The DNA here is from genome assembly GCA_963931995.1 of Phaonia tiefii. NCBI lineage: Eukaryota > Metazoa > Arthropoda > Insecta > Diptera > Muscidae > Phaonia > Phaonia tiefii. The sequence goes on along the minus strand of OZ008367.1, from coordinate 84,273,587 downwards.
ATTTAGTTTATATTTTTCCGATAATGTTTAATTTATTTATTTTTTGGTTCATTTATTTACATTTTGCCGATAATGTTGCCTCATGAACGTTTCTCACCGAAATGCGTATGAAAGTTGATGCAACTTCCCCTTACACTGGTGGATAAGTTGATATCAACTTCAAAAAATCAAAATGGCTTTGATTTTACATCAACTAGTTTGTACAAACCACCAACTTCACCTTACACCATGGATAAGTTGATGTCAACTTGAAGTCGCTGCAACTTATCCACAGGTCTAAGGGCCCCTTAAAACAATTCAAAACAAACTCATAAAATAATGTAGCACTTTTTGATAAGTCGCTTAGTTATCGAGTTATCGGATTTTTTTTACTTTTCTCAAACAAAAACAAACATTGTTTTAAAAACATCGCGCGATTTTTCGAATATTTTTCTTTCAAACATAAACAAAAATTATTTTAAAAAAATTTTTTATTTTTGTTTGAGAAACGTAAACATCCGATAACTCGATAACTAAGCGACTTATCGAAAAATGCTACATTATTTTTTAAGTTTGTTTTGACTTGTTTTATACAAAAAAGTGATATCAATGGCTTTACACGGTACGTTAGGGGCCATCCATAAATGATGTCACACTATATTAGTCAATTTTTCACCCCTCCGCCCCCCCCCCCCCCCCCGTGTGTCACAGTCTGTCACATGAGATCGACCCCCCCGTCTAAAATGATGTCACATTCAAGCGAGCCCTAAAAAAAACACTATAAACAAAACATTGAATAAAATACTCTATTTTATTTTAACAAAAAATAATCTTCGATTAAATTATATGAAACAAATGTACGCAGAGAACAAATTGAGCTCTGATATTAAGCAAAATTAATTGAAAAATTGTGACATCACAAGTTTCTGTAAGCCGCCGCCCCCCTATGTCACAAGTTGTCACGGATAGTTGCACCCCCTCCCCCCCCCTTTGAGTGTGACATCATTTATGGATGGCCCCTTAGTGGAAAAAGTATCCGAAATGTCGGGGTCCATAAATCCGAAACTATGCATTTGGCCCGATTTTGTTATTTTACTTTCTTTGCTTAAAATAACATGTTCTACCCGACGCAATAAATTTTGTAATTTTTGTAGAATATGCCGTCGTACCGGAGTTATCTGCACGTACATCCACAAAAGTTTTTTTGGGAAATTGAATTTAAAGTTTCAGAAAGGTATATCAAAAAAATGCTTTGGAAAAAGTGGTCCAATATTTCTTTTAGATGTAATGGTGGATATTCTTCATTGTTGTATGGAAAAATATCAATGGACATGGAGAAAAATTTTCGAGTTATGCCAATTATTTCCTTAAGAAAAATGTTGTCATCTAATCGTATACCCCACTTTTTGTGAGACATTGTTCAAAATGTAGAATAAACTAAAAGAAACATGTTTAAAAGTGGTTAGTTTTAAATTTTTTTTTTAAAACACTAAGATTCATATTTATATTGTTGCTAGTTCATTTGTTTTATTATTCTTAATTAACCCTCATTACTGACGTTACAGTGCTTTGAGTAAGATATGACCCAGTAGTAGAATCTTACTAAAAATTACTGAATTGATGATTAGAGTTAAAAAGTTCAGATGTAGAATAATTCAAATATTTTTAATAATATTATTTTAAAAATATGTATATAAAAAAAATTAATCAAACCAAACAATCTTTTTGAAATTCAGTCCGAAATAACATTTCATCAGAGAAAAAAAAAAACATTGAATGTCTACGTATTTATCTTCCGGAAGAAGATGTTAAATACTTTTCTAACTTAATATCTGGTTAATTAATAATAGAAAAAGTAGTTTTTTTTATTATTTATATTCAGCCGAATTTTCATAATGAAAACTTGTGTACGAGTCATATAAATTTATCTTTGTATTTTGATTTTTATAAATATTTTAGTTTATAACAATTACTGTTCTATGGAGTATTGAAATTAAAAAAATAATTTCTTTAATATTTAAGTTTATGATAGAATTCAGTTTTTTTTTTAAATTTACAGTAAAGTTGTTTCAATAATACTTACCACGCTTTTCTTTCATGAGTAATATACGTATTATTTTCACATACGTGGAGATAACGTAACAATTTTAAAATTTTCAAATTTCGTATATTTTTCATTGTATATCCACAAAATTGGTATATACGATGTTATAACGTGTTTTATTTTTTGTTTTTATGGATATACAATTATAAAACGCCTAAATATTTCATAATCTATAAGAGGTAGCGACAAGGGGATTAGACAGATTGATAGATCTTGAAAAATTACATTAGAAAGTGTTCTTGGCTCAATTTTTTGAATTTTGTGATATACGTGCAGATAACTCCGGTACGACTATATGTACATATGCCAAAATTAACTTAAGTTAAGATGTGTTATTATACCTTTTGTAGAGCAGCCATTGTTTTTTAAACCCTTTGTGTACAATTTGCATTTTGCTTGAGGTGCACCTTAGAAAAAATAACACCACACTGAACTTTTGTCATTGTTCATAGTTTTATGTTTTTCAAAATTAATTCAAAATTAATAAGTAAATCCCGGGATTCGGGATTCATCAATCCCGAAAAATCCCGGGATTCGGGATTTTCCTTTTGGCATCCCTAGCTCAGATGCTTCTTTAGATGATCGTGCATAAACCCTATCATTTTGTTTGTTAAATTTTTCCTGTACGGAAAAAATTTTTTCATCCGTAAACAAGATTTTTCTATGCAAGTTATCAGCGTACTTCACCAAAAGACGTTTGGATTTTTCTATCCTATTTTTTTTATGTTGCAGTCAACAAATGTCCTGTACGCCGTTTGAAAGCTCCAAGCCTCAAGTCCCAAGTCTTTTTTAATAATTCGACTCACGGACTTTTGCGTGATTTTCATCTCACGGGTCATGATTTTCTGTTTCCGGAGAGCATTTCGTTGAATTCTTGCTTTGACGGCTTTGATAACTTGCTGTGTCCGAACGGTACGTGGGCGACTCGACCGGGGGCGGTCTTTTATATCTCCAGTCTTCTTCTCGAACAATTGTATGCACCTGTAGACGAACATGCGGCTAATGTCGAGCAGGCGGAGCTTTTTGAAAATATTGTTTTTTTTCTTTCCACACTTAAAAAGTGCCATAACTGCGATACGGTTTTCCTTATCTGACCACTCCATGTTGAAAGCTGACACAATTTCAGGTTCCCGTTACTGACTAACGCTATAGAGGTTAACGTTCAAAAACCATATGATGACTTTTAATTATCTTTTTATCTTTAAACATACATAGTTTAATTTTATTTCGATACATTTAGATCAACGTTTTTTCAATTTTTGTATTCTTTCCAAATAATGGGGTTTCTCAAGCCCCCAAAATAATTTTAATATGACATTAATTAATGAATTAATTCATTTCATTTTTAATTAATAATTGTGTTTATCTTCCTGACGATGCTAGCGAAATATTGAAGAATAAAATTATTTAAAAAAAAAAACCAAACGTTCGACCATTTTAATTTTGAGTATAATACGAAAGCTCGGATAATTTTTAATATAAAAAGCTTTTTGCCGAAAAAAATGTCATTCAAAAACTCACGGTGTTGTCAGTTCAAATACTTTCGTTGACAAATGTGTATTCAATTTAAGCAACTTTTTATTTGTCTGAAGTAACAATACACAGCAAATTTGGATATTCAATGTTGAACATTTTGTATAATAGCTTTCCAATTCTAATTTAGTTCATGGTGACTGTTCTACAAGTTTATTACCCAATCTGCCAGTCGTTGTCAAGAAAATTTTCAAGAAAATTAATATATACTTCGTTAAATGAAATATTTTCTACTGTTTAGTCCGTTATTATATTTAGTTGCGCCTTAGAAATACTACCTGCTGGCAGCGGTTATATAATTTATATAAACAATAACAAACTTGTGGTGACTTAATTAAAATTTTTTCTACCCTTTACCCCAAAATGCAATTTTTCCTGTTCGCTTGTAGAAAAAGAGCAGCTATACATAAAGGATTTGTATTCTTTTCTAAAAATGTTTGATTTAAAAAGTGACAAAATTGAATTGAATTGAATTGAAATTGATTGAATGACAGAAACTAGAAGAGAGCTCGTATAAAAGATCTCTAAGAAAGGCCGAGTTAGATGGTTAAATTTTCAAGGAGTGATTACATTTTTTGGCCGTCTGTTGTATGGTTAGTGTGCGTGACTTTTGTACATAAGAACGTGGGTTCGATCCCGTACATTTCTTTCCACGACGGACACATCTTACACGCTGAAAAAACGCCCTCTGTAACATATTCTCCCAAACATATTCTGCAGGAACCATGTATATTTTTGGAATACACTTCAAACATTTATATGCTTACAAGTCCCAAACTCACATTAGCATGTTTACAGACAAATATGTATGCTTTTATGTGGAAACGCGCGAATGCTTCCATGTAAGTATATGGATGTTTGGATTAATTTCCCCCAAACCTCCATATACTTACGTGGAAACATGCGTATTTTCTCCCAAATATAATAATATTTAGAAACGAATTATTATTCTTTCTTTATTTATTATAATTAATTTTATCAATATATGTCCACATTTATAAATAATTAACACAAAAATTTCAATATTTAAAATTACACTTTTGCAATTAACTTGCATTACTGCATTTACTTTTTTTATGAAATGAGAATTTGCTACTCTTTTGTTTGTCCTTTCTTTATTGCCTCTCACGTTTTTCTTTTCAGAAGGTTTCAACTATGTATACCTTGGTTATCACTATGCGTTGGTACACAAACAATATACTTACATATATACAAAACTAGTTCATGTGGCCGTCGGTGGTGCAATGGTTAGTGTGCGCGGCTCTTGTACATGAGATCCTGGGTTCGAACCCGGCTCTGACCACCTTCAAATTTTCTTTCGGCGGCGGTCACCTCGCATAGTGACGGCGACACTATCGAGTATCTAGCCATGAAAAAGCTTCTCAAAATACCGTTCGGAATCGGTGTAAAACTGTAGGTCCCAATCAGTGAGTGAAAACTGGAAAGCGCACTGCTCAGTGATTGTGAGAAGTTCTCCCCAGTCCCTTTATGGGATGTAATGGGAAACTATTTATTTTATTTATTTAGTTCATGAAAGACAAGCGTGTATTAATTACTTGTGTTTTTTTTTTATTATATTTCACAAATGGTCCGCCATTCATATTTTTTCATTAGAGGCTCGGGCAGAATAAGGGATTCACGTTGTTGCATTGAAAAGCTTCTTCGTGTGTTATTACTTGCTGGAGTTATTTTAAAAAATCACAGCTACTACTTATCCCTTTAAAATCTTTCTTTTTTATTTATATTGTATTATATTTATTCTGCAACTCAAACGTTGTGCTGGGATGTTATTATGTTGGATCTAAAAGTATGGAGATGAAAAAATAAAGTACGACATCATCACATATTCGCAAAACGACAGCCTCAAAAAGAAAAAAAAATACGTAAAGATTTATGGTACAACAAACAAAAAGAATAAATAAGAAAAAACTGCGACGACTGTCAGGATAAAAAGAAAAATACCCTCCATAAAATTGGTAACAAAAGGAAAAACTGGAACATAAAAAAGGCTTATCAATGCCAATCGAATAATTCTTTTGGGTTGCCTGCTTGCTTGCTTGCTATTCACATTGTGTCGTCTAACTATGAGTATGTGCGAAAGTTGCTGCTGCGAAATCCAACAACATTTATTGGATATAAAAAGATTTATTTTCTATCCTAAGGAAAGAGAGAGAGATTTAAAGACAACATTTTCAATGACACATTAAAGATTTTTCTATAAATTTATTTTTTTTTTGTAACTGATTTGCAACTAATGATTGAACTTGGAATTAGAAATAAAAGTAAATTTAAAGACTTACCGCCTTGTTCTTAAAAAGTTGTGAGAGATTTCAAAGACGTTTTATGTATGATAAATCGTCTCTCAAACCTCTTATAACTTGTTGTGAATAGGGCCCTTGGAATGTGTAGACAGTAATCTTCATTTAAAAAATCCAAATGTGTTATAGAAAACAATAACAAAAAAAAATAAAAATAAAAAAAAAATTCAAAATAAAAATAAAATAAATTTAAAAACGTTTTCGACATTCGGAAACAACAAGAAATTGTTATTATTGGAAAAATTCAATACTACAAACACAATTGTCAAAAATGGAACAAATTTGCAAAAAAAAAAAAATAGACTTAAAAACTCTATCTAAATCTATATCTAGAAAACTGTTTCTAAGTGAAAAATGGTTTGGTTGGAATAATAATATTCATATCCTCTTCAACTTTTGGGTACAAAACATCGCTAAGCGTGGCAAGGCAACGCTCTCCATTGACACACTCTGAAAAATCGGACTTTTTTCTTGTTTGTTTGCAAATAAAGGGTTTTTCAACAGAGACGCTACAAAAGTAAATCGATAAGGACAGCAAACCACGCCATATTTTTTCCCGCTCTTTTGACATTTCTCTTCAGTAAGGTTTGCCATTTCATCATGGAAAGATATACGAGCCAACAACGAGTCGAAATTATTAAAATTTACTACCGAAATTTGGAGTCAGTGGGCTCAACTTTAAGAGCGCTACGTCCAATTTATGGTCGTCATAATCGTCCTACCAGATCAACAATTGAGCGTCTAGTGGAAAAATTTTAATCCGCAGGTACAGTACAAAATGTTCCTGTGCCAGTGAGACAAAGAAGTGCCCGTAGTGTCGAGAATATTGCTGCCGCTGAGGCTTCAGTTCAAGAAAGCCAAAATGTGTCTCTCACACGTCGTTCTCAAGCGTTGGGCATCTCTGTGACGTCGTTGTGGCTAATTTTGCGAAAAGATCTTGGCCTACATCCTTACAAGATCAAATTGACGCAAGAGCTGAAGCCGCTTGACCACCATAAGCGTCGTATGTTCGTGAATTGGTCTGAGCAACAGCTTAAAAATGATTCGGATTTTCATCGGAAAATCATCTTCAGCGATGAGGCTCAAATCTGGCTGAATGGCTTCGTCAATAAGCAAAATATGCGTTATTGGTCAGACAGCAATCCACACGTAATCCATAAGTCATTGCATCCCGAAAAAATTACGGTTTGGTGCGGTTTATGGGCCGGCGGCGTCATTGGGCCGTACCGAATTTTTTTGGCCCCAATTGGATAATATGGACTTGGAGGACATGTGGTTCCAACAGGACGGCGCCACACAGCGAATGCCACAATCAATTTATTGGAAACCAAGTTTGGTGAACGTGTTATCTCACGAAATGGCCCAGTCGATTGGACGCCTCGGTGGTGCGATTTGACGCCGTTCGATTATTTCCTGTGGGGCTACGTCAAGTCTATGGTCTATGCCAGCAAGCCAGCGACGATTGATGAAATTCGTACGAATATCGAACGTGAAATTGCAGCAGTATCAGCCGATTTATGCTTGAAATCCGTCGAAAATTGGGTTCAGCGTCTGGACTTCTGCAAGCGTGCCCGTGGTGGCATTGCAAAAGAAATCGAGTTCCATACATAATGGCATCGAACGTACTTTCACAGGAATAAAGAATTTCATTGGTATCTAAAACCGGTTTTGTTTTATTTAAAAAAACTTTTGTAGCGCTCTTATTGAAAACCCCGTTGTCGCGTATTTGTAGCTTATCGCAAATATATATTATACTTGTGTCCAAACACATTGTGTTTGCTATTCAACATTACATGTTTGAGACACAATGCTTAATAGGTTTAATATATGTTTTTGTGACCCAAATAAGGGTTTGTTTGTTGAAAGCTGCTGAAAACAAAAACGTGACAGACAACTAAAAAGCAGCAGATCTTCAATTCATGAAAAACATGCTTGCAAACATATATGTACATGTTTCCTGCAATATGTTGCTGGGGCCGAACTTTGTTCAGCGTGCAGTAATGGCAGCTCCCTACTCACATTCGACGAAATGTGGATGCATCAGCTTCTCGATGACATGTGCAATTTCCGAACCCCAAATGCGGCAATTTTGGTTGTTAACGGAATGCCCGAGGTGAAAATTAGCTTAATCTGAAATGATGACTTTTCGGTCAAATTGCTCATCTTCACCCAAGCGACATTCAGCTGATTCAGCGAAGCGAAAGCTCTTCGGAAGGTCACGAGCCTTCAGTTCTTGGACTGATTTGACTTTACAAGTCATCATACCGAGGTCTTGATGCAAAATTCCTCTGATAAGAAATAGCTGAGTTATGGCACCTCAAAGTTAAAAATTTGCCTTTTTTTACGTTCAAGTCCCTCGTCATTTTAATTGAAATTTTTTAAATTAAAAATATTGTCGTTCCACAAAATCCTTAGTAAAAACTTTATTTTTCATCCGATTTTCTTCAAATTACGCTTAAAATTTTGGTAATTAAATAAACTATATGTTAAAAAAATAAAACATACCAGATCTTTATTATAACGTAGAAAAAAAAACGAAAAATTTTGAAAAAAAAAACGTAAAAAAATTCACATTTTGGTGCCATAACTCAGCCATTTCTTATCAGATAAAAATTTACAGCATATGGACGGAAAGTGCATTCAATTATCTTTCCAACGATTACATTTCCTACGAGCTATAACAGATCAGGATTTTCTGCAATTATTGAAAAAAAATTAAATTTCTCATCAGCGCCTTCGCGTTCTAGGCCATTGACCGTCTTGTTCAATTGTGTCACCAATTGGAGCTTTTCGTTGTTTTCTCTCCTCTTTCACGTGTGAACGACTTTTCTTTCGTTACAAACACGTTTTTTTTTGTGAACAAGACGGCTACTGGCCTAGAACGCTAAGGCGCTGATGAGAAGACTCACAATCTTCGAAATGATCGCCCACCAACGTGAGTAGTTCAAATCCCAGTTACGAATGTTTATTTTTTTAAATAATATTTTTAATAAAATACAAAATCCTGATCTAATCTAAAAAATGTATAATTTTTGCCATTGTTTAATATTGCTGCCTTCTCAAAATTTCGTAATATCTACATGTATTCGTTGCAGCAATCAAAAGTTTGCGTTGTTTGCTGTTCGTCGCCTCGATGAATAATTTCATCAAAGATGACCTAATGTACACATTTAGTAAATGGGTGTTTATTAACTAAAAAAGTTTTGTTACAGACAATGAATATTTTTCGGTCCATTGATGTATATTTTTCGCAACTGCGATAAATATATTTCATTGATGCGATGCATATGTTACACTACTGCGTTGAATATGTTTAATTTTTGGGATTGTATTTGTTTCCTTGCTGCACTTCACCCATTAGTGAGTGACCAGGCAATAATATTTTCAATTTTTTTAGAAGAAAATAGTTCTGGACATGTAGTTTTCCATTTCATCCCATGAATAGATAGAAGGCAACATCTCACAATCACTAAGCTGTCCGATTTCTAATTCTAGAATTTCTAAATTATGAGAATTATGACTGATTATGATATACAGTTTTACACGGAATCCATGCGGTTGTGCATTGTGAAGCTGTCCCATTTCCAATTACTCTATAGTTTCAGTGAAAGAAATGAATGGTGGTCAGAGTTCGACACACTAATCAATATCTACACCAGCTGTGGTCATTTGGACGTGTCTCAACCAACTTCAAAGGTCGTCACAACCGTAATCTCAGTTGGTTCAACCCAATCAACAATTTTATGAGGTAGTGCAACCGCAAACGTCAGTTACAATAATCGAAATATTTTTTTAATAGCATTTTGTTAATCTTTGTACTGAAATTCGTCAGAGCTAAAAGCAAAAACATACAACGGACTTATTCAAAATATCATCTGCTGTAACTGAATTCATAGGAAATTATGTTGTTGCAACCAAATCAAGACCAAATTCAGTTATTGAAGTCGAAATATTGAAAAAATATGTTGATGTAACCTAAATTGTAGAAAATTCAGTCGTATTAGCCCAATAAATTATTAAGAGAGAAGTTGTTCCAACCTAATTTCAGTTATTGCAACAAACAGTATTAATTTGCGACAACCTCAATTCGGTTGTGTAAAACGTATTTTAGTTGCAACAACTGAGTTTATGGTTGCTGCAAAGTCTTTTTAAGCAAATAGTTCTGTGCGTGTAGCAGCTGAATGTAAGCTCGACATTTTTTAAAAAAGTTATTTTTGTGATATATTTTAATTTCTACGTTGAAATGCTTTTGAAGGAATATTTTACATACATATGTATGTCATAAATGGATTATATCCTTTAGAAAATCATATATACCTGGGTACTCAAGATGTGTTTCAATTCGTAGCCCATACAGGCGTGATCCCATATTATTCATAGCCCATACGTGATCGCTATATTAAATAAATATTTCATTAAAGATGCGAAATGATTAGTTTTAAAAAAATACTGAATAAATAACGAAATACTCACAAGTACAATCTTTTCTGTTTCAATGCAGCATAACTAAACATTTTGTCATCATCTGGTATTTACGGTCGAATTTTTCATACTTTAGTGAACTTTCAAGTATTAATTACTCAAAGTAGACCTATAATTAAAAACACTTATTACATTTTCTAAAATTAAATTGCGAGTTGCCTTTCCTAAAAAAATGTCCATTTCTTCCTTGTGCAACCCAATACTACAAGGTTTACGAGTAGAATGCCATAATGTCTTATTGTAGGTATATATCATTACTTTATTTACACTTCGTTAACAACATATTCATTTAGCCAAGGAAAAGAGAAAACACAAAGCAACAGCTACCAACCAACAGCATCCTTCAGATGCAGAAAGGAATAAGTAAATTTAAGAACGAAAAAAAAAAACACCGAAGATAATACGCCATATGCTATATATAGAGTTGCCAGATGCTCTGGAATCGTCGTGCTATTACCGGATTTTCGCAATTATCTCTCGAATATTGAAGTATTTTACAGAAGAATTTCGTCTTCTTTAATTTCACTTTCTAAAAAACATAAAGTAAAAACATGAAGTAAAAAACAGTTCATAAAATAAAGAAATAATGAAAACATTTATATACCCATTGATAACAAAAAATCAAGTAAAATCACTTAAACCACGGATAAGACTCAGCTGACTACGGGAAAAACAAAAAAAAAATTGTTCGAAATGATGAACTTTGTATATTTGGAAAAATTTAATTTTTCCTATATATATGGGTCTCAAAATTCAGATGGAATACATTTTTGTCAAAAAATCGCCAAAATACGAAAATAGCTAAAGTAAAAATATGTCTTTAGCGATTTAAAAAATTATTACAGATATCCACTTGTTGAAGAGGTTAACCAAATATTATCTTTGCGATTGGACGCACCGTCTCCGAATTATTTCAGAGATTTTCTTATTTTGGCGCGACTTTTTGAAAACATATTATTCTACACGAATTGGACTATTTTATCAAAACACTTTAGAAAACCGTAAATTATTGGTTTTTTTTCGACTGGATGGTATGTTTTCGATATAGATGCAATGGTTAGTGTGCGCGGCTCTTGTACATGAGATCCTGGGTTCGAACCCGGCTCTGACCATCTTCAAATTTTCTTTCGGCGGCGGTCACCTCGCATAGTGACGGCGACACTATCGAGTATCTAGCCATGAAAAAGCTTCTCAAATTACCGTTCGGAATCGGTGTAAAACTGTAGGTCCCAATCAGTGAGTGAAAACTGGAAAGCGCACAGCTCAGTGATTGTGAGAAGTTCTCCCCAGTCCCTTCATGGGATGTAATGGGAAACCATTTATTTATTTATTTATAACTTCTGGGACTCATGTTTGAAAATAATTAAATTTTTTTTCGAAAGTACTAAAGGTGTTAATTTTCAAACTCGCTTAACTTGCTTGCTGAATTTAACCACTCCCATTTCCTTCTCCAAAAAACAATGTTGACCCTATAGATTAAAATACTTTAGATCCACCAACAAGCTCTTGCTTTTTTTTTACTGAATTGACGACTGGAAGTTACAAGTTTTAACAAGTTTAAGTTCTGGAAGTTACAAGTTTTAAGAATTCTATCGTTGAGGCTTGATAATCGCAATGTGAATAATCTTACTGTGAATGTGAAAAAATATGTAAATATAGGAACATTTCGAAGGAGTTTGTTCGATGTTACAGCAAAACAGCTGACAAACGTGCGACTCCTCACGGATAAAGCATAAAGTGAAACGTCAGATGAGAGAGTTGGTGCATCTCTTATGGCCAGTTTTTCAGTCGGTGATGATCTTCGTTTCTTAGTTAAATTGTGGTTAAATATCGAATTTTGTTTTTCAGTCAATGGTTATCAATGATTTAACCACCCAATGTTGGTTGGTTAACTTGTAGTCAGACCCATATGATTTTGACAATCACATTACTGACTGTCAAAAAATGAGAAATGTAAGATTGCATAAAATACATGTTTTGAGTATTTGTACATATACTTTGAGCCTAGATCGTTAAATTGTTGCGGCAACATTATTTTTTACACTTTTTTGATAAAAATGACTTTGATTTTATGCATTTACTTCTTATTTTACATAATTCCATTTGGTTGATCCTCTTAGTTGTTTTGGTATTTAGCCCAACACAGATGTTTTATCCAATAAGAATATAAGGGTTGCCATAATCGTCAACAATATGACGGCTTACTTTAACTTGCCACTGAAAAACAAAATGCAAAGTTAACTTCTAATTATCTTTCAATTACGAATAAGTAATTCGATAGTTACATACCCACTTAAAAACTGGCCATTATAGGTTAATCTATGTTTGACCCTAATTTATGCGAGGGATACTCATTTTCAGAGATAGAAGATGCTTTAAGTTGTTGATTTACTGTATAAGCGGGATTGAAAAATATTAATGGGTTTAAGATACATAATTTTTCTGTTTTGATTTTAAAATATGTTTTGTGATTTTTTAGAGGACAGAGTGAATGGGAGAATTAACGATAAGCAACTGGAAGTAAACTAAGTTTAACTAACTAAGTTTGACTGATACTACTGACAACTAAATTTTGTTTGAAACTAGTTTGTTTGAAACATGCATTTTCTTATTTCTGTTCGTTTTATGTAAAATTTCTAAAGGGAACTCTTGAAGTTCATCAAATCTCCAACTACCTCGGTTCCAAAAAGATAGTAATACGGCCGTATTCATAAAAATTTATAAGAGGTTTAAGAGTCGATTTTTGTATGGTAAATCATCTTTCAAACCTCACATAAATTTTTATGAATACGGCCGTATTACTATATAGTTGTCCAGAGGGCATCGACGGACTATGAAGTTAGGAAATTATACTGAAGAAGCAGGGGGTATCCATGACACATCTGATCGACTATGAAGTAGGAAAATATTAAACAGAGTAATTAGCGAGACAGCAATAAACAACCAGAAACAAACCATGCAGCACACTAAGTTTGAATAGTGTTTGATACTCGTAGTAGCTGATAGCTGAATTATGTTTTATGTTGATTGCATCGAACGAAAATACGCATTACCTTTTAGTTCTGTCCGTTTTATATCCAACCAAAGAGAAACATACATCATGAACTCGAACTCGATTAAATTACCTCATAGAGTAATATACTTATACATAGAGTCTGCAACAGTTGTGTTTCTTGGACCGGAAACCAAGGAAAATCATTGGAAAAGTTGGATCACAGTTATACACACTTGGCAACCCTTGCGAAATGAGAAAAATCTTTATTTTAATAAATTTGCGTTCAATTGTACTCTCTATAAAAATTTTACTCTAACACTTCATTACATTTTTCTTCATTTCACTTGTTATCCTTTTTTCCTCTATTTAATTATCACAGAAACAAAAACGATGAAAAGGGTAAAAAGGAAAAGTGCGCAATTTGGCGACCGTCGTAAAAGGGAACCAAAAAGTCGACGCGATTCACTCAAACGCATTTCTCTCTCGCGTCATAATTTCATATTTCATACTTTTTAAATACTTTATGTAATTTTATTTAAACATGGTTAGAATTTCTGTAGTTAGATACAATAACATCATCAAAAAAACTGATCGTGTATTGAAATATTCAACGGAGAGAGGAGAGAAAAACTACGCTTCACCCGTTCCCTTTCATCTTTTTTTGACAGAAATACTGTCTAATGATGAGTTTTGTACTTTTGGTTCAATGCACAAAGGCAATTGTGTGAAAACGTATTGACCTACCCTAAATACTTCCAGTCATCTATCGCTATTTAGCTTTCTTATTTTATTCTGCATGTTTTCCCAACTCTAAGGTCGATCAGCTGTGGCATAGAATATGACCATAGCATAGCTGAATGACCTACTACCTCGTTGTCATCGAGAGAACCTAAAGAGAGGGATGACGACTCTATTGGTCTATTGCTCTACGGAAGAAGATGGATGAAGGAATGAGCGATATGAAATTATGTTTAAATCAGGGGGTATCCATGACGCAGCTGATCGCCAATGTAGTAGGAAATTTTTGAAAACGGAGTGGATAGGCGAGAGAGCGGTAACCAACCACAAGCAACCCATGCAGGAAACTAAGTTTAAATAGTGTTTGATTGATACTAATGATAGCTAAATTATGTTTTATGTTGGTTGCATCGAACGAAAATACACATTCCCTTTTATTTCTGCTCGTTTTATGTTCAACCAAAGAGTAAAATATATAAGCAACTCGAACTCGATGAATCATCGTGATAACGTAAGGAGAGGGAAAATAAACTCTTGTCTATATCTCTATGGTTTAAATTATGTTTGTTTAATACTAATACCTCTGCAATCATAATCGTTCGACTGATACTAATTGTTCTTAAATTACATTTGATTAATGATAATACCCGTAAAATTATGTTTGATGCCACCAGCTCTTTCGTCTGCAACTCGAACTGTATAAAGTGTCAGCTACCTAAGTGGCATCTTGTGTAAGTTTTACATCTTAGTATATTACTCTATGGATTGTACCTAATTTGTTAATAAAAACCAAAAGTTACCAAAAAATATGACTACTTGGCCAGAGGAATCCCGTTTATTAGCCGTTGTTATCCAGAGTTGTCTCATTCAGCATCTGGCAACCCTAGCCACATGCCAAAGATAGATAGATATTGTTGTTGCTACTGCTTCCATAGCTGGTAGGCAAGGAGATTTTGGAAGTTGTTGTAAAATACTACATGAACATTTTTCTTGGAATCTGACGACTACGATGAAACCGTCGACGACTCCAACAAATCTTATTCCATTCCATCCTTGTGTATATGTGTATAGACATACTTGAACTTAACTCATCGTATTCATTCCGCTCTGCTTAAGCTACAACAACATTTTTGAATAACAATAAAACATCTTTCTGTTGTGTTGTTGTTGGCCTGAAAATGAAGCAAACGAGCGACAACAACAACAAGTAGTACATACATATTTTATAAACCATGGCAACAGCATTAGCATCCGTGGCAACAAAACAAAAGTACAAGAACAAGATGATTTTAAAAGATTTAATTTTGAGGAATAGCAGGAGTGTACAACCTTTAAGTTTTTGTTATTTTTTGTTTTTCAGGGAAAGGATTTTGCAAACAATGCATAACTGTATTTACCTGTTTGTTTAGTCCACATGTTAGTTTCCAGGGATACATAATGTATTATAATACTACCAGGTCTAAACGCCTTGTTATACTCCATTTACACCGACCAACATTAGTGCCTTTCGATGGTAACTCCGTTAACCCACGCTAACCCAGAAGATTACTCATACCATTTTCTCATTCTAAACTGGTGTACAATTTGATGCAACTTTGATAAGTACCAAAAATATGCAACCATAATAAAAACATACATACATAAAAAATCAACTGTTTGGCAGACGGAGGCCGATCGAAATTGTATGGACGCGTCGCCGCCACTAACAATATTTTGAAGCTCACTCCGCCTCCTATAGAATTGACTCTCACCGGTTTAAAATGTGAAATGATTTGACCGACTGATGCAATTTTAAAGGTTCAGTTGTTTCAAAAACATCTTAAAATTTTAAAAAACTGGCCAGACCCGCCAGTTTAATTCTTCTGTTGTGCCACCCGCCGTCTTCGATAATTTGGTCTCGGCAGGGAGTTGCTCTAAATTGGTCGAAGCACAAAGTTGTCACCTGAAATGTCAACTTAATCTCAAATTGGTTGATAAACGGCGAAGATTAGAGAACAAGGTTATCCCTTTTTTTTGATGGTGTTATTCATTTAAGCCACTGACACATTTTATTTTATCACAACTTTTTTTGGAGCAAATTTCTTTTAGCAGCAAAGTTTGCGGGAGTCCATATTTTCCGAAATATAGGTCTCCAAAGCTTGAATGTATAATCGCGCATATCTCTGTCATTTACTATCCGATCCTGATGAAATAAATTTCATAAATCAGGCAGGGGGATCAAATTCCCTCTGTACTATGTGTGACAAAATCAGAAAAATCGCGCGAGTTTTTACAAATATCTTTTTATTTTGGTGTGTAAAACCTACAACAAAGGACAACAGAAATAAAAGACAACAACAACAAAACGACGAAAGACAACAACACCAAAAGACAAGAACAATAAGTTGATTAAACCAAAAAAGTGAGGTTAAAAAACATTTTTTTTAATGAACCCTCAATGGGTTAATAAAATGAAATATATTTAACAACAGAGTTATAGAGTTTCAGAATGGCTTTGTAATGATACACATTTCAAGCAGATCCGATGATAAATACCTGAGATATGACCGATTATATACTCAAGCTTTAAAGGCCTATATCTCAAGAAGTTGGACCTAGCGCAAATGAAAACTTATTTTTCAACTCAGCCTTTACCGTTGGTGAAATTTTGGTGCAGATCTGATTTAGCTGCTAAAATAGTTTTATGCCATTTTTTCGATCTATTATTTATTACTTCCCGACGGCTGCTTTGTTTGTTAATTTTCAAAAATATTTTTTTGCATTGTCCCACTCCGGTTTCTTTAATTTTCCAAAACTGATAGTGTAAACTAAAAGCAGAATAATGGTATGTACGGTTTTTTTTAAATTAAGAAGAGTTTCATTCCATTTCTACCTTCACGGATCGTAATATACTGTTTTTAGAATACTTAGGATAGTATTCTATATGTCGTGAATCAGTCACTTCGCGTTACTTTTGTCGTTTTGGTAGTTTATAAAACGTTACAGCTGTTCGGTAACTACCTGCGTTGAGTTACGTTATTTAATGGGTATTTTATAAAACGCAGCGCAACATTTTTGATCACTTCAGCTGTCAAATTGAACACGCCACAGTTCCTCGCGTTAGTTGAAGAATTTACAAATTTTAAGAAAAATTGAGGATGGCAATTTTAGTTGGATAGTTGGCAATTTTGGATGAAATGCAATCAACGGATAGGCTGATGACTTTTTTTTAAATAATTAAAAATTATATTGTTTACTCACTGATATTTTTATTTACAATAATAAAATTAGAAATGGAAAGTTCAAATAAAAAGACATCAGTTAATGTTGACATTAATAAACAAAAGAACCAATACAATACAATCAATACATACCGCCAAATGGCACGTGTTTTTGAAAAGACAACTAATTTAATGTAGATTGGAAAATTTATTCGACATTACAAATCAAAATACCATGGGTGTTTTACACATTTCATGTGAATATTGTTGGTATTTGCAGTATTATAAATAATAGCAATCTTAAAACTTGTTGATCTATTGAAATAGAGCTAAATTTTTTAATCGTTTTCATTCTGTGCATTTCACTCAAAATCACTTTTTCTAGTCTATGATTGTTTATTTTAGATGTGGCAACTCTATAAACCGCAAATGTCAGTGAAAGCTTTCGTAAACAAACGCAAGCGCGAAGTGATGTATAAACTAACTAACTAACTTGAAACTTTGATCTTGACGTTCGCGTTGGCTTTTGCGTTTACGTTCACTTTCGGGACTTTTAGAATACTACCTTTAATTTCAATTCGCAAAAGTTTTGACTTTCCTGACCCTTAAATTATTTATCCAATGTTTTAACCCTTTGCAAATTTTAGACTTTTTTGCACTCCAATAATTTCTCTGTACATTTTAATTCAGTTGCGAACAATGCTTTGGGATGTCTGCTTCTAAAAGTATTTATTTGAAATCGTTCTAATGGTGAAGTATTTATTCTACAGAGGAAGACCACCGACGACCAATGATGGTGGGTTGTTGATGACTGCACTTATTGATTGCTTATTGTTGCCGTCCATGCAGTTTTTGCACAATCCTTTCTTTGCCATCGCCACGCTATCGAAAAACACTCTATAATGGTTGTAAATGCTGTTCCGGGGCATTCAAATCACTCAAATGCTAATAGGATTTTGTTGATTCCTGCTCAATCTTTTGAACTTTGGGTTAGGAGTTTTCTTTCGTTTTTTTCTCAGTTTTTGTTTTAGGTTTAAGTTGGCTTAGGGTATGAATGTTTTATGTTTTTGAAATTGAAAAAATGTTATGTCTGAAGGCATCGGGGATAAAAGTAGCAAACAAAAACCTCTATGCTTGTATTGGGTGTGCATGTGTAACGTTATCCTTAATCATCATCGCCATTGAATTTTGCACCAGCTTCTGCACAGTAGCAAGAGTTAAGCAACGGACGTTACTGTGTTGTCTTCAGTTGGTTTGCTGTTTTGCATTTTGTTTGTCTTAAATATCTAGATCAACGTAACACCACCGTCATCAGACTATTATCAGATATAACATCCTTCTAGTTGCGAGGGCCATAGAAAAAGTTGACATTTAATGTCACTCGATTTAGATCATATTGTTTATTTTACGATCATTTGGAGTGAAGTTACTTCAATCACTTGTGATACAAAACAAATGTTATTCGATTCAAACGACTATTGAAACTTTTGTGAAAGCAATCAAGGGTTTATATTTCGGGAACCATGTTGAACTGATGTCAAATTCCCATGCATGCGACGGATACACATGACCGTATGTAGAGTAACTTTAATAGCATGAAAAAGATGCACACAACTTTGAGTGGTCATAGCCCGACAACGCAGCATATTTACATTTCTGATCTAGGCAATTTTTAGTGTTGCCACGTTTAATCTAGCAACAGCATTGGAAAGTTTGAAAATTTTACATTAACGGTACTTAGAATGTGTTGACGTGTGCGGGCAGTATTTCTGGGTTTTCAGTGACTCGGAAAATGTATCTCAATCAAAAAATGGAATTAACCCGTTAACATTTTCGTGCGATTATTTTTCACAGCTTTCGACGTGCATTATCAAGAGAAGAGTGCATTGATGAACATAAATTTGTATACTCCGATGATACTCTATAAATCTTTATATGGGCAGTTCGTGCAGGTCGTCCAAGTTCGGTTGGTGTTCCAGAAAAGCTGAAAAATAACGGCCTCTCTAACATATTCTCCTAAACATATTCTGCAGGAACCATGTATATGTTTGGAACACGCTTCAAACATTAATACGTTTGCAAGTCCCAAACTCACTTGTGTTTAAATGTGCACAGCGCCATGTTTACTGGCAAATCTGTATGCTTTTACGTGGAATCATATGAGTATTTCCCCCCAAACATAATATTTAAAAACGAATTATTCTTTGATTTCAATATATATGTTTTTCTATTAAATTTAATAGATGCAAATTTGGGGCTGTTTGAAATTGATTTTATCAAAAAAAAAATGTAAATCTCGCGCGAAAAGAAAAATGCCACCGGTATTTTTAGATCTTACTTTACAACTGATTCTTTATTCTAAAAATTCAACATGACCTTAAACATTTACAACAACAAAAATATCCCACGCGGATAGCAAAAAGAGAAAAGATTACATTACGTTACAAATTAACAATAAAGAAAAAATTCATTTAAGAGGGAAGGAAAACAATTAAGGAAATGATTAATTTAAAAAATGGAGTGACAGAAAAATAGAGAAATAACCAAACAATAAAAAAATAAATAGTTTCCCATTACATCCCATGAAGGAATCGGGGAGAGCTTCTCACAACCAGTAAGCGGTGCGCTTTCAAGATTTATACTCACTGATTGGGACCTAAAGTTTTACACCGGCTCCGAACGGTATTTTGAGAAGCCTTTTTATGGCTAAATATTCGATAGTGTCGCCGTCACTATGCGAGGTGACCGCCGTCGAAAGAAATTTAAGGTGGTCTGAGCAGGGATCGAACCCAGGATCTCATGTACAAGAGGCGCGCACACTAACCATTGTACTACCGACGGCCAAACAATATATGTATGTATTATTTATTATATTTAATTTTATCAATATAAATCCACATTTATAAATAATTAATACAACAAATTAAAAGATTTAAAACGGCCTTTTTGACATTTAGGTGCATTGAATGCATTATTTGTTTTTTTTTCATGAAATGAGAATCAGCTGCTCTTTTGCTTCTCCTTTCTTTTTTGTCTCTCACGTTTTTGTTTTCGGAAGGTTTCAGCTATGCGTTGGTTATCACTATGCGTTGGTACACCAAGAATATATTTATATACAAATCTAGTTCATGCATGCCAAGCGTTTATTTCACAAAAGGTTCGCCGTTCCGATTTTCTCAGTAAAGGCTCGGGCAGGCTCGTTGTTGCCCTTTCCAGTTTCTTTCCTAAAAATAACATCACAAACTATTTAAGCGTCCGAGCCATCGTTTATTCTTTTTTCACTGATCAAGCGCTTTTGATATCCTCTGTCCGATGAAGAATTGACAACTGAATACATCAAACTGAAACGCAATACATCAGCCAAAATAATAAACACTGACTTCATCTGCAATTTGCACGCACATTCAGGAATGTTTCTGACTCACTGACTGAGAGAATAATGCAAAAACACAGATCCACACTTACAAGATAGACTCTCTTGTCTTCCTCTTTTATTCTCTTGCTCTGGAGAGAGCATAGACAGGGGAACAAACACAGCTTTATTTGTATCCCAAACATACATAAAGGGTTTTTCAACAGAGACGCTACAAAAGTAAATCGATAGGGTCAGCAAACGACGCCATATTTTTTCCCGCTCTTTTGACATTTCTCTTCAGTAAGGTTTGCCATTTCATCATGGAAAGATATACGAGCCAACAACGAGTCGAAATTATTAAAATTTACTACCGAAATTTGGAGTCAGTGGCCCCAACTTTAAGAGGCCAACTTTAAGAGGCCTCAACAATCAGCGATGAGGCTCATTTCTGGCTGAATGGCTTCGTCAATAAGCAAAATATGCGTTATTGGTCAGACAGCAATACACACGTAATCCATGAGTCATCATTGCATCCCGAAAAAATTACGGTTTGGTGCGGTTTATGGGTCGGCGGCGTCATTGGGCCGTTCTTCTTCCGTGATGATCAAGACCGGCACATTACTGTGAATGCGAATCGCTACCGTTCAATGATAACCGAATATTTTTGGCCCCAATTGGATAATATGGACTTGGAGGAATGTGGTTCCAACAGGACGGCGCCACAATCCACACAGCGAATGCCACAATCAATTTATTGGAAACCAAGTTTGGTGAACGTGTTATCTCACGAAATGGCCCAGTCGATTGGCCGCCTCGGTCGTGCGATTTGACGCCGTTAGATTATTTCCTGTGGGGCTATGTCAAGTCTATGGTCTATGCCAACAAGCCAGCGACGATTGATGAACTTCGTCGAATATCGAACGTGAAATTGCAGCAGTATTGCAGCAGTATTTATGCTTGAAAACTGTCGAAAATTGGGTTCAGCGTCTGGACTTCTGCAAGCCATGCAAAAGAAATCGAGTTCCATACATAATGGCATCGAACGTACTTTCACAGGAATAAAGAATTTCATTGGTATCTAAAACCGGTTTTGTTTTATTTAAAAAAACCTTTGTAGCGCTCTTATTGAAAAACCCGTTGTATGTGGGTCGCAAAAACATATGTATATTCTAACATATTAATCATTGTGTCGCAAACATATAATATTGAATAGCAAACACAATATGTTTGGACACAAGTATAGTATATTTGGGACAAGCATCAAACATTTTATTTTTTGCATCCAAACAACAAAGAAAGACAAACAACAAAGTAAGACAGATTATTCAGCGGCTATCAGTCAGCAGCACACAAAATCATAAGGTATGGCCGTATGTAGATTTTTGTCAATGCTTTTTTTCGTTTTTCGTGAATATTGTTTTAAGTTTATTTTGAATTACAATGTTTTTTGTGATAGTAATTACATATATTATTAAAAAAGGATTTAAAAAACTGCATCATTACTTTTCTTCTTTGTACTCGTTTAGCAGGAAGAATGGGGATTGTATATTGACTTTTGTCTGTCACTGTATTTCGTCAGTTCAAATACAAATAAGTAATAAAGTACCTTATAAAATGACCGTCGGTGGCCCAATGGTTAGTGTGCGCGGCTCTTATACATGAGAACGAGGGTTCGATCCCTGCTCAGACCACCTTGCAATTCTTTCGACGACGGTCACCTCGCTTAGTGATGGCGACACTATCGAGTACTTAGCCATGACAAAGCTTCTCAAAATACCGTTCGGAATCGGTGTAAAACTGTAGGTACCAATCATTGAGTATAAAAAAAACTGGAAAGCGCATATCTCACTGATTGTGGGAAGCTCTCCTCAATCCCTTCATGGGATGTTATGGGACACCATTTTTTTTTTATAAAATGGCAAGGAAATATTAAGGTAGATCCTTCTTAACGTAAGAGTCTCAAATGCTGCTGGCGAGATCTAATTTTTAAAATTTTTTAAGATCTTATTTTCTGTTCCTATACAAAAATTAAAATTGTAGTTACGTTAATTTGCATTACAGCTAACGAATGAAAACAAAATTGTGAAGCAATTTCAACACCCATTTCATATCATTTATCGTACAACATTTTCTTCGAGTTTATCTCTATTAACATTTATTAGCATCACTTTTCACCTTTTCTCTGTACTCATCGTCGTCGTAGTTCTACATGTATGTACGTTAATTCTTTGAAGAAAAAAATATATTTCTAAAAATAAGAAGCGGTATAATATCTCGTCAAAGAAGTGCGGGAAAATAAACGAAATGGAAAATATGCCATAACTATATTAAAATGTTTGCATCCAGTTTTATTTTTGTCGTTACGTCTTAACAAGTTGTGCAATTTTAAACCTTTTTCTTCCTTTATTCCTGTCGTCTTTCACAAAATGAAAGAAATTCTCAACGGCCTGGAAATTATGTTATGCCAAGTGGTGCTAGGGTTGATGATGTTGGTTGAGTCTTGTGCAACAACGTCAGGCAGCCAGTAGTTGATGATGCTGTCGTTGCTTTTGCTGGTTATGTGTTAATCGAAGTGTGTAATAGAAGTAATCGTTTTAATTCTACGACTCTTTTCCTACATTTCTTCTGAAGTTTTTCACAGTTTTTTGTTTCTTCTTTTTTATACTAAATAAGAAACATTTTGGAGAGTAAAGTTGTTGTTAAGGAGGACATTTAGTAAACTTTTGACCTTAGCGGCCTTAATAACGGGTCCGCCATCTAACGTTTTTTTTTTTCAACTAGTGCTTATTTCGTGAATGGTAACACTTAGCTCATGTCTGATTTCACAGATAATTAGTTTTATACTTCCGCTGAACGAATATGGTTGTGTATACGCTTGAACAACGCTGGGAAATATTGCGACATTACTTTGAAAATCATGGTAATGTTGCAGAATGTGTGCTACACTCGATGTTTTGCGCCCTGTTGTTGAAGATCGCATTATCAGCCGCAGAGCTGATGTCGTTTGGCCACCTCGGAGCTGCGATTTGACACCGTTGGACTATTATTTGTGGAGTGCCCTCAAAGATAAGTGTTACGCCGACAAGCCAGAGACAATTGACGCTTTAAAGGACAATATTCGTGAAGCCATTGGTGAAATACAGCTGCACACAATCGATAATGTGCGTAAAAATTGGACCGATCGTGTAGGCTACTGCATGGCCAGCCGAGGCAGCCATTTGAATGAAATTATTTTCCATTATTAACCCGAAAGATTGTACTTTCAAATAAAAAAAGAAATTTGAGAAAATATTCAATAGTTTTTTTATAGCATTTTCAAAAAAAATAGTTATTTGGCGGACCCTTTACATTAAAAATTTAAATACAACATCCTGTTTAATTGTCTTAAATGGTTTCAAAATCTGATAAGACATTTTATTGATTTTACATTCTTGAAATAAAAAAAAAATTTTAAAATTTATTTAAAGATTCTTAAATTCTGTGGCAATTCCACATTCAAAACTTTACTTTGAAAATTGACTTTAATATTTGTTCTGTTTCATATGATGTTTTCCTAATTTGTTGTTTATAACCACCTCATCATACTCATATAACACTCGTTCTTCTGTCCATATCGACATACATATACTCATGTACTCATTTACCATTTAGTCCATGCGTTTATTTGCATCATTGTGGTACCAAAAACAATTTGCCTATGAGCGCTAGCCTTTTGCTTTTATCTTGCCAAAAAGAAAAAATTATTATTTTAATGTAATTTGAAAGAGAACGTGACCACAAAAGTTGAAAAATATTACAAACTGCTGCGATAGACTCGAAGAAGAAATGAAATGCAAGAAGAAGAAAAGGGAAAATCCAGAACAAAATACACAATAAAGGGTAAATGCCTTTGGGGCACAAAATCTCTAAGCAACAGCAGTACGAAACAAGAGACCGTCCCAAGTTCCACAATCATCATCATCATCAGCTTTTTGGTTAACAACTACGACGACAACAGCAGATGTGGTGGCTGGATGAAATGCATAATGTGAATCGGACTGTTGCATCATCTACTACCGTTTCAGCTGGTTTTTCTTTGTGTGAGGAAATCACATGCAGAGTAGTCAAGAAATGAAAAATTTGCATTCCTGCCTGTATTAAAAAGAAAAGCATTTTTCCATTTCCATTTGAAATGAATTTTCAATATTTTCTTTTACTCCTGTGAAGTTGACTTTGAACTGAAATGAACGTCTGTTGTTTTTAATTCGAATTTTTTGTTGCTCCCATTGAATTCACAAAAATTTTATTTCACGGGCCAGTCTTTCGAAAGTCATTATGACTTTTTTTTTTTGAATTAGGAACTACAGAAATGACTTCCCATTGATATACATATGTATAGCTAACGTGTAGGTAACATGTCGATTTGCTTTCTGTCCATTTTGGAAGGGTTATTTCACAAGATTTAATGACATTTATTTGATCCCCATTTTTCCAGGATAAGAAATAATCCCCTTAATTTCGAAATTACAATGTTATGAGAAATTTAATTTTATCGTGTAACCTTTACAATCATACAAAACATTATATTTAAGGATTAAATAAATAATATTAAAAAAAAATAGTTTGCTATTACATCCCATGGAGGGGCTGAGGAAGTTTTCCTACAATCAGAGATGTATGCGCTTTTTAGATTTACACTTACTGACGACCTACAGCTTTACCCGATTTCGAACGGTATTTTGTGAGACTTTTTTCATGGTTATTAACTCGATATTGTCGGCGCCACTAGGCAAGGTGGCGGTCGTCGAAAGAATTTTAAGAGCAGGGATCGAACCCAAGTTATCATGTACAAGATCCGCGGACACTTTCCATAGTACCACCTGTGGTGCGCCCCAACTAAGACTAACATGGTCCATTCTTAGGTTTCTATAATCGATGACACACCCGTGCCAATTTTTGAAATCATAGGCCAGAGGAAATTTTAATTGTGCTATTTAAACTATATTGGAGATATCGCGCGAGAACTAATTCTTAAAAATAGTTCCAGTATCGCCAGTTCTAGTTCATAAATACAAAGATATGAAGTTACAAATGTGGAACAATTTCTCGTAAACCTAGAAAAAAGATACTACTTGTAATGGTACTAATTAGTCCATACACTAGTGCACATTTTACTAGAGGTATTCGGAACTAAATACCTCGTCATATTTTGAGAACTAAAGTACAATATTTTCAATTAAATATTAAAAAAATATAAATTTCTTTGAAAATTCTAATTGAAATTTAATATACATCAATTGAAAATTAAAAATTCTATGTAAAATTAAAAAAATATCAATTGATATCGGGCGATCTTGCGGGCCAGTGCAAATCGCCAAAACGAGAGATGAGGCGACCCTGGAACGCCGCCTTCAGAATATAGGTGAAGGCTCGCGCAGTGTGTGCCGTTGCTCCGTCCTGTTGGAACCACATGTCCTCCAGTCCTAATTCGTCGAATTGCGGCAGAAAAAACTCGGTTAAAATGGTCCTATAGCGTGTCCACTGTTGTCCGTCCACTGTTGTCGTTTGACCAACGGCGTTCTCGAAAAAAAATAATGGCCCGATGACTCCTCCAGCGTGAACAGCGCACCATGCACTCACTTTGAGCGGGTGTAATGGCTCCTCGTGCATCACTCGTGGATTTTCGGAGCCCCAGAAGCGATAGTTTTGCTTGTTCACGTACCCGCTGAGGTGGAAATGAGCCTCATCGCTCATTATGATTTTGGTGGAAAAATCGTCCACTCCGTCTACGAGATTGAGGATGGCTTGGGCGTAGGTAACACGCGTTTGGCGGTCGACAATCAGCAGCTGATGCACGGACTGGACTTTGTATGGGAACATGCACAGGTCTTTGACCAAAATTCGCCATAGGGACGACCGGCTGATGGCTAATTGCGAGACACGGCGTCTGGTCGATGTTTCCGGCGACAGCTCGACATCCTCGGCAACAGCGGCGATATTCTCGGCAGAACGGGCGCCCCGGGGCCGGCCACTCCTGGCAACGTCTCGTGTGGCCCCATACTCTTCAAGGTTAGTGGCCAAACGGCGCAGTGTTTGCGCAGTCGGTGTCGGACGGCCGGGGAATCACGAATTGTTACATGGCTTGCTCCATGGCTTGTTTACTTGTATTCTACATTTGTCTAGTCCACAAATGTCAAAACAGATTTGACATTGGCGGCCATTTGCAAAAATAAGAGCATCTTCCAATAGGGTGGTAACTTTTGATACACCCTGTAGGAACATATGAAGTTACAAATGAGTAATTTCCCGTAAACTTAGAAAAAAGAAACTAATTGCAATGTAACTAACTAGTCCATACACTAGTGCAAATTTTACTAGAGGTATTCGGAACTAAATACCAGATTAAATTTTTTAGAACTAAAGTACAATATGTTTAATTAATTTTGGAAAATATAAATTTGTTTGAAAATTCTATTCTTGTTTGAAAATTCTTCTATTCTAATTGAAATTTAATATGCATCAATTGAAAATTAAAAATTCTATTTGAAATTTAAAAAACATCAATCAAAATTTAAAAAACATCAATCAAAATTTAAAAATTTATTTTACCAATTTTACAATTAGGTTGGACATAAAGCGGACAGAAATCAAAGGGAGTGCGTATTTTTATTTAATGCAAGAAAACATAAAACAAAATTTAGCTGTCATTAGTATCAATAAACACTATTTAAAATTAGTTCCTGTCTTCTTTGCTCTCTCATTCTACATCCTCGGCCTAGTAGTTTTTCGATCAGCTGTGCCATAGAATCCCCCTGGTTATATACATTAACATCATCAACAAACTGCTCGTATAATGAAATATTCAATGAAGTGAGTACGAGAGAGAGAGCAGAGAGTCGTAACGCTTTACTCGTTTTGTTTGCTGGTATTTGAGTTAAGATAAATTTTGAACTGTTGACTTTAGTACATAGTTTTTGTGTTTACTAACATTCAATTGATGTTGACCAAAATTCAATTAATGTATTTTAAATTTCAATTGATGTATTTTAAATTTCAATTGACGCCCTTTAAATTTCAATTGATGTCTTTTTAATTACTAAATTCTTCTTCTTAATTCAACATAGTTTAGCCATTATATTCTGTCCGTCGGTGGTGCAATGGTAGTGTTCACGGCTCTTGTGCATGAGAACGTGGGTTCGATCCCTGCTCTGACCGCCTTAAATTTCTTTCGGCGACGGTCACCTCGCTTAGTGACGGAGACAGTATTGAGTACATAGCCATGAAAAAGCTTCTCAAAATTCCAATCGGAACCGGTGTAAAACGTTAGGTCCCAATCAAACTGATGTCTTAAATTTAAATTGATATTTTTTGACAATTTTAATGGATGTGTTTCAAATTTTAAATAGGAAGTTTTAAATTGCAATTGATATATTTCAAATAAAATTTCCAAATTTCAATTGATATTTTTCAAAATTAAGCTGGTAATTTTTGAATTTCAATTGGAAATTGTGGCGAGAGAAAAAAGGACCAATTTCTCCCAAGCCTAGGACATCGCAATGTTAATTTGTACACTTGTTTGTATGAAGAAGAACTAGATCTATGGGACCTGAACACTAATTTTGTATTTGCATATTTTCCTACTGGGTTGTATATTAACTTGAAACAAATTAAGTCTATAGAGAATTTGGTTAAAGCATCGGTGTTTAGCGTTTATTGAAATAGATAATGATGTTGTCCAAAAGCTACCTCAAGTCACTTTAAATTATGAAATCTGAGATGTAGACACTACTCCTGGCAGACAGATAAATATATTTGTAAGCAGCGAAGAATCCAACAGATATACCTTAAATTCCTCAATTATCGCATGAAAAGAGCGATTGTTTTGGATTTGGGCGGGTTCATAATTTGTATTTCCGGAAGTTACAAACATGGTACATATTTTGACTAAGCTTTGCAGTTCTCCTGTAAGCAAATTTTGATCATCTTAAGCATTTGTCTTGGAATTTAAGAACGAATATTTTAGGGCATATTTTTGGAGTTATACGTACAATATTCAATAATGATAATGACAGTCAGTCCAACTTCTGACCAATTACACAATTTACAACATCATATTTATAATTTTTACTTAAACAGTTTGTAGTTTAAAGTCTTCTTCTTCCGTGAATTTTATTTAATAGCGACCTATCACCATTCCCGTTTCTGAATGAAACCCCTTTGGAACAGTTTTAAACTCAAAACCACCAACAATTACAAAAAGTAGAAAAGTGTTTAGTTTTATATCCTCGTGCCATTTAAGGAGCGTATTTGTGAAACGTGTACAAAATACAAAGTGCAAACAAACACCAACACTTTTGTCCACCTATTGTGGCAAAGTGAATAAAAGGGGTCCATCCGCCCGCCTAGCAAAAAACAACTCTCGAGTACTGTGAATACTTGAGCGAATAAAGTTTGTCTGGCCAACAAACAAAGGCGCCTTCATTATCCAAAACACCAACAAAACTATAGGGAGTATCCAACCCACCCACAATCTCCCTGGCTTCTAAGTTGAAATGAATGATGATGTTGAGGGTTTGCTGCTATGCAAACAAGAGGGACGAATGTGAATGAAGAACGTACTGAAAGGCCGCACATGTTATAATGATCTTTTGATGTGTTCCACTCCATATTACGTGAAAGATGAATCCTGCATTTTTTTTTTCGTTTTTTTTTTTTGTAAATGGTTGCTAGTTTGTAGTGCCCGTAACTAGGTTGGAATATTACTCTCAAGTAGTACAAGCTTTTATAATTGTATTAATTTTTGGTTGGTCTGGTATGATAAATTTGGTGAATTTTTTTGTTGTATTACTCAAATACAATAGGAATTGAAACTTCAACGGCCGGTAAGGGACTAAAAATTCCCTTGTATAAGAAAAAAAATTTGACGATCCCGTAATAAGCACTTTCATACGCTTCTTGTGAGACCCCTTACAATTGCAATTCCAAAAACAGGCGGTTTTCAGTACACCCTAATTAATGTTCATAAGTGTGTCTAACTATGGTACTACAACACGGATTCGTACTTATAACAAATTATGTCAGACTTTTTTCTTTGACAGTTACCTCGAATATTTACTATTACCTATCAATAGTATAAGACACTGCGAGTGTATTCCAATGAGTGAGTCAAAATAATGCCACAGCTTTATAAAAAAAAATTTCGTGCACTGTACGAGTCCCACTTTGGGTTCTCAGAGATCTTGTCTCCTTAAACGTTATCTTGATAGTCACTAATACCTTTCTTAGCATCCAAGCACTGCATTCGTTCTAGACAATAGCAAATGATAAAGCTACCGTAATGGACAATAAAATAGAGTAACTTTCCTCCAACATAATACTACACTATTTCTAATTGAAATTTAAAAAAATATCAATTCAACTTTGCACTTCCTATATGAAATTCGAAAATCGATATTTAAAAATTAAAATCGAAATTTAAAAATTATATTTTTTACTTAAAATATATCAATTTCAATAAATTTTTTTTTCACTTCAATTTCAATTCAACTTCAATTCAATTTCAATTAAAATTTAAAAGACATCAACTAATATTGGAAAACTATTTAAATTTGAAATATATCAGTTGAAATTTAAACCACTTCAGAAATTTCAGTCGGGTGAACCGACTTTAACATACCTTCACCCGAAGTCATTCATTGCGACCGGGATACTAAATATTATTCAATACCCAACTTAATTACGATCCTTAGTGATTATGGGGAGTTATAGTGACTACCAGCCAATTGTCCGCCCAATATTTATATGGGAGGTACCAAAATGGGCATGGGAAGTTGTTCATCTGTTTTACACAATATTACACAAAATATTGATCAGTACCAAATTTTGTAAAGATCGGCTGTGGTATACGGGAGATATCGATTCGGCCAGTCGGAAAGCCGCCCAGCCATTGTATGGGAGGTAAGAAAATGGGCGTGGACAGTAGTTAATCTTTAATTTTTAGGAAAACATTGCCGAGTACCAAATTTCAGTAAGATCTCTTGTAGTTATCGTGTCGATCAACCGATCATCTGCCCACATTTTGGGAGTTATCTTGCCAAACAACCAGCCGGCCCGCACAACCTATCTTGGTAGGGCGTGGCAAAATCGCCCTTGTCTTAATCGGTGACCCGCGTTTGATGACATGAAGCCTATAACCTAATTTCATTAAGATCGGAAGTGTTTCACGCGACTTATCTCATTGACAACCCGGACGACCACCAAACTTTTGTATGGAAGGTACCGGAACGGGCGTGGCAAAATAACTCATTTTCCATAGAGGAGTGGCATTTGACTAAATTTTGTCTAGTACCAAATTTCGGTTCGGTTTTGTGGGGATTATCGTGCCGAACAACTTATATATGGGAGGCACCAACATAGGCGTGGCAAAATCACCCTTGTCTTACTTCGTGACTCGCTTTTGATGACATGAAGCCTAATACCAAATTTCATTAAGATCGGAAGTGTTTCACGCGACTTATCGTATTGACAACACGGACGACCACCAAGCTTTTGCATGGGAGGTACCAGAATGGGCGTGGCGACACCGCCCATTTTCTTCAATTAAGTAGATATTTACAGATTATTGACCAATGTTTGAGTTAAAGCTAATCACATCTACCTGAAATCAGTTTTAGAGGAAACATGATTTTGTACCAAATGTGTCGATTTGTATGGGAGGTACCAGAAAGGGCGTGACCAAAACACCCATTTTCAATCCCAAACTAACCATGGACAAATAATAGTCACTGACAAAACTTCGCTGTGATCAGACAGACGGACATGGCAATTTGGTTCCTTCTATGTGTTACATTTTTTTACGTATAATCAATAAACCATCCTATGGTGAGGGTATAATCAATTGATTTTATAGTTTTGATTAATCAGAATTCATCAGTGATGATTTTTTTTATTCGTCCTTTTTATTGGTACTTTTTAATATTGTTCAAGCTTGAGGCCATTCTATATCTCTATTACTAGAGATATAGTTTTTTTAAAAAAGGAGTTTTGCAATTTTCCATCTCCAGAGAACCATCGGTATTCAACACAATTTTTTTTACATACAATAACAATTGCATGCAGTTTCGTCGTGCTCCACGTTATTCAAATTCAGCAGGGATGATTTTTGTTTATTTTATTGATACTTTTTAATATTGTTCAAGCTCGAGGCCATTACTAGAGATATAGTTTCTTTATTTTTGGGGTTTCAGTTAACTATTTATTCATGATATAGATTAATCGCACATCCCTTGATTTTACAAAACATAAATAAAAAAAAATTAAATAAAAACATAGATAAATAAAAAACCATAGATGGTGAAAGATAAGTGGTGGATTTGAAAGTTAGGGGAAATTTTCTAGATGGCGCCAGAATGGTAGTTAGGGGCAAATTTTCTCTGGAAACAAAAACTATTGAAATAAACTATATAACCATGCTTTCTGCTATTTTGTATTGTCAACAAATATCAAAAGCGGTATGCTTTTTTATTATTTATATTCTATTGTCAAATTTAAACAACAGAATCGAAATAAAAATAATTATTTAGTGCTTTTTCGTCGCATCCGAGTCATGGTCATACGGAAACAGCATGTACCCTCTGGTGAAAATGGTGATTAAGCAAATTTATCTATAATTATCTATAATAAATAATAATAAAACTATAATAAATAAAAAAATAAAAACTATATCTATAATAAAATCTATAATAAACACAGGCGCCAAAGGTAAAGCTACAAAAATATAAAATCATTAACAAAAAATCTAGAAATGTTTAGCAAAATATCTTGCAAGATAATTTTTCGTATTATTTTGGGGAAGCCCATATATTTGCAAGAACTATACATTATCCACTTAGCATGGACTTCACCAAATACTGGCAGTTTGCACGGGAAATTGTTTGCAAATGTGGGCGCATTTGGGGCGCATATACTTCTGCTCGAGAATTGGGAAACAACTTTATAGCGTTGGGTTGTCGCCAAGTTCTGGCATACAAAGATTTTCGGCGCACAGATGTGTTTAAAATGTATACCCCGGTTCCTAATAGTAAAGGATCACGACACGATATAAATTTAATAACATTTTAGTTGGAAATACATAAAAAGACATTTATTTCTTCGTTCCCCCAATAAGGATGGAAATTATAAAAGTGATTCTAATTTATTGTCCGTCACTGTCTGTCTATACCACAGATTTTGTATTAAACGTCCATCAATGTCGTCAATTATTTAAACAATTTTCTCCTCGCTACTATTTCGAAACTTATGAATATTGAAGATATTGTATGATGTTTAATAAAAACTGATGCCTCCCAAAAAGGATATTTTGCCGATGATTGATATACAATTTATTCTTTGACATTTATCCAACATAAACAGCCACATGAATTGATTATTCATATTATAAAAATCCGTAAGCAAAAGATTTATCTCGAAAATTTCCATAAACTCCAAGACTGTTGCATATAGATATGATTAACATACATATGTATGTATGTAGGAATTGTATTTCCAATCAATGAAATGAAGGGTTTCATTGTTTTCCTTTATATTGATGATCTTGTGACTATATCCTTTAAGTTAAAAGACAACATTTGCATAATCCTTATTACGAAATTTTGTGATTCAATAAAAAAAGAAGAGAAAGAAAAGTACAGACCAAACATATCCAACCATCCAACATGATGTAATTGCGATTATATCCTGTGTGTGTTTTTTGGTGACTGACTAACAGACAGAATGGCTATTCGCCGTAATTTTTGTGCATTGCCCCTCCAAGCATTTCCTTATTTCTCCTCCCCCGCCATTTCCAACATTAAAGGAACTCACTAAAACAACTGCTACATATAAAAATCAATTTTCACCCTATAAAAAACTGATAGTGAGTGGTGGCTGTTGCTTTCTGGTTCGACTTATAATAATTGCAAAATGCGGGGTAGTTGACGGTGGATACAAACAAAACAAAAAACAATCCAAAGGAACACATATTTGTATGTACATATATCGTATATATGTATACCTATCATGTATATTCGTATACATATGTACATACAGAAAAATATTGTAATGGTGTTGCCTGCCATCATGGACTTAATTTGCATATAGATACACACATAAAAACCCAATGTGTTTTCCGGCTGTGAAAGCATTTGCGTTTCAACCACCAACTTTACCTCCAGCACCATAGACCAGCATCTCCAGCATCCCCACCTTCGTAGTACAACTGAAATTACATCAAAAATCTATATCCTTCTGTTGAAATGGCGGTGTCCTAGGCCAGTCAGTATATGTATGTGTATGTGGGTGTGTACATCTTTAAGAGCATAAATGCCATTACGCCAAACTAACTTGGTACACTTTTTTTTTTTTGAAATAACGTTTTTTCTTCCATATTTTTTTAAACTGAAAGCCATGAAATGAGTGGAGCGTAACGTCCTTTTTACATTCCATGTCTTCCTTTTCTTTGAACTGTAGCGACTGAAGAGCAAAAAAATCAAATATAACGAATTAAACATAAAATTCTTGGAACTCGACAAAGTTACTGTTTTCTTTTCACAACTCACGTTGGGGATACATCACCAACACATATTCGTGATTATCATCAGCATCATCATAGAAACCGTCATGGCAAACCGCCTACTTGGTTGACGAATCACCCCCCCCCCCCCCCCCAAATCCCTTACTATAGTTAAGGTTTGTTGGTTGCGTGATATCATTCTCCCTCCTGGGTAGGTTCTACTTGAGTATGCAACATTTCTAACGTATCCATAGTCATACTCATCGTGGTGGTTACTACTACTTCCATTTGTTTCATTTTCCCATTTGTTGTCTGGTATGCAAACATATACATACATAGATACCGAAAATAAAAAAAAAAATTAAATTATGTCCCGACAAAGAAGTTTCTGCAAAGCTTTTAGGAAAATACATTTCTATAAATAAGATACACTGAAAGAAAATTAGATTTCCCCGAAATATGTGATCCATTTTGTTAACACTTTTTCTCTCAACAGTAACTCTGTATACTATCGACTACTTGCGCTACAATCAATGATTTTCTGCCTTTTTTTTGTGAATTCAGCAATTGCTGAGAATATATCGATTATCGAGCACATGTTCCAGATACTCGTTGCAGAATACATTTTCAGAGTTATTTATTTATTTATTTCGAATATATTTTTTAAATAAATTTATATTATATAATTTAAAAGGCGCTGGATAGCATAGATCATATGCGCCTGTTAACGCACAAGAAACGTTTATAATAATAATATTCTTATTTAGAAATATTTAGAAAATATATTTACTTTTATTGACTATTTTACAACCTCATGAGGTCTGACGTCTTACACATATTAATTGAACAAACAAATTTCAACATATTCTTCCAACTGGCTCTATCCTTCGCCATTTCTCGCCAGTTGGTAACACCAAGGCTTCTGTCTGGTCTTTCCAGCGGAGTCTTGGTCGTCCTCTTTTCCTGCTTCCATCGGGTACGTTATCGAAAACCTTTCGCGCTGGCTCATCTTCATTCATTCTGATAATTTGATTCGCCTAGCTATGTATATCCACGTCAGAATATACATAGGCTATATAGCTAAGCGTCCCAACGACGTCGGTACTCGCCGTTTCCCCTAACAGAATCATATACTTTACGGAGAATTTTTCTCTCGAAAACTCCCAGGTGTTCTCCATCCGCTTGCGATATGACCCAAGTTTCGGAGACATATGTCAAGACAGGTAAAATGAGAGTCTGATATAGCTTGACCTTTGTCCGTTGAGAGAGGGCTTTGTTCCCAAACTGCTTGCTGAACCCAAAATAGCATCTATTTGCAAGCACAATTATCCTATCTATCTCCAGGCTGACGTTGTCGTATTTTAGAAAATATTTACAGGGAATGGATTCAATATGATGCAACTAATTTAATTATGTAATTAATAAGTACAGTGAAATTAGAGGATAGATTTGAAAAAAAAAAGAAAAACATAATATGAAAAAGATAAAATAAAGAAAGAATAAAGAAGAAGGAAATAGAAAAATATACTCTCTGGTCTACACTTTATCCTGAAGATTGTGCACCCCTAGTGATGACAGAATCATAGGAAGCATGTTCAACGTTGAGTAGTCCTTATAGAAGGATTCACCTGCCTGATGAAGGTGCTACTACGGTTCCAAATGTCGGAGTCTCGTTTCCTGCGTATTGTCTTGTAAGGATAAACAATGGCTCCAGGAAAACATGGTGGCTGTGACAAAATAGGGGAACTTAATGCATCTTTTCCGATAGAATCGGCAAATTCATTACCTGGTATTCCGATGTGGGATGGTAACCAAAATATTGTAAGGTCATCGTTATGTCTGACAGAAAGTACGGCATTGAAAATTACATTTTTGTTGTTCTTTAGCGCTCTTAGCACGCTAAGGCTGTCCGTGCAAATGAGAGTTTTCCTTCGAGACCCAGACCCATAAGAAACTGCTGCTCTCAAGGCAGCCAACTCAGCTGAGAAAGTGTCAGAATTATCCGATAAACGGGATTGGGTGACAATATCGTGTGGCTACAAATTATTTTGTGATGCTCCCGAAAAAGCTGTACGAACCCCATCAAAAGAACCGTCTGTGAAGAGAACTAGTTGGGGTTGCAAAGATTCGATCTCGTGTGCTAGTAAAGCCTTAAAGCAATTGGGGTTAGTGGACTCTTTTTGAAGAGAACTCAGCTTATCGTTAGATTTAATTACATCGGTGGGATTAGTAATCCCAACCGCCCTTGCAGGGATGTCGATTTGAAAATTGGAGAGTAGTTTTAGGATGCTGGTGATAGCGGACGGTGGGGGCATATCCTGAGCCTCGATGTGGTCCCAAAAGATCTTATGAAGCCCATCCGTAGGCATGGTTATAGCCCTAGAGGCTAAACTTACCGAGTATTTTTCCACTAGGTTTGAGAAATTGCAGAATCTACCTTCGACTCTCAGAGATTCAATAGGGGTTGATGGCAAAAGTCCAGTAGCCGTTCTGAAGCATCTGTTGGTGACAGTATTTATTCTGAATATATTCGATTTAGTTCAAATACCATGAGAGAGTGAACCCATTACTAATGATCGGCAGATGTCAACTCCGGTGTTCATGTGGGGCCCTTTGCCCTTGGAGCAAATCAGTCTAAGTAAATTGTTGATTTTACCCAGTTTAGTGGTAATGTGCCTAACCTGTTCGTTCCATGAAAGGGTTTTAGAGAATATTAACCCTAGAATCCCCATGTGGGATAGGGTACTAATAGATTCGCTACCTAAGTTAAAATAATTGCCTGGACATCTTTTCTTTCTGCACACATGTAGAAGTTCTATTTCATTGATCGGGATTGATGCACCAGTTGTCTTTGCCCACTCTTACCTTTTTGAATTGAAATTATTTAGGCTATTTTCAACCTCTTCAGTTTTGCCTGAAGATATGGCAAAAATTCCGACATAGTCAACGCCTGGAGTGTGTATTACTAATCGCCTTTGATAGCGAAGAATATTTTCCCGCAAGTGACGCCTAAGCAAACAAGTAATAAAACTGAAACAATAATAATATTGTCTTTTAACGAATTGAATTTTAGAACCAGCTCTTAAATATCGACGAATTTAATATTGAAAGTACTAACTATTTTCTTTGCGTGTCGTAAATAATATTTTCCCATATACCTTCATGCAAATACAGATTTCTAGTAGCTGCCATATAAAAGCGTTTCTTTTATTTTTGTCAAGGATCTACCGTGAATATGAAAATAAAACAAAGTGGGACTTTGTGAAGTTTCCTTTCTAGCTGCCGTTAGACAGGAGTAAAAAAACACTTTATATACTTATAATATTCATAATTAATGATTTCTCTTAAACAGTAACATAAAGCTGGAAATACTGAAATGTATTTGGTATTCGTCTACCTCAAAACAAAGTAACATGTATTAAGTTAAAGTTATATAAAAACAAAACGTTTGCCATTACATCCCATTACGGGATTGGGGAGAGCTTCTCACAACCAGTGAGCTGTTCCCTTTCTAATTTGTTACTCCACCAACGTTAAATATCCACTACATATTTCATAAATATTGGTAAAATATGTACTATCTTGAAAACGTGTAATGTAATATCAAAACTAACTTAGTGTTTCTTGTCATTTATTTGTTTGCAGGAATATTGTCTCCTCCGGGTCCGTTTCTAACGCCCAGTCCGTCACCATCGATCTCAGCTAGTCCACGTTTGCAGCCATCACCGTCGTTATCACCATTTCCGCAGGATGTACTTCTAGTAACAGGCAATCCCTTAGCGCATGCCAATACACATGGAGAGGTAAGTCAGATAATTCTGTATTATTTAATCTGAGTCAAAAATATAAAGGAAACTTTATTATATCAAATTGTTTAGAACGCTCGTTTAAGCACATGTTAATCGGGTTGGTTAGATTAAAGTTCTGTCAAATTACACTATTTTCAATATCCATATCAAAAAGACTTACCTCGCCAGTGAAATAATACATTATCTATAGCAGTTAATCGAATGTAAATGAATCTATTTTATTTATAGTCATGTGCCGATCTTTTTTTTTAAATGATTATTAATTTATTATAATTATTATTATATTATTTATAAGTATTATGTATTTACTACCATCGATAATCCATAACCATATGTCTTATCAATTCCTGCCACCAAATAGGAACGTAAAACGGTAACACCGGGTCGACGTCAGTCCATACATCAGTTCACGAATGGTAGTCCAAATGCGGGAACTGTGGTCTTTCAACCCAGTCCATCACAATCACCTGCCGCGACAACCGGTGTTATTGGCATAACGTCGGCTGGTGGCGGCAGTACTCTCAATGTGTTGACGAATTTTCAAAATGCAGTCTCGCAAGTGGCCGCGACTTCAGCAGCATCTACGTTACCAACAACAACTGGAAATGAATTAAATACCACCCTGGTGGGTTCTAACAACATACAGCTGAATAAGGTAAATTGATAATGTAAAAGCTTACTCTTTGATCACTGATAATTTTCCTATATTTTAATTTCGCATTTAGAAAGGTAATAAGCGGCAACAACAACAACAGTTACAGCAGCAACAACATCACCAAATATTTAGTTCCTCATCTAACCACTATACTACTAGCACCGTTGTACATCCATCGACGTCTGGATTATCGGGTTCTTCAAATATAGCAGGCGGCTATGGGCAATCAAACGCTGCAACAACGATCAACAATACACCGAATACGTTTGCGTCAACAAATGTGGCTTGTGCGCCAAAAAATCAAACGAAAAGGGTTGCTAATATCACTTCAGTGGCACAGCAACCACAACACCATCAGCCCCAACAATATCAACAACAACAGCAGCACTTTCAACAATATCATAGCAGTAGTCCCCTAATTGCTGATAGTCCATCTCCCAGTCCTAGTGGTACAACAATAACGGCAGCCTCTATAAAACCGCCTACACCGCAACCACCGGCCATGCAGCTGTTGCAACAACAATTTACGATAGCCAACAACGGGAACGGAGGTCCTTCTTCAGGGCCCCAACAGACATTTCAACTTATACAGGGACCTCAGGGACAAATAATTGCTGCTGCTACTACGCCTCAGCACCACCACCACCACCAGCAACAGCAAAGATATTCTACAACGCCCACAACTGTGGTTGCATCTTCAGGAGCTGCAGCGTCAAAGTCTAACAAGGCACCGCAGCAAATACTGCCCAAACCACAGCAACAGCAGTTTGCTGACGCTCAGAGAGCAAAAAGTTCTGGAGCAAATCCTACACCAACACCACCACCACCGCCGGTTACCTCTGCTACATCAGCTAGCAATATGTCTCAAGCATCATTAACACAGATCTCACAATCATCGCAACCGGGTCAACAACAGCAGCAAATTATACTACCCTCTGGTGCCACAGCTAGTCTTACAACCAATGCTCAGCAACCTCTGTTACTAAATCAAGTACCCGTATTGGTACAACAGAACACGCCTCAAGGTGTACAATTAATTTTGCGACCTCCGACGCCTCAACTGACTGCCACGCCATCTTTGGTTATACAAAATACTAGGCCACAGCCTCAAATGCAACATCAGCCGCAGACACAGCAGGTGTTACGAATTCTGGGTACCAATGGCGCGACCATGCAGTTGGCAACTGGTACTCCCACATTTATTGTTTCTTCGCAAGCGAATATAATACAACAGGCTAATCATTTGCAAGCCATTAAGACCCAATCTCAAAATCCGGCCATAACACAATTATCGGGTTTACATGCTGCTCTTTCAGCAGCCGCAGCGGCAAATCAGCAGCCAAGATCTCAACAATATGCCACCACTGCGGCCACTATTAATGGTCACCTCTTGGGTCCCTCTGTGGCCGCTCAGCTACAAAACTTGCAACTAGCGGCGGCTGCAGCAGCGGCAAATGGTAACGGTTTAACGGCTCAAATTCAGATGCCAAATGGCCTCAGTGCTTCGTCAGCACACCCCACACTATTGTCCCAGTTGCCAGGAGCAGCCCAATTTCAACAAAATTCAGCACAAGGTCTCTTAAATCTAAATCACTTAAGTAATGCCAATATACAACAACTGGCTGCTGCAGCAGCTGCGGCTGGTGCCACTTTCCATGCTCCAACCACACCATCTAATACAGCGTCAAACAATGCAAGTACAGCTCATAATGGTGGTCAATCAAATAATGCAACCACTGATCTCTTTTCCTCCAATCTAACACAATCCTCGCCTGCTCATATGTCACATTCGGCGACACCTGAGCCGCTGAGACAACCAACTCCAGTTTTGCAAAATATTTCCGCCGCCAGTCCGCAACAAACGATAGGGGGAAATACCCAAATTCAACTTCAACTTAATGCGGCTGCCACAATTCAAATGCAGCAACAGCAACAACAACAGCAGCAGCAACAAATACAACAGCTGCAGCAACAAATACAGCAGACGCAAAATCAAGTACATCAGGCGCAGCAACAGGCACATGCTCTACACCAGCATCACCATCAGCAGCAGCAACACCACCAGCAAAATCAGCAGCAACATCAGCAGCAACAACAACAGCAGCAACAACAGCAGCAACACTTGCAACAATTCCAGCAGCAACAACACCTAACACAGCAGCAGCCCCAGCAACAACTACAGCAACCATTGCCAGAGCCGAAAAAGAAAGCTAAACCCAGAAAGAAAAAACCTCCGGCTTCTTCTGCGGCGTCATCATCTTCAACATCCGTAACTGCCCTTGGTAAACCCCTAACAACCACCGCTAATAAAACTCTAAATACCGGTACTTCAACAACTTCGGCGGTTTTGGCCCCAGCCATTACCAGCACTAGCAATACGACAACAAAAAATGTTCCTATCTTAAGCCAACAACAGCATCAGCAAACTTCGATCAATTTAAACAACATTCAAACAACTCAAACGCATAACCACCAACAACTGCCTACTGAAAACCAGCAGCATAGACCAGCATCTCCGTCGCCTCCACCGCAAATAACTAGAGCTAGTAATGGTAAATTGGACTTAGGGAATGTTATGAAACTATGTGGCATTACAGAGGATGATGATGAGGACTTTATGGACACTACACCCATAGAGGAGAACCCACCACAAAATCTCAATTTAGGAAATTCACAAGATTTTACAATATCAATACCCCAATCAAACGGTACATCAGATTCTATACCATACACACTTTCAATACCAGGAGTTTCAGCAAATACAAACACCACTACACAAAACTCCGAATCAATGACCACTGCTTCACAAGAAACATCAACAGCTGCTAACATCGTTATAAAGATAGATGCAACAGAAACCCTTGGAGGCAGTAACACATCCTCAGGACCAGCAAATCAACCATATTCTATTACCATACCTCGTTTACCGTCTCATGAGGAAATTCAAAAGCAGGCCCAGCAACATTTGAACTCTCAAAATGAGTCTGCGGTGGTCAATCAACAGCATGTCAAGCCTACACTGTCATCACATCCGACAAATATAACCTTCTCCTTACCTTTAAATTCAGCTCCCACCTTGGTTTCGTGTTCCACATCGTCTAACTTAATAAACAATTCAGTTATGGTAACGTCTGCTGCAAACAATGTTCAAACTATACAGGGAAATTCATCATCTACGACAGGACCTCCAGCTGCAACTACAACTACAGCAGCAGTAAAACCCCGAAGAAAACCAGCTGCAAAACGAACGGCGAAAAAATTAGAAGTTGCTGCAAATGTCAATTCTTCTCCCTCAATGGCACCTACGTTGAATTCTGGAATTTTACCAACGACCTCAGGCGCTGGTACCTCAAACCTTAATGTAACAACAAGCTCAATTTCAACTCCTTTACCAACACCCGCTCTAGTACCCAGCCAGATCGGTAATATACAAATATCACAAATCGATAATAGAATGGGCAGCAACCAGCAACAAATAATTCCATCTAATACAATGGGAGGATCGTTTGTCGAGAACAAAATTCAAATTATGCCTATAATAGACAACAAAGGTAGCCTCCAGCACACGCAGTTGCAGCCTCACATGCAGCCCCAAATGCAGCAACAGCCCCAAATTGTGTATCAAGCTAATCCCAACACTACGCAGCAAAATCACAATATTGCCGTAGCTCAGCCACAGCAGCCTCCTACAACACCATCAAATATGTCTGATACTCCACAAAGGCAAATGCAGTTAGTGGCTTTGCCACAATTGTCCAATTCATCAGTGGCCTCAAATGCTTCCCTGCATTTAAATCAACCTTCAATAGCTGTGCAACAGCACCAGTCTATAAACACACCGCAAGGACCACCACATCAACCCTCCTCACTGCCGCAACCAGGACAACAACAAATATCCTCGACAATTTTACCTGGAATATCAGGCAATGTTTCA
This sequence comes from Phaonia tiefii, assembly GCA_963931995.1. Taxonomy (NCBI): domain Eukaryota; kingdom Metazoa; phylum Arthropoda; class Insecta; order Diptera; family Muscidae; genus Phaonia; species Phaonia tiefii. The sequence goes on along the minus strand of OZ008367.1, from coordinate 84,230,957 downwards.
ATCTCTGTTGGTACCCCTAGTACTATAGCATCATTAATACCTCAACTTACGGGTAGCTTAACTTTAGCGGTTTCAGAACAATGCGAACGCCTAATATTAAGACATGATCCCAATCAACCTCAAGATCAACAGTCACAATTAATATTGCAGGCATTGCTTAAGGGGGCCTTACCAAATGTTACTATAATCAACGAGCCGACAAAAGTGGAACACAAACTAACACCAGCGCCGCCACCACCTTCACAACTACACACACAAGCACCACAACAGACGGCAACTACACAGCCTATGAACACAACGTCAAACGTAGTAGCAGCTCCATCCGGAAATTCGGTATCGGGAAGTAATAAGGTCACTAAGAAATCTAATAAGCTAAATACTCTTAGCACAGCCACGCATACCCCAAACGAAATTGCAAAACCACCACCACCTGTCCCAAATACTCAACCGCTAAATGCTCCATTAAATAAGCAACCAGATGTCAACATGCCCGACAATCTCAACGTGAATACGAATCCTAATTCAGGTTTAACGTATGTAGCTTTACCAAAAATAGATCCCTCTTGCCAGCAACTGTTCTGTTTGAATACCTTAAACAATCAAATAACTCCAATAGGAGCGAATCAAACTGCAACTTCTGTAGCACCTGCGGAACGTTTGCTAATAGCTCCAGCGGGAATAAATGCTCAACAACTGGCACACTGTTTACAACAGGGTCAAATCCATTTTAATGACACAAATCCTTTACCACCGCAACCACCTCCAGTTATTATAAATACGGCAGCCCCTCAAATGCAGCCACTCCAGCCTATGGGCTCGGGAGGCATGTCTATGACGACGCAGCAACAACAGCAGCAACCGAAACAGCAGATTGTCTATCCAATGACTTCTACTTCTAATCCACCGGGAAATATTTCAACCACATCGACAACTTCTTGTACGACAACAACATGCTCTACAACACAATCATCATCTACAGCTACAATAACTACCACCACAACTACTACAAAACAAGTAGCCAACGTGGCGCCCATCATAGATCAATCCAAAGCCAAGCAGGATAACAAACTGCTAACAAACAGCAACACCTCACCAGCATCTACAGGCGCCGTACCCAAAAAGAAGCCCGTAAGAAAACCTAAAGCTTCGACAACAACGGCAGCCGATGTGGCTTTAATGAAGAACGCCTCAGTTGTAAAGCCGCTACCAAAACTTGACCCACTTTCCCAGAAACCTAACAATAATCCAGTACAAATTGTACAACCCAATACGGCCAGTGGCAAGCCAGTCGTGTCATCTTCCACAACCAGCACCACCACATCCACCTCAAATGTGGTGAGCATACAGCCATTTCAAACACAGACCTCAACAGGTACTAAGTTAGTGGGCGTAACAGCTCCCATGCAACAGCAGCCGCAGCCACAACAACATACCAATTTATTGCAACAGCAACCACCCCGGCCACATGTTAGCAACAGTTTTACTATTAATTTTTCATCAAGCTCCATTACTGCTAGTACGACGACTCCAAGCATTACTTCTTTTGCAACCACTGCAAATAATCCTTTAACAAATGGGATTCCACTGGGCGCGACAAGTGCCGGAGGTCAACCTGTAAATAACCATCAACCCCAACATACGGTTTCAAGAGTTCAAACTATACAACTGACGCCTCAACAACAGCAGATGTTTAAACAAGTCCAAATGCAAATTCAATACTTAACCGTAAAGATGCAGCATAAAAATTTACTCTCTTCAATGCCCTTACCAGCCGATTTAGATCCCAATGTTGTAGCGGCCTTTAATAAGCCTATGGGTGATATGGAAATAAATCAGGCCCTGCAAAGGTTATTTATGGAACAACAGCGCATATTGGCGGCTGGTAAAGAAATACCAACTCCTGAACAATTTATAACAAATGCTGGTAACATGGCGTCCACTACCACAACTAGTTTTAACTTGATTCAAACTCCGGCAGCTCATAATTTAAGTGGTGATAACGCTAAATCGCTGAGTGGCGTTAGCAATCCAATACCATCTAATGTAGTGCAACCTAATAATCATTCAACAATAACCGGAGGTGGAGCGGCCACAACATCGACTGTAAACTCGCCGGCAACCAATAGTGGTGGTAATGGACAACAACAGCAGCAACAACAAACACAACAGCAACAACAACTGCAACAGCAACAGTCACAGCCAACTCAAAAGATTCACATATATCCAATCCAACATCAGCAACAACAACAGCAATCCAAGGCCAAACAGCAAAAGTCATCCTCACAACAAATTCAACAACATCACCCACAAGCACAGCCCCCGCAACAGCAGCAGCCTTTACCACCATTATCTCTTAGTAACAGTTCCTCCAAAGTAAATACTACAGCTACTGTAACAGCGACAACGGCTGGCGCTGGATTAATAACCAATAAAGCCAAGCCAAGTCAAGCAACTCAACCTACTCCGACTTTAATAAACCAAAACCAAAATCTACCGCCAACTCTGATAAACGGTCCACAATTACCACAATTATCGTCGCTGTCTCAGTCGTCTTCATTGTCGTCCTTACCGTTTCCCTCACTGCCTCAACCGCACATGATAAATATAGCTAACATGCCGGCGGTATTGCAACAAAAACATTTCACTCAACATTTACAAATGCAGCAACAGCAATTACTGCAACAACAACAGCAAAAAATTCAGATATCCAAAGTTATTACACCCACCGCCTTTGCATCATTTCAAAACAATAATGGACTGACACAAGGAGGGCCTCCGCCTTTAATATTTCCCGCCTCATCCAACACGGCAGCAATCACTACTTTTGCTACGACTACAATGCCCCAATTATCCTCGTTGGCTCAACAATTTACAACATCTTCTAATATGTCGACCGGAGGAACATTCAGTGGCAGCTCATTGGGAGGAAATCAAAAGCAATTTATAATTTCGACATCAATAGCCTCATCACTTCCATCGGTACTGCCTACTTCTACCTCGACAATTTTTTCTACCAGCGTAGCTCAAAGTCTGAACCAGACGCCGTCAGTGGCAATTGCTAATTCTGCTGCAATGTCTACTACGGCAACTGTTGCTACTTCCTCATTAGCAATGCCTCAATTGGTGATGGCAACACCCACCATACCTACTCCATCGTCTCAATCAGCAACTCTTAGCGCTGTGGCGTCAGTCATGTCATCATCATCACTTGGCCCTACGGCTGCCCCTAATAATGTTGTCGTCCAAAATGCGATTTTAAATGCCGGCCTTGGAATCGGAAGTGGTATCAATATTGTCGGTAATCCCATTAATCAATTAGCATCTATAGTTAAGACCGAGGATAAGGTTCCATCAAAAGCAAAACTTGCTCGTCTATCGTTGTGAGTAGTTGGTTGATATTAATCCTTTATTAGTATAAGAGTTTGCCTTATATATTTACAATATTCTTGTATGAATATGAATTTAAAAATCCGTTTAACTGAAGATAAATGAAGATATTCAAACCAAAATCAAATTCTGACACAGACGAATGAATGAATGTGTATAAAACTGTTAAAACGGATTAAGCTAAAGACCAAACCAAGAGTAAGGTTTCACAAAATTGACATGCTTTTTCTGGTCATTAATATGTGGAAATTTTAAATTAAGTTTTTCATTATTTGATCAGTTTAATATTATGTATTATATTTTTGAGTCCCATATTTGAACGACAAAATATATTCTACAAATATTAAAATGTTAAAATATTTTAGCAACAGTCTCTTGGACATATGACTTTAACATTGTCCAAAAATGTGAGTTAGCAAACATAAATTGATTTTTGTACAATCTTCTGTCCATAGATTCTTACAACAATTGGAGGCCGATCAAAAAAGTGTTTCGAATCCCGATTACAAACATCCATTCCAGAATAAAGAAGAAGCTGTAAAACGTTTGATCAGGTAAAAATATTTGTAAAAGCTAAGTTATCTCATTGAAATTTATAAAACTTTTATATATTTTACAGATACCATTGCATGTATCAGAACGACGAAGATATACCCAGTGAAGAGGAAGAGGAATTTGAAAAAACTGCTACTAGATTTCAGGATAAATTCCGTAAACTATCAGGAAAATTTCAACAGATCTTATTGCAAGAATCAATGGTGAGAAGAGTAATTGACAATGGTTTTTTTTTCATTATTCATTGGTGATAAATTAAAAATTATCCTCTTGTCTCTTGCAGTTACAACATCGCACTTCAGAAATTTGTCAAATGGAAAAACTTATGATTGATGATTTGCGACAAGAAATAGAAGATTCGAAAAAGCTTGAACAAGATATAATAAAGTATGAAGAACAATGTCAGCAAGAGGAACAGCATCAGCAACATCAAAAGAATATCTGTAGCGTGCAGTCTTCGTCTCTCTTTGATAAGATTAAAAGCGAAATTAAAAATGAAGAAACAGAGGATACAAAACTTAATTTGGAGATGATGCATTCCAACAACGATAGCAATTCAAATTTTTGCAGTAATCTTCAAAATACTACATCGTCGTTTGATTCCATTAAAAATGAGATCAAAACAGAATCGTTTGATAATTCTTTGGCGTCGACCACTGGTGTTAAGAGCTGTAGCAGCTCAATGGATTCATTTGATTTATTGAAACAAAGTTCTATGGGCAATAATAACGTCAATGTAGTAAAGAAAGCAGTTGAAGAAATAATTGAGACGAAAAAAGAAGACAACGCCTCATCAACACCACCAGTTAGTCAGTGGAATCAAGATGGCTACTTAGATACAAAATCAAAAACTAATTTCTATAATCATTTGTCCGATAATGCTGCAGCAGCATCAGTTCCTAAGAACGCAAGTCATCTGTACAATGGCGGCTTGAAGAAATCATCCAAAATCGTAACATCACCCCCAACTGAGGGAAAAAAGGATAGTTTTGAAAATTTTGATATAGAATCGGAGATTACACCAACGTTTATAATGAAAAAAGTAGAGCATAAAGAGACTCCACAGCAAGCAACTCCGGTTACACCTTCAGCAACTGCAACTTCATCTGTAACTACTACCATCACAACTCCCACCACAAACTCCATAACACTTTTTAATAAAAAATTAAAAACACATAAAACAACCATTTCAAATCCGGTCGAAAATTCAACGTCGGATATTGTACCACAACCACCCGCACTAATAGCACCTCATCAACAATCATCTCAAAATCCACCAAACGTCCAGGCAGAAGTTTTAACAAGCAACTTCGACTTCTCGCATCATTTGCCAGGCAATCAGGGCGGCAGCAACAAACACCAAGATGATGACTGGTTATGTATACAAAAGGAATTGAACCTTATGAATTCTGCGGATAATACAGCCAACAATAAAACCACTGACACCCAAAATAAAACGTTAGATTTTCTATCGCATGCTTCTTCGGAAGATTTGTTTCCTAACGGTTGTATGACGAAAAGCCTTCAGCAGCAACAACAGTCAACACAACAATTATCCAAAAGTAACTGTAATGTCCGTTCTTTGCCCAGTAGCTGTAGCCAACAAAATCAACAACCCTTATCACTACAACTTAATCACCATCATGAGGAAAGCCATCACGCAGATTTAAATGAGTTCTTTAGTGGTTCCGATGAGGATAATAGTGAGGTCCATAAAGCTGTTGAAAATAGGTTGGAGTCCATGTTTGGGGAGTCACCCGTACATTTATCGGGTTCTAAGGAGCGTTTAGACTCTCCCGATGACTTGGATTCAATATTTGGGGAAACGGCGAAATCCTCCTCCAATCTACCTTGCAATGAGTTCGCAAGTAGTACGTTTATGGCATCTTCTGCTGCGCAACACTCTCAAGGAGACTTTATAAACTCCACTAATAATATTGCGCACCATATTCAATTGGGTTCCGCCAATAATCCACGATGGATGCAAAATATGGAAGCCCAGTTTCCAGACTTTCTAACTTCAAACAACGCTGATTGCATGGCCTCCAGAAAGCGCCAATGGAATGGTCATTTAGTGGACGGTCAGCAACAACCAGAACAAGCATCACTGCAGCGAGATGAAGAAAGTCCACAAAAGAAAATGTGCGCCTCTTTACCCAATAATGCAGTTGTGAATGATTCATCCGCTTCTTCTACCTCGCCTCAACAACTACAGCACCACAATATGGTGCCTAATGACACATCGCATGCACAAGATCTTATGGATGCAGCCTTGTTGTCATTACACGATGGTTTAGGTGTTGAACCCACAGCCACTGACGCAAACTCTCCAGCGAATGGTTATGCTCATATGGTCATGACTCCAACCAATTTTCAAAATTTCAACCATCAAATGGACGGGCAGCAGCCCCAGCAACAATCGCATTTTATGAATGTCAGTCAGCAGCAGAATCTCACCAATCACATGATGCATCATCTGAATCATCATGGGAATCATCATGGGCATCACCCTGGCACGGGTGCAGCGGGATCAGGGGAATTTGACGATGACATAACGCGTCATGTACAAAATGCCATCGATAGTATTTTAAATCTACAGTCATCCGAAGCTGATTCTTTATCGTTTTCCTTAGACCATTCAATGGGTGCCTTACTGGGCGATACAATATTAAACGATAATCAAACAGCTAATAATCCCAACAGTGTATGTCAGGACTCAGCAAAACGTCGTCAGTTGGTAGATGAATTAGGTGATTGTCTCATGGGCGGTGGCAACTCATCTACCGATGCTTCTAATCTTACTGATGGTCATATATTAATGGATACTACCACCGGAACGCATCAGCAATCACTACATCAGCATCCCACGCAATTAATGAATCAGAGCAGTATGCAACATACATTGGGTAATCATCATATGGCCAATAACCAACAGCAGCAAGGACAGCAGCAGCAGCCACAATTAAACGATTTCAATTGTGTTGTTGGTAGTATTGATGAGGCCGTCAAGTCTATTATGACGTCTTGACATCAAAATATTAACATAAGTCAACAAATATCCCCGTCATCATCATCTACATCATCGACGTCTTCTGCAACATCCAGCTCCAGCAACTCTCACAGTCATTCCGCCGTGTTACATGCCCCAACATCACATGCTGTTTTGCAATCAAGTCATATTAATCATCACGCGCAACATTCGAGCCATTCATCTTCAAATGTCATTGGTAATAATAGTATAATTTTAGAATTTAATTCCGCAGCGTTATGAGATCTTATACATGTAATACCACCTCCTTTAGCAGTTTAAATATTGTTTAGGGTTATAACTTTCCATATCGTCACCTGAAATGCCCAAAGACGTAACCCTCAAAAAATAAATTCTGTTTTTTTGATTGGATATAATACTCCACGCTAAAATATATAGCCAAGTTCCTAAGGTAAGCTGTGGAATGACCACGTGTAAAACTGAAATACTTTGGATTTTATAAGGTTTTTTGCTTCTCCTGTAAAATTTTGAAAATAAGTTTTACGTCTTTGGGCATTTTAGGTGACGATATGTATGTTTAAAAAAAGGTATAGATATGTGATTACAGAAACGTGGTTCCCAGCATGGAGTTTTTATCATTTTCTATTTATCTAATCCTTTTCGACCTTGTAGTTCTGTTCTGATACACACAGATGCTGTGTGACAACATTTTAGATTTTATTTGGGAAAACTAATTATGTGTAAACAAAACAGGCAGGTTACCATTTTTTATTTCCATACCATAATTCAACCCATTGCATTAAGAATCCTCTATGATTGTCCATTAAGTGTTCGATATTGTATTCCATATGTAGATGAGGTCAAAGTTTGATTGCCAGAGTTCCTTGCTTTTGTTAGAAATTTAGCTTGACGATTGAAAAGTACTAGGTTTTAAACCACAATAGAAATTGACAAAGTAAAAGCATGGAGTTGAAAACTTTGGAATCAATTTTGTATTTTACTTTAACACAGAGTGGATATACATATATGTATTGTAACGATCAATATTCCAGGATTTTAATGTCAATTTTAATGTTCATTATTAGTTAAAGTGAAATTCGCCACATTTCCACAATAAGAAACAAATTTCAAGTTTTACCATGGAATTAAATTTGGAATTAATTAAATTAAACAAGAGCAAACAAACACTATGTTTAAAATCATATTGGTAACAAAAATTAACTATTTAATAACGTTAAGAAATGTTTATCTTCGAAATCGAAATTTATAAATCTTTTGGTTTCCTTTGTCCTAACACACCACCGCACTTCATTTTATACGTATGTCGCGCATTTAATATATACTTATGATTACACATAACTACTTTTATTTACGCTGCATAAATATAATTTTTAGAACAATTTTCAATTTTATTATTTCATAATTATATTTTACAAATTCTAAATATAAGACATACAAAGTTCAATATGCTGTATATAATTTAGCATAATTTTTTATATTTAAGATATAATCGATAGTTTCTTCTAAATTAATTATGTCTTTTAGTTAATTTTAATAAGATTTTTTTTTATTTATTACAAAAATAATTCAAGAGCAAATCAACGACACCATAGAAAAATACAACAGTATTGTACAAGAAAAAGAAAAATTAAGAAAAACTTAAAACACAAATTTGAAACCTTTATGTGTCAAAGAACTTAATAATATTAAAAATAATAAATAGTTATTATTAATAGATATTAATCGTATAAGAAAAAATAGTATAAATTATAGGAAAATGTAACAAAATGGGGTGTTGTTTAGCAAAACGGTTTTTTTTTCGAAATTAAAACAATATGTTTAGAACTTGCTATATTAAGCATGAGAGCTCTATTTGTTTTGATTTGTTCAAATTTATGTTTATTTAATTTAATCCCAAAATTTCTTAAGACTTATTTTTTTTAAATATTTCAATAAAAAAAATTGATTTTGTAAATATTGTTTTTAATTTGGAGTATTTGTTTCTCTATTTGATCTGCAAAGGTAATTTATAATAAATCGTTTTTAGCATTACACTATGTTCGTTGTTATTATTTCTATTGTTTCTGATAATGAAAAACTGATTAGTAGGTTAGATACACAAGGTGGATTTTTTTTTTAAATTTTTAAAAGCCTTTAAGCCCTTTTTCACAATATTATTATTTTAAGAAACAGGAAATCATCAAAATGTAATTTAATTTGAATTAATGTAATGTAATTTGAATTATGTTTAAAATTTAAAATGCATCCCAATAAACAGTTTTGTTGGAATTCAAGTTTAATTCAACAGTAATTCCAGCAATGTTTTACAATTTCAAGTGTTGAATTCAACTTGAATTACACTTACAAAAATACCAATCTCCAGAAAAATTCACCCTTGAATTCAATTCGAACAATAAAGTTTAATTACAGTGTAATTCATGCATTGAATTACAGCTTAATTTAAAGCGAGATATATAAGTGTGTGCTTTAAAACAGTATTAAAACACTCCAATTCAAGCCTTATTTCTAGTCTAATTGCAAATTCGAACGAATGCATGCATTGATTACTTGATATTACATAAAACTATTCAGATGTATTTAAATGGAACAGCATTAATACATAGGATACATAGAGAATCATATTAATATTTTATACATAATTTATTACATCTATAGATCTGACATATATTTTGCTCAGTTCGGCGAGAAAGAAATATCAACATTTTGAGAGATCCTAATTTAGATTTTTATTCGGCTAAACCAAAGGTCATTTTTTAAATTTATGAGCTGTTACATCCTCTTATTGAAATATTGTTAGTTATAGTTGACATACATATATTTTATGAAGGCAATTTCTATCCCTTCGACAAACAAATATTTTCAATAATTCAAATAACTTTAAAACGAAATTTGAAATCAAGTTTAAATTCAAACAATTTTCAAGCATTTGATTTTTAGAAAATTTTGTTGGAATTTACAATTTCTATTTGATTTGAATCAATTTGAAATTTAAAATACATTAATTGAAATTTAAAAAAAAAAACTTCAATTGAAATTTAAACGTAAATTGATATTTAAAAGACATCAATTGAAATATGATACCCATCAATTTCAATTTAAAACATCAATTGAAATTTAAAAGAAATCAGTTGAAATGTAAAAATCGAATATATAGATTTGAGTAATAATTGTTAAATTTCAACCGACAAATTTTAAATTTCAATTGATGTGGTATAAATTTCAATTTATGTTGGTTGGTTTAGGACACGTGCCAACAAGAGACAGTTTACAACTGCCTTATCATCACTACACTCGTAGGTCGGTCGACCCATTGTGATTGCCCATATAAGCTGAAAAGAAAAGAGAAGGGTACGAGCCCCATTAATAGTGAATATTCTGATAGATATATAGACGTAGGACAAACAGAAGAGCCACTCAATTATGTTCCCAGTGTATATATACACTCCGCTTCACTTATTTAAGGGCACTAAAAATTCCATATTCAGCAACCTGTATCTTTTGCAATTTGTAACCGATTGCAGATTTTTAAAATAGGAATGGAAGCTAGACATCTTGAGATATAAAAAAAAAATCATGACAATAGTGGTTTCTTAACTAAAGAACTTTTTTCGAGCAATTTATAAAAAAGTCCAAAAATGTGCTATTTTTTTGGTTCATTTGAATAATTTTAATGAAAAACGGTTTTTCTTGTTTTTTAAATTTATTTTACTTTATTTAAGAACTATTAGTAATGGGTACAACCCCCTTTGTTTTTAATAACTTCAATTATACGGGTTTTCATTGAGAGATAAAGAGAATTTATGTAATTCAACGAAATTTGTTTCCAAGCATCCTCATTGGCCTGAATTAGTGACTGCGTGTCATCAAATTGTCTACCTCCTTCATAGACCTTACGAGATAACCAACCCCAGACATTTTCGATAATGTTTCGATCTGGAGAATAGGGTGACCAGTCTAGAATATTAACGTTTTGGCTTGCAATGAACTCCTTTCCTACTAGGGGAATTATCCTGTTGCAATATCCAAGATATGGGACCAAATAGTTCACTGAACTTCGAAAACGCCGATTCCAATAACGTTTTTTAACTTGCACCAGTCATTTTTTCACTTTGAAAGTCAAGATCGATGGTGCCATAGTACGTAATAGCACCCCATACCATAACGCCGCCCTCTCGGTTATGATGTCGGTTCAAAAAACGGTTTTCTTTGCGCAGATCATGGAAATAATAGTTTTAGCCATGAGGACCATCCAAATTAAACTTCTTCTCATCCGTAAATACAACTGTTCTACAGTCACTTACATGACCCCTTGGCTGTACATCCCATACCATGTAGTCTCTTGCGAATTGAAGCCGCTTTTCCTTACGGGGAGCATTAAGTGGCGGCTTTTTTTGTAATTTCAGGTATTTAAGATACATATAGCTCTTAATTACTCTGCGTACTGATGACTTGCTCGCTTCCACTCCAGCTTGAGCTCTTATTTTTGACAAGGATAAGGCAGAATTAGAAGCAATTCTGATGATTTTCTTTTCTCATACGTAGATAAAGACAATGAAACCCTTCCTTTAAAATTTTTTCCCTACCACTCGAGGTCCTTGTTGTAATTGTCGACAACTGTTGGGCTCCGTCCAATTGTTTTTAGCTACATCGGTAAACATCGATTTTAGGTTTTTCCGATAGATTTAAAATTTTTTGTTTTGCCATTTTGACTCGTAAAATGATTAAGATGTAATAAATTATAATAAACAAGCGCTTCGTTCAAAAAATCATCGCTTACTTTAAAAATAATAAAGTGCCTTTATTCAAGTGAACCAAAAAAAATAGCACATTTTTTGACTTTTTTTTATAAATTGCTCAAAAAAAATTTCTTTAGTTAAGAAACCCTATTGTCGTGATTTTTTTTTATATCTATGCTGTCTAGCTTCCATTTCCATTTTAAAATTCTGCAATCGGTTACAAATTGTAAAAGATACAGGCTGCTGAATATGGAATTTTTAGTGCCTTTAAATAAGTGAACCGGAGTGTATATATCCTCTTATAAGCCCTGATCAATACATACAATACCATTCCAAAATGAGGATCCACATGTGCAATTCAAGGTTCAGCACTCCAGAGTACAAGTGGGGTTGAAAGAATCAATATACAAATAATCAGATGATGGTTTCGCCTGCCCGGATCCAAGGCAGACCCGTGAAAATTCCATCAAATCCTCCATGGCTACATCGCTTAAATATACCAGGCCCTCTGCCTGAAACGATCCAAAGCAACGACGACGTCTTCGTTGTAGGCCTGATCATTGACAGAGAAGGTACTCAATGGTATCCACCTCTTCTTCATCACACACGCACTGCAGTTAATTTCTATTAATAATTTTTAAATTTCAACCGACGAACTTTAATCTTCAATTGAAGTCGTTTAAATTGCAGTTAATGTATTTTAAATTTGAATTGATATGTTTCAATTGATGTTTTTAACTTTTAATTGATGTATTTTAAATGTCAAATATAATTTTTACATATCAATTGATATTTTTCGACATTAAATTGATATTTTTTGAAATTCAATTTGAATGCTGTAGTAGCATTGGAATAGGTTACTATTTTACTAATTCATGAACTGTTTTTTTTTTTTTAATAAATTCAACTATTTTCTATTGTATAAAGAAACTAACAGTTTGCCCATCTTAAGTGTGACATATTAGTTATGGCGGACCTGTTTGAAAATGTATCACTTCCTTGCATCGGATGCGCAGCACGTTCGTAAATGCAACATCTATTCAGCCATGTCACTGAGCGCAATTTCGTTCGAAAGTGAAATCAATTTCGTTTTGTCCTTCTGCAGAAAATCAAAAACGTAAAAATATTGCGTATTCAAAACAGTTGGTAAAACTGCAGTGAAATTGACAAATGTAAAGAGAAAACACTAAACAACACTGCTTATTATATTTTTTATTGATTAAAGTATTTTTTCTAGTTTAATAGTACATTCCTTTATAATATAATTTTCCAAAACTTTTTCTTTAATAAAAATTTGTTTTTAAAAGATTTACTAAAGAATATACCCGAAACGCAAAAAGTTGTCATACTTCTGCGTTTGCCCCATATCGTGATCTAAAATACGAACTACACTGTTTAGTTTTTTTTTACAAGAGAAGGATTGACCGTAATAAATTAAAGACTACTTAAAACTTAATTTCCAAATTTTAGATTCAAGCTTAGAAAACAAAGACGGATTTGTTTCTGAAAACCAAATTAATGGGAAAAAAGTAGTTTTTAAGAAATATTTATAACGTTTATTCCTTCTCGTGTAAAGGTCCAATTAGTCTTGACGGTTGACGGTAGGCGATCAGCTGTTTGAGTTGGGGTTGCATTTTGCATGTGTTAGAAAGAGACAACTAAAATTGACGGTTAACGACGGTAGACTTCTGCAGGTTGCAGAATCAACCGTCAGCCGTCAAGACCGATCAGCTGTTATTGTTATTGCTTTTACTTCGACATTTTGTGTGCGGCAATACACAATTACACGGCAACCACAATTTTCTTTTAATTTTTAATTTTCTTATTTGACATAATCATTGTTTAACACAAAACTCATGCATGCAAATTATATTTTCTACAAATGCTCTTCGATCAGTTGTTTTTGTTTTGTTTTGTCTTTCTACCGTCTAACCGTCGAGACTAATTGGACCTTAAAAAAACTAAAAAGTGTAGTTACGGCCTTTTGTAGTTTAGGTGACGATATGTTGATGCGTCTCTTGAACTTTGCCGGTTTAATTTTTGAGCAAAATACTGACTCCTTTGGTGCTCGATAACTGCTACTATTTAAACTCCTGACATAATCATTTCTTTCTATGTTTAATGCAGCACTTGAAGTAATTTAATTGTTCGCATTCGTCTAAAGTTACTTTTTTCTTTTAGTTTCTAACAAATTTCTTCGTGGTCCTTTATTTTGTTTTCCTTGTTTCTGTTTTGTCTATTCTTTTCTCATGGAGCTTCCAGATATTCGTTGGAAAAGAATGTATTCACTTTTTTTTCGTTTTTACCAAAACGTAGAACGTTTTGAAATGGCATTTACGAATTCATTTCTTTTTCGTACGAAAGCCATGACAGGGCTGATTAACTTAGAATGTGTCAATGTTAGAAAATGCAACACTGAATCATTTGTTGCGCAAACACGGATCAAAAATATCGCTGATGCAATGAATGAGTAATTATAAAGATTTCTTGTTCGGAAGCAAAACAGTATCTGGGGGCCAATGATCGCATACGTTTCGTGCCCTATTACGTATTATGGAAGTACGATTAAGTGGAAACTTGAATCCAAACTTACTAAGCAATTTTACATATTTATCGAGTTAATTGGGCAATAAGACTTCATGAGTGTTAGATTTTTAGAAGTTTTCATCAAATTACGTATTTAAAAGCACTTTCGTAATCAAAATTGCGATACGAAACGGATGTGATCATTCGTCCCCTGTTTTATGGGGTGGAGTCGTAGAAAAAAATTAACTCCCTTTATTTTAACAACCAATAAATTTGATAATTTTTCCATTTTTGAGTTCGTAATTGCATACAAAATGCGCAACAAACAAGCATATGAATCAGCTGATCGGCGTCACTGCTTCTATATGCGCATAAGATGCAGATCAGTGATGTATGACCCGTAAGCCCGTCCTAGATATTGAAATATTTACTTAGAAGTTTGCTATATTTAATGTTCTGCATTTTAGTTTCAAAGTTAAGGTGGTTTCTTTTCCTAAAATCAAAATCACTTCTCAAGCGGCTAAAATCTGTATAAACCACCATTTAATAAATCTGCGATTACAAAACTACGATTCTTGAATTGAAATGAATCGGGATCACGTTTGGTTCTTCAAAATAAGGGAATAATTATATATCGTCACGTAAAATGCAAAAGGCCGTAACTACATTTTTAATTTTTTTTTTCAGGAGTAGAAATAAACGTTATAAATTAAAGACTACTTAAAACTTAATATCCAAATTTTAGATTCAAGCTTAGAAAATAAAGACGGATTTGTTTCTGAAAAACAAAGTAATGGAAAAAAGTAGTTTTGAAGAAATGTTTATAACGTTTATTCCTTCTCCTGTAAAAAAACTAAAAAGTGTAGTTACGGCCGTTTGCATTTTAGGTGACGATATATTGCATTAAACATAGTGCCCAGTATGACAAATTTTCTATTTTTGCTAATATTTGTGTAGTTATTAAAAGAAAATTATCGCCCAGTGTAATTGTTCGAAATTTGTTTCAGACGTTATCAGTACTGACAAAGTCTTAAGTGTTGTTGAACAAATGTTTCAAGATTAGTTGTTTTGTTTACGTGAAAATTTATTTAATACACATGAAATGAATATTTGTCAAAAACACTAATTTGATTTCTCACAAATTTTTATTTACTTTACTTCATTAGAAAAATCTATTTGAAATATTTAAATAATTTAAATAATAACATCGAAATGATTGTACGCCAATGTGAGTTTAAGTCTCACTTCCGACTATTTCAAATTGTTCACTAATTGGAGAAAAAATCCTGATCTATTAGCTCATAAGAAATTACATCTTGTAATAAAATATATTATTCAGTATAACACTTGGTTCTAGTTTCATTTATACTAGCCAAAATTATAAATCCCATATTATTTAAAAAAAAATATGTATTACAAAAACCCCAATTATTTTACAAGCAATACATTATTTTTCTTTTCTTCCTTAGTATAAAGCATTTCCATACCTACCTCTACTACATTCAACTCAATAGTTTTTCCTTAACACTCTCCTCTTTACAACAAGGGTTATTAGAAGCACCGCACCCAACTTCCTTTAACAAAAGCAATATATTTGAAATGCGCTACAGCTTAATTTTAATTGGATTTTAAAAAAGAACAAACCCTAAGAAATCGTTACGAAAAGAAAATACTGCTTTACCTTGTTCGCACACACACACATTTCACCAACGAATTGGTTGTAACCAAAAAAAAAAAACACAAAAATGCAATGATTAACACATAATTAAATATTGAATTTCAAAATCGCATGAAACCGTTGCCAACATACAAAACTATCAATTAAACAGTGTATTAAGAAAATTAATTAAGAATTGATATTGCGTATATAATCGGTATTAAGTAGTAAACAAAGTTGCATCATTTTTTTAGTATTAGTATTGGACATTTTAAATTTGTAAATATAAAAAGTGGAAACAAACAAAATTTAACCAACGTAACAATATTTTATTTAATCTCAAATTAAATTGCTATGTTTTTTTTTAATTATAATTAATATGCAATAAATATTGTAGAACAATAAAATTTAAAAAAAGAATGTTTAATAAAAATTTAATGACTTTCGTCGTTAAATATATTAAATGAATAGGAATTTTGCAAAGGAAATCATTTGGCAGTTATAGGATTGTTAACACCTATAAAAGAACTCATGATAGGGATTTAAAAATATATAAAAAATGCATCTCGACTGTAACAGTCCTATATTTTATAGTCATCATGGGCATAGAAAAAGGTCCTCAAATATACATACCTCTTTTCTGATGATGAAAACAGAGATAAACTGTTGAACCGGCATTGTATTTATTAACTTCGATGCAGCATTTTTCAACTAAGTAACAATTTGGGATTTTGCCGCTGAATTATATACATATATGTCCAGTATACCTACGTTTGATTTTATCGCATCTGACACTTTCAATAGGAAAAACATCTAGTTTGCAACTATTATTTGTATATCAGAACCAGTTTACTCCAACTATAGAAAATAACATTGTAAAGTATTGGCTTGAGAGAAATTGTCGCCTTTCCCCCACTTTAGAACTACACAATTTCCTATTAAAATTCAAAAAATAACAATTTAATTTTTAAAATGTATCTAGTGAAATATAAAAATTTCCTTAGAAACTTAAATTACATCAACAGAAATTTAAGACGCTAATTTATATTTGAATAAAATATATTGAATATAAACCCCATCAATTAAATTTAATAAAACAACAATTGAAGTTTAAAACATATCAACTGAAGTTCAAGGAATGTCAATTTAAATTTAAACGACATCAAGTGCAATTTTAAATTAAAATTCCAAAATATCCATTGATATTTAAAACACATTTTCCAATTTTTTTAAGTTTTAATTGATGTGTTTAAATTTCAATTGGAGTCTTTTAAATTTCAATTGATGCGGCAAATTTAAATGTACAGCTGATGTCAAAATAATAGCACCACTGTTATGGTTATTTTTAATTATATGCTAAACGAAAAATTAGAAGAAAAATTTATTTCAAAATTAACTTAAACTAGACACAGATAAGTAAACAACACTTGTGTGACAAAAGAATATACTTCGAATTCACATAAACACAAAAAAATTCATTGTTTTATCCAAAAGTCCAAAAATGGGCCGTCAAAATAATAGCAAATTCAATATTTAGTTGTGTTTCCCTTATTCGAAATAACGGCTGAGCAACGTCTTCCCATTGAGTTGACCAAGGTACAGCATGTGTCACTTGATATCGAATACCAGTGCTGTTCCATAGTACTCCAAAAATCATTATTGTTAGTGGGTTTGACTTCAGACACCCTGTTGTTCTTCACGTCCGCCCATAAATTTGCAATGGGGTTCAAGTCTGGCGATTGCGCAGGCCATTCCATTAATGGGATTTTGTTGTCCTTAAGCCACTTTTTAGCCTTACGGATTGTAAGTTTAGAGTCATTGTCCTGATGCATAACGCAAATTAGTGGCATTTCTTCAGATACATACAAATCCTCAAGGATTTGAACATATACGAAGCGTTCATGATGGTATTTATACGATGAATCGGGCCAACGCCATAATAAGAAAAGCATCCCCAGACCATGATGCTGGAACGTACGATCGAGATCCATTTCCACCGTATAAAACTTTTTTGGATTCATCTGTCCAAAGAATATTTCGCTCCTTTTCAATTGGAAAGTTTAGGTGACTGCAAATTGCAACCTTTTGGTCACATGCCTCTTTGTCAAAAGCGGCACTTTTCTTGGGCTGTGAGCTTTTAGGTTATGTTCCCTTGACCTACGGCATATGGTTTAAGTCATGGCAAAATAAGTAAGGTAGAAGCAGTAGGAATTGAAGGCATTTTTTTTTTATTTCCGGAGCCGACCTTGTCAAATTCAGTCGATCGAAATTGTCAAGATGTATATATTTCAGGTTATATCGGGAGGAATTGTTGTAATTTTCGGCAACAACCACAAGGACAAGAAAAAATTTCGTCTGCTATTTTAACGCTACCACCTGTACTTGATACATCTTGGAATTTGTATAAACAACATTTGACAAGGTCGGACCACAACGACAAGAAAAAATTTAAATCAGCTGTTCTAACGCTTCCACCTGTAATAGATACATACATCTTGGTTTCAGTGCTTACTGTCAAATTCAATTGTTTTTTTTTTACTTCTGCTGCCGACATAAAGGGAAATTTTTTTTATCTGCCGCACTAATCTATTGACCGTAAGTGGCAACGTGAACGTTTTACTACCACATGTTTCAGCTTTGTATTTGTAGGTTATCGCGTTCCGAATCATCTTATTCGAACAACTTAAAATTTCTCTAATTTGAGAATAAGTTTTGCCCTCGGAAATTAAATTTTTTTATGAAATCATGTTTCTCGTTTGAACAATGTTTAGCACGTCCCATTACAAACAAAATAAAGCGAAAATTTTGTTAGCTTTTTAAATTTGTATTAAATCAAATTACCATTAACCACCTTAAACTATTATAAAAAAATATTTCAGGCTCGCTTTAATTTTTTTATACAATCGCTTCAAATGGTGCTATTATTTTGACAGCTCTCTCGGCATCTTATTTTACAAATTTACATATTGTAAGAGTATACATAATATTAAAACTGGAAATAATCTACCGCATAAGAGATCAGACATCAGTTAACGGGACTGCGAATTTGTGGAGGAAAATATGATTGCAGAAGAACACAGTCTCAAAACAAAACCAGAACCTTTAGGTGGTGCTATTATTTTGACAATAACTGTATATCTTATTTTACAAGAATTACAATTGATGTATTAAATCTCAATTAATGTATTTTTCCAATTTAATTTCAAATTTAAATGTATGTCTTAAATTTCGGTGGATTTTTTTGAATTACAATTGATGCTTTTAAAATTTCAATTGATGTCTAAAATCCCAATTGAGGTCTTTTTTCAATTTAAATTGTACCATTCAATGGATGTCTGTCAAATTATAATTGATTTGAATTGATGTTTTAAATTTCAGTGATGTCCTTTCTCGATTTAATAAAATAAATGGTTTCCCATTAAATCCCAGGAAGGAATTGGGGAGAGCTTTTCACAACTAGTGACCCAGCGGCGGAAGTCATGACCTGGCAGGCCTGAAATCATGACCAATTCGTCCTTCTTTAAAATACGGAAGGCCTTCCCTACACATTACCTCCTCCTTTCTTTTTAATGTTGCGTGAGATTGGGAGGCAAAGCCTTCTTTGATTAAAGAAGGCCTTCGAAGGCATGCAGATGGGAAGGCCTTAGGAGGCATTTACTTTAATTTATTTTTGTTAAACAAAACTACAATTAAAATGTTTTATTTTATCATAAAATCATTATCCACTTCTACATATTTATTTATAAGTATGTATGTATCTATCTTAGAAAGTTTTACCACGCCAAACTTCAAATTGAAAATTTTAAAAATACCCTGACAAATATTAAATAAATAACATAATTTTAAAATTTGTATGAAATTTTCCAATTAAATTGCGGATAAAAAAAAATCGAAAAAGAAATTGGTTATATCTGATGAAAAAATGCATGCATTCCGCAGGCCTTATTTTAGGAAGGCATTACAAAAGAACCATTCCGCATACCGGTCTCTCTCTCTCTCTCTCGGACCCATGGTCTCATGTAAAAGAGGTGCGCACACTAACCGTTGCACCACCGACGGTTAATTCGAAGTTGATTAAATTGTTGGAACACTAGTGTGGTGCAAACATGCTCGAATATGATCGTGAACAACTATATTAAAGAATGATTTCGCCAAAGAGCTTATAAAATTCAAAAAAAAAATTCTCTTAATGAAATCTAAACAAAATCGAATTTTTCTGTGAAAATAAATTCGGCAAGTGAGACAGTAATCAGACAATTTTTGTATATGTAAATGTTGTTTCATAAGTTACAGTAAACAACAAGGGAGTAATTGTGTTTACCAATAACCGGTAAATACTCAAAATTGTATAGCCCCATTCCCGAGATATTCAGATTCACAGTTTACAGATTGTCCGGTCTAACTAAGAATGTATTTCTGTGCAAAATACATCTACAAGAAGTCCTTTTTCTCAAGTCATAATATAAATTCATTTCCTCAATGGGAAGAAAATATACAATTCCTCAGTGACTATATACAGAGGTATACAAACCAAATTTCTAAAATAAATAAAACTAAATTAAAAGGTTTTTAAAACATATGAATGAGACAAAGAAAACTTAGAAAACTGTTTTCGTTAACTGCAATTCTTTTTTTTTTAACAGAATCCAATCCTTTACATGAAATGTTCATATTTAATAAGTGTATCCTTCAAAAGACAAAAGAAAGAAACTGAATTTGATAATGTTATATCGAAAACATTATACTACAATACAATATTCTCTATACAAAAATATAAAAAAGGCAAAAAAAAATCAGTAAACTATAAGCGAACTTTGTACATAATCGATGGAATGATTGAACTACTATAGTTTGAAAGTTTGAAAACTAAAACTCTCAAGAAAACCCCAAATACGTACGAAATACAAAATAGCTTAACCGGTAAATATTACATACCAATTTTTAAATAGAATAGAAAACAAAAAATAAAAATAAATATTTCACTTTTTTACCAAACCATACAAAAAAAAAAACAACAATATGTAATCTTATAAGACCATTGGTGTTTTGTAAAATAATTAAAAACACATACAGTAAATTTTTTCGATTTCTTAAACAAATTTTTGTCTTATTACAAATTAAATCAATAATAACCAATAAAAATTATTAATATGAAAAATATACATACATATATATATTAACCAACCAATTATCATCATACTCTTACAAAGTTTTCGCAATTACCTATACCTACCTACAATTAAAATAAGATTGTAATATAATAATAAAAAACATAAATGAAAGATTTAATTATTTTAAAACGAATAGGAGATGGAAATTCATATTTGATGACCTTAAAATTGTAGACTATATAAATAAAATGTAATATTCCACGAAGTAAAAAGTGTGAAAATCCAGGATATAAACTTGAGGACGATTTGGATAATAACCTTTTTTTCACAGGAAACTTAACTAGGAATTAATATTTAATTGTAGTATTTTACTTAAAAAGCAAAACAACCAAGAATAAGTATTAATTTTAAATAATATTAATAATGAAATTAAATAAAAACAAATGTACACACGCACACTTTCAATTCAACAATATTACGATAATGATGTATTTTTAAAAAGTATTATAATAAAAAAAAAGTGTCGTTGTTGTATTTATTCATTAGACAGAATTGAAATGAGATAAAAATAAATATTTAATAAAAAAAAATACGAAAAATTTAACTAAAACGGGTTTTTACTGCAACAGGTGAGTATATATCTGTTATCACAAACCATAACAGCCTAAGTGGAGTTAGGACAAAATTAAAAAAAATACAGCAGACAGTTGTCCGAGGCCAACGACTGTTTTCCTGCAGGCTGTGTCAGAGACACGGCCATTAAGTTTAACGTAGAATACGCCATCCGATAAGACAGAAAACATATGTATATAACAATAAATGATAGCAGCATTTTATTTTAATTTACTAAACGTCAACTGTCAGCTGCTGTCAAACAGCATCAAGCAGCATTGTTATTTTGCTTACTTGGCAGCACTTTCATTTAACATAAAAATGTATGAATTAATTTTTTCATATATTTTTTATAATTATATATCCATGTTAAATTCAAATTCACATTTAACATTTTGTTTCACTTAAATACATAAGTAAATATACGAAATTTCAATATTTCATCAATCAAAACAACAGCCGAAGGTTTGTGTCCACACTGAAACAGCAGCATAGTTTGTGTTCACGCTACAAACTCAAACACTCAACCAAACACCACACATATGTTTGAGTGTATGTGTTTAAACAATTTTCATTTGAGAAATTTAAATATTAGGAAGATATCAACCAATATGAAATGTATATCAAACGAAAGATAACATCTTCATTTACCTACAAAAAAATTTTTAAAAAAAAGTTATCTCGCCGTTTCCTCATACTAAATGAAATAAAGATTACAACCATAGCAATCTGACATGACTCCCTATACCGTAAGGTAAGACGTATTCTACGCCAAAAAAAAAATTTGAGAAGTCACCGTGCTTAAATAAGCAACTCTTTCTTTGTTAAGAAGTAAGTAAAAGAATTCGTTTCCTTGTTATCTGTAACAAAGTTATCACAAAAACTCCGACTCCTGATTTCCAATAAAGATACTAAAGTTTAAACTGCTCTCCCTTAAAAATTTTAGAATCGACTTAGGCTATTATGACTTGTGACCACAGATATACATAAGAACTTTTCAAAGACTTTATTTTGTATACAACAATAATAATAAACATTCTACCGGACAGTGAATAATGGTCCAGCTTAATTTTTTGATGTGTTAACATCTATAGGCATGGGTAGGGCAATCTATCAAAGTGATTAGCATCACGTACAAGAAGGTCATCGTTGCCAAAAAAATATTAAATAGTATAGAGAACTCATAGAACGAATTGTATGACTCAAAAGCACTGGCGACATCTCGTCACCTCATTATTGGTTTCATCCACAGACCATTTTTGAAAAAAATGAGTTAGGAGTGGATTATATATAATATAAATGTCCTCCTTCTAATTCAGAAACTCGTTTCACGATATATCTTTTCATACCTGAGATATCCAACATCGACTTTGCTCTATATCCGCAATTTTAACATTTAATGAATATTGTTTTGCTGCGAACGCCACTGTTTAGCTTATACATCAAATGTTTAATACAAAAGTGAAAAAAATATAGTTCATTATTGGTTGCCACATTATCATAACAACGAACGTCGATCAAAACAAAAACAGTAATTAGAAAAAAATTGGTTTGGCACTGTTTTAACGGGTTAGAGGGAGAGGGTTGAATAGGGTTAATAAACTTTACCGTCCATATATGCCTACATATATGTAATTCCAAATCAAGTAAATAGGGATTTTCGGTAAACGTTACAATATAGGTTACTTTATTAGAATTCACAACATATATTATAATTTTAGGGTTAGGGTTTTAGTTCATAAATTGGTGTTAAAATTTGATTATTTTAGTTATTCACAATGCTATTTTACTCAGCCTTTTAACTAATATTAAGTTTTAACTTTAGAATTAAGATTTTAACTTTTGCTTTAGAATTTAGTTTTAGAATTAACTTTAGAATTAATATTTTAACTTTTGCTTTACAATTTTCACTATCGTTTTAGGATTTTAACTTTAGTTTTAAGATTTGAGCTAGTTTAGTTTTAGAATTTAAACCTTTTAGGATTTTAACTTTAGTTTTAAGATTTTAGCTAGTTTAGTTTTAGAATGTAAAAACTTTCACAAAAATTCACTCGAACTGCTCCTTGATGTACTGCTTGAAGTTGGTTGCCGTTGGTGAGGGTAAAAATCAACAGCTGATGATGGGGTGTTGATGGTGTTAGGGTTACCATTGTTCACTGACGTGAACATTCTCCCGGCCCTGGGGAACCTGTGAAGTAAAAAGACACTTATTTTTATGTGTTCAAATGAGGGTTTAGGGTACTTCAAAGGTGAATATTATAAAACAAATACTTGTTCGGGTGAAATGGTGTGCTCAGGTTGAAATCGATCCCATGACCAACCAACCAAGGGAGGAGTCTTGGGCAATCAATGATCCTCCATCTACCCGGATCGTATTAGACCTTAGGATCGAGGTGTATAGGTCTCCACCAATCTCGATTGATACTGGAGAGTTGCCATAGAAGTCCGGGTCGGCTAAAGAAATGCGGCAAACCTTTTCCTTAATCGTGTCACTCACGGCGCTTCGGTAGGGGGGTTTGGGTAAGTCATCTACTACCAACATGTAAGCTTCATACTTGACAGCTGATGATATGTGCGCCGTCATCTCAACTTTCGCGTAGACCTGCTCGTCAAGTTTGAAAGGCGAGAGGCCACTGTCCCGTACAAGCGACACTGCTATGCGGGACATGGTGAGGCTGGGATTTAACACAGCTCTAACCAACTGTGTCTTCTTTTTCGCAACTACCTGAATCATGGCCGTCGGAACGAAGGTTTTTGCGATTGTTGAGGCTAATAGGGTTGACTGCACAGACACCTTCGACAATCGAGGAGCGGCAATTGGTGCTGATGGTAGAATAGGAGCTGGCGTCGTCGAACTCTTAGACGAAATACCACTCAAGATTCTTTGAGGTCCGTGTAGAACGGAGTGATGTTTGCCACCACATTTTTGGCATCGATTTTTGCTGGTGCACTCCCCAATTAAATGGTTGCGAGCCAAGCAATTCACGCAGTAATGCAATTTGACCGCCGTTTTGTATTTCTTCGACAAATTCATGCGCTCAAATTGTTTACAAGCGGTGAGCCGATGGTCTGCCTTGCATATACCGCATCCGAAATAACGGCGACTTGGGGAAGAATGTCGACTGGCATTGTTTCTTCTCGGTCTGTCCTCATTGGTGACGATTCTACGATCAGACCTTTGGCGATTCTTCTGGTCAGAAGCCTGACGTCCACGACGTGCCTGGCTATTGTTGTGTCTGGGTGCCATTTTCTGTGTAAATTAGAATGATTAAATTAGAAAATGGATGACTGAGTATGAGTGGGTTAGCGTAGTCTTAATATATAAAGGGTGGATCATTTTGATAAGATACACCAGTTGGGCGAGAATCTAAGGGTTTATCATGTAAATTGGTGTATCTGAATGTTAAACATTAAAGAGTTAAATAAAATGTTAACAATGATCCAATCTTTACATACTAAGCTTGGGGGGTAAGTACGTGTGTGAGTGTATTATGGGTAAGTGTAAGTGTTTTATGGATGAGTATGAAATGTTAGGGTTTAGTATACAAGTGGGTGTTAGTTAATAAGACAAGAGGGTTAAAATCATTTAGTGGGCAGAACTACGACTTTTGCTATAGGTCGAGTTAAGTTCCCCGTGGGGGTGCGTAAGTCTACGACTCTTGTACGACCATCGGAACCTGGGTAAACCTTGATCACACATCCGAGTGACCATTCATTAGGGGGTAGATTATCCTGTCTTACAACTACCACATCATTTACTTCAACTTGACGTTGTGGGTGCTTCCACTTGTATCTCTTGTGGAGCTCTTTTAGATATTCATCCTTCCATCTCCGACAGAAGTAATGGTGTTGAATCCTGAGCTTCTGCCATCTATTTGCCAGGGAAACATTTCCTTCGCTTTGATCTGGTTCAGCAGGGGTGAATAAAGCCGATCCAATTAAAAAGTGACCTGGGGTTAAAGGGTTTAAGTCTTGTGGGTTTTCACTTGACGGGCTGAGTGGTCTTGAGTTGAGACATCCTTCAATTCGAGCAAGTAGGGTAGCCAGTTCTTCAAAAGTATATCTCTGGATGTTAGACTTTTTGAGATGCGATTTGAAGCTCTTCACTCCAGCTTCCCATAAACCTCCCATGTGAGGAGCTCCTGGCGGAATAAAATGCCACGTCAAGTTCTGGAAACTATTATTAGACACGACAGAACCTCTCAGGGTTTTCATAAATTCTTGACGCTCTTTCTTCAGCAACTGACTTGCTCCAATGAAGTTCTTACCGTTGTCTGAATAAATAGCGGCAGGGCATCCCCGTCTCGAAAAAAATCGGGCAAATGCCGCCATAAACGCTTGTGTAGAGAGGTCTGAAGTAGGTTCCAAGTGAATTGCCTTTGTTGCAAAGCAAACAAAGACGCATACGTAACCCTTTGTAATTTTGCATGCTCGTCCAGTGTAATTTTTGATTTCAAAAGGTCCTGCAAAATCAACTCCAACATTACAAAAGGGTCTTGATATCTGAGTACGTTCTGGAGGTAAGGCTGCCATAAATTGAGTCGCTTGATGGTTTTTGTATCGCGTACAGGGTGAGCAATTGTTAATCACAAAGCTTATAAGATTCTGAAGCTTTGGAATCCAATAGCCTGAACGAATTACTCTAAGCATTACCTGATTTCCTCCGTGTAATGTTATCAAATGGACGTGATGCGTTAGTAGTTTGGCAAATGAGCTAGCATAGGGTAACAAAATTGGGTGCCTTTCATCGTATGACAAGGCGTTGCAGCTAGCTAATCGTCCATTTGCACGCATGATGTCTTTAGAGTCTAGAAAGGGTGTAAGGGTAAGAAGGGTGCTTTTTCTGGGTATTGGGGTTTTCCTTTTTAAGCAGTTATATTCTTCTTGAAAATAAAGATTTTGACATATAATTACTAGTCTATCTTTCGTTGATTGTATTTCTTGTGCCTCAAGTTGAATACTTGGGTGATTCAACAAGATTTTCAGCCTCTCTTCGACTGATTTTGTTGTTGTTCGATCAAGAACAACTCGTTCATGACGAATAGTGTTCTTCCGGGTACATGAGGCACGATCAATAAATCGATTAACATAAGATGAGACTCGAAGAGCTCTAGACCATTTTGAAAATCTTTTTAGAATGTCTGGGTGGGTATCATCATTCGTATTATCCGAGGATTTATTTCTATTGTGGGTAGGGTGGGTCACTACGGTAGTACTAAAAGAACTACCAATTTTTGCTTCAGCTTGAGTAACAAAATTTTGTGTTGTACTTGGCCATGTTGACACGGAATCCTTCAACCAAGGGGGTCCATTCCACCAAAGTGAATCATCTTTTAGGTCATCGGCTGTGCATCCACGGCTTGCGACGTCAGCAGGGTTATCATATGATGCTATGTGGTTCCAGTTTTCCACTCCAACTGTCCGGGAAATAGCAGATACACGATTCGCTACAAAAGTGTTCCAAGAGTTTGGATGCTTATTAAGCCAAGCCAACACGATGGTCGAATCTGTCCAAAAATACGTGTGATGTACAGGTAAGTTGAGTTGAGGAATTAAATTGTGTACCATATTGGCCAGCAATACAGCACCACAAAGTTCTAGTTTGGGTAAAGACAGAACTTTAATGGGTGCAACTCTCGTCTTAGCGAAAAGTAGGGTTACGGCGTTTGGTCCGTTTATGGGCTTTACTCGTACATATAAAGCTGCAGAGTATGCTTTTTCAGAGGCATCTGAAAAGCCATGAAACTCATATTTGGCTGAGGGGGTAAATTGAATCCATCTCGGAATACGAATTTGATTAATATTGTCATAAAATTGCAAAAACTTTTGCCATTTTACGAGGGTAAGGGGTTTAATACATTCATCCCAAGCTGTGTTATCTTGCCAAATTTGCTGCATAATAATTTTAGCAGAAATAACAATCGGTGCCAACCAACCAGCTGGGTCAAAAAGACGCGCAATATCAGATAGAACTGTACGCTTAGTGTTTCCTGCTTTTCGGTCAATTAAGGGTACATTGAAGAAAAATAAATCTTCTCTCGCATTCCAGCGAATTCCAAGAGTTTTAGCATTATCTGATTCTGGAAGGGTAAGTAAATCAACGTTGAGTAAATGATCTTTGGGTAAGTGTGTTAATAGATCCACAGAGTTCGAAATCCACTTTCTTAATGGAAACCCGGCGGAATCTAATACTGTTATCAATTCCTTCTGAGCTAATTTAGCATCATTAAGAGTATGCGCTCCAGCTAAAACATCATCAACGTACATGTAATTCTTCAAAATATCTGAAGCAATTGGGTGGGTATTTTGTACGTCTTTAGCCAGTTCGTGTAGGGTACGAATTGCCAAATATGGCGCGCAATTCACTCCAAACGTGACTGTTTGAAGCTCATAATCTTGAATGGGTTCATTTACGCTTTTGCGGAATAATATTCGCTGAAAGGGTGTGTGGGTGTTGTTTAATAAGATCTGCCTGTACATTTTTGTAATGTCGGCGTTATAGACGATCTTATAAAAGCGCCATTTCAAGATTAATACAACTAAATCTTGTTGTAGTGTGGGACCAATGTGTAACGCATCATTTAAGCTGCTGCCATTCGAGGTTTTGCTTGACGCATTAAAAACAACTCGAACCTTTGTTGTAACACGATCAGGTTTTACAACAGCATGATGGGGTAGATAATAATGGTCAGTTGAAGAAGTGTTAGGTTTGTAGGCTATGGGTTTCATATGACCTAAGTCAACATATTCCTGTAGCACGTTATCATATTCTTTCTTCAACTCGGGTTTC
Organism: Phaonia tiefii; assembly: GCA_963931995.1. NCBI lineage: Eukaryota > Metazoa > Arthropoda > Insecta > Diptera > Muscidae > Phaonia > Phaonia tiefii. The sequence continues at coordinate 84,202,573 of OZ008367.1, read as the reverse complement.
TTCATTAGATTCTTCTCGTTCCTTAAGTATTGAGCCATTGCCACATGACGTGAGTTTCCTAACTCAATTCGTGGGATACGAAACGGAAGATTAACTTGATACCGGCCATTGGGTAGGCGTAGGGTTGTCTTTTTATAAGTTTCTTCACAAAAAGAATCTTCGGCAGGCTGAATGGATTTTCCTGGGGCTTCTTCAATTTCCCAAAATTTTGTCAAACACTTATCAAGTGCGACTGAATTAAAATATGATACAATGGCTTGTGTCTTGTTCGATTCCTCAACGGGTCCTGTCAAGATCCAACCAAATTCGGTTTCTTGAGCAATAAGTGTTTAAGAACACGTTTCTTAACACCAGATTTTAAAATCTGTGGGTAGAAATCGCTGCCAATTATGAAATCAATTGGTCTGCTTTCAAAGAATTGACGGTCAGCTAGCTGAATATTTTCCAAGTTTTTAATAATATTTGGGTTAATATTTTGGGTGGGTAAATGTGTTGTAAGGGTTTTAACAACAATTGCTTGGATTGTCAGACTAAATTTTGGGTTTATATTTGACCGTAATTTGACTTCGCACATTTTGTTTGACCGTGCTGACACAATCTCATTCAATCCCGAGATTTCAGCATCAATGGGTGTAGTGGATAACCGCAGTTTACGTCTGAGCCGATCAGAAATGAAAGAAAAATCTGACGCTGGGTCTATGAGCGCTCTTGCGAGAAACAGCGTACGATGAACTTCCACATTCAAAACAGCTGTTCCTAATAACTTTTTCCGGTCATCTATTTGGGGTTTACTCGACTGTGTAATTGTCGAGAATGATTGTGACGATGTTGACGGTACTTGAATATCTCTTACTTGGTTGGGTGTACTTTGTACTTGAGGTTGGGTGTTTATATTCGATGCTGGCTTGTGTATAAGGGTATTATGTCGGCCTCCACAATATCTACAAGTAAATGTGCTATGACATTCCTTGATAGAGTGACCAGTTGCCAGACAATTGTAACAAAAACCGTTATTTTTTACGAAATCAATTCTCTCACTTATTCCGAGTGAATTAAATGATGAACATTCTCGAAGTGTGTGTCTATTATTGCAAAGTTTGCAAATTGAGCCATCTGGCTTCTCGGAATGTGGGTGGGTTGGGTTGGATTTCGAGAAATTTGGTTCCTTTTGTGTCTTTTTCTTTGAACGGATGTCTTTTTTCTGATCTTGGGTAACATTGTGGAAAGTGTTGCCTTTTCTTTCTTGCTGATTCCTATTATCAGAGAACTGTTTGGGTTTAGAGTAAGGGCTTGGATTCTTGATATCATTAACAGATTCAAGTCCTTGATATTTATTCGTAAGAAACTGGTTTATTTCAGTCCAAGAGGGTATAAGTGAACTATCTTTAAGAGATTTTTCAAAATCTTCTAGGGTTTCCCTGGGTAATTTGGAGGAACAAAGGTATACAAAGATAGGACCCCAACTCTCCGTATCCACCTCTAAAATGTTCAGATTTGAAATGCAACCGTTAATTTTCCTTTGTAGTTTTCTTATAGAAACACCACACTGTACAGTAATTGTAGGTAAATTGAACAAAGTTTTGAGTTGTGCATTTACTTGCATTCTCTGGTTCTCATATTGAGCAGTTAATTGCGACCAAGCTGTAACGTAGCCAGCATTGGTCAGGGGTGCGTTGTCAACTATCTCTTTGGCCTCGCCTCGGGTCTTTTGTTTGAGGTAAAACAGTTTTTCAACTCCACTCAACCGGGTATTATTACCATATATAGCTCTAAACATATCTCTAAAGGAAGCCCAGAACCTATAGTCGCCATTAAAAACTTGCATATCGCAAGGAGCAACGCTGAAGTTCACCGTATTTGTGTTAGTAGGGGTAGAGGAATTTTCGTGTTTTTCCTTGATATTCTGGATGGCTTCCTCTATTGAGACAGAGCGGGTTCGGAACCATTTTTTCACCTTCCTGTACTCCGTGGTAATTTCCTCTATTTTAATGGTTGTCTGTTCCTTCGGGTCATCCATGAGTGGAGATTCCCGTATGTTCTCAAACCGGGTACAAAGTTTCTCATAAATCTCCTCCAGCTCTCTCTTTTGGATTTTAAGAGTTGCTAAGGATGGGGTTTTTTCTTCCGTTTTAAATTCTTCTTCAAAATCCGCTAAATCAATTTGGATTATTCGGGTAAACCCGGCGGCCATGTTTTGAAGAGACATTTTTGGGTTGTAATGGGTGTGACAACTGTGTCGAAAGGGTTAATAATGGGTATAAATGGGATTCTAAATGGTTCCAAAAGATGGGTTATAAATCCCTGCGCTAACAAATGGGTTAAACACGGGTGATTGCGACACAAAATGGGTGAAATTAAGTTAAAAACGGGTTAAAAAATATTCCACAATTAATACAAAAATATTTTTTCCTTTCTTTTTTACGCGACCAAATGTCCAACTGGGTATTTTCACACAAATTTGCCTACGGTACTCACTGTAAGCGGCAATATCAGTTTGTCAGACAATATAAAAAAAAACCTGTGAAATAACTATTAAAAGGGTGGGTGGGTGTTTAAATACAGGTATTCAGTTAAAATTGATCTGACGGCTGTGTAAAAATGTGTGAATTCGCATAAAATTTGGGGTTATAAATTTCAAATAAGTTGCAAAGTTGACAACTTACCGACTCTGCTTACTTATCGTGTAGGGTACCAATACCTTCCGTATGTATGTATGTATGAATGTGTGAGGTTTTTACACGTCGTCTCCCTTTTGTGCTGTTGTTCCCGCTTTGTATGTTGCTGCTGTGTTATGGAGTTTTTGGGTTTTTTGTTATTGTAATTAGTATGTTAGAATTTTTGTCTTAACACCAGTTTGTTATTATGTTTAATGTTGTAGGTATTTATTTGTTTTCTGACACAAAATGTTTTTAACTACACAGTTCTCTTTCATCAACAAATTGTTTTTCTAATCACCTTATTATTTGTTTTTATTGTGATTGTTATTTTCTTTTAATATTTTTACTTTTTAACACATCACCATTGAAGCTATTGGCCTAGGTTTTGTTTTTTATTTTACACACTGGCACAATGCTCAGGCTTAGTACTTAGACCAGCTTTTTGTTTTCTTTTTCAATTTGTTCTTTTGTTTAGTGGACTGTATTTTTTGTCTTTAAAACTTCTTTGATATTTATGTATTGTTTCAATGTCACTGTTTCACTTTTACTTAAGGTTTGAAAGGACCATGTTTTAACGGGTTAGAGGGAGAGGGTTGAATAGGGTTAATAAACTTTACCGTCCATATATGCCTACATATATGTAATTCCAAATCAAGTAAATAGGGATTTTCGGTAAACGTTACAATATAGGTTACTTTATTAGAATTCACAACATATATTATAATTTTAGGGTTAGGGTTTTAGGGTTAGGGTTTTAGTTCATAAATTGGTGTTAAAATTTGATTATTTTAGTTATTCACAATGCTATTTTACTCAGCCTTTTAACTAATATTAAGTTTTAACTTTAGAATTAAGATTTTAACTTTTGCTTTAGAATTTAGTTTTAGAATTAATATTTTAACTTTTGCTTTACAATTTTCACTATCGTTTTAGGATTTTAACTTTAGTTTTAAGATTTGAGCTAGTTTAGTTTTAGAATTTAAACCTTTTAGGATTTTAACTTTAGTTTTAAGATTTTAGCTAGTTTAGTTTTAGAATGTAAAAACTTTCACAAAAATTCACTCGAACTGCTCCTTGATGTACTGCTTGAAGTTGGTTGCCGTTGGTGAGGGTAAAAATCAACAGCTGGTGATGGGGTGTTGATGGTGTTAGGGTTACCATTGTTCACTGACGTGAACAGGCACATATAAATGGTATTTCAATTAACATTACAATGGTATACATACTGTCCAAATTGGATTATAAATGACGGAGATATAGGCAAGTCCATATTCATACATTGAATCGAAATAATTGAATTGTTTTGGAATCCCAATAAGAAGTTTTATCTATGGTAAAAATTTGCACCCAATCGGAGAGTTTCACCTAAACTCAATTTTAACAGAAAAACGTATGGATATGCGGCATGGCATACACAGTTAAATTGAAAAAAAAATTGAAATGCAGCACAAAACAAACAAAAAAAAATTTTAAAATTTTTAATAACTTTTAATTTATTATATTAAAAATTACGAAAATGTATACTTTTATTGAAAATACATGCCACAATAAATAGAAAAAATAAAAAAAAATATTCATCTCGCAGAATTTGAGAAAAACTAGCTTAAACTTTCTTTATCGTTTTTCTCGTTACCGACTCTGTGGCATATGCGCCAAACTAAGAATAAGGTGTCGATCTGGCGAATGATTCATAATTTTGATGTGAAACACTGATGCCTTTTGTATTGTTTTAATTAATAACATTTTCGAAATGCTACATCTATATTGAAATATTCTATAATGAGAATACGACTCGTTTATGCTCTTTTACTCAGACTCTTTATATGAGAGAGGAAAAAGAGTGCAATAAGTTCTTTATACTATTCAATACTTTTTGTCGTCGCTCTGTTTATGACAAAACAAAAACAATTATTTCAGTGAGCTAAATATTGTTTTATTTATTTTAACAATATTACATCTAATGTTAAAGCAGATGTAAGAAAAAAGAAAGTGCAATAGCAAAAGAGCCTTCAGCACAAAAACTATTCTTTTTTTTTGTATTTTCCAATGTAACATTTACTAACACTGTGTGTAATTTTTTAAGTCATGGCAAAATAACCATACACGGACACCATTACGTGATAAAAGACTAAAAAAAAAAGACCCGTGTCTCCCAATTTTTCCCAAAGTCATGCACTTTTTTTTTATGGGCCGCCAAAGATTTGGGGCCTTGGTATCATTTTCGTAAAATGTGATCATTTTCTCAGGCTCATGTCTTGCAAACCGTTCAGAATTTCGATTTACTCTCTGAGGCAAAGTTGTAGCTCTTGTCATAAACTTCAAAAAACTTCACCTTCCAGATCAAAATCGCAAAAAACTTAAAAAAAGTCGATATTTTTTTACCTTTTTCCCGTGTTCAGGTCCATAGGTAGCAAGCAAACCGTTCAAAATTCAAGGAAACAATCAACTACAAAAATTTACCTAAGATCTCAATAAACAAATTTCTAGAACATATAAACTTCCTAGAGATGATTCTTAACACTGTTTAGGTAGCACGCAAAAGTGAAAAATTTGCCGAAAATTTTTTAATTTCATTTATTTTACCTTTTTCTCCTGTTCAGGTCCATAGGTAGCAAAAAATTAAATATGCCTGGCCAGAACCATGTGCATTCTTCAGTCTATGTTGTTGTATTTGTTCATCCACACTTCCTCTTGGCCTCCACGAGTTACATTGGAATTGATTCAGAGGTGAGCGTGAATCCCAATTACAAAGAAAACAAAAGAATTTTGGGAAGCCGCCCTTATCGAAGATCCCTTGCAAAATGTTGATGACCTTCAAATCACAGCAAATCTTCCATTTATTTTCGTAATATTTGATTTTTTCCATTATATCTTTCAATGTTTCATAGCTTTCTTTCATGTTGATACCCATTGCTAGCGGAATGGAAGGTTTTCGGTTCGACACATGCAACAACACTGCTTTCAAGCTTGAAACAGAACCATCAATAAATAATCTCCACTCACTAGCGATGTAGTCCATTCCCATTTTTACCACCAAAGCTTTTATATCGTTGCAGTAAGCGAACGAATTGTCATCATTTAGAGTGTAGAGCATCTGAAATTCAGCTTGTCGTTTGCGGTACGCCGTAGAGTTAACATTAGCATGTGTGAGTTTTCTTTGCTTTAAAAAAGCTGTCAAAAATATTGCAAGTCGCTGCGATAATCCCAATATGGCCACAATGAAATCCATTTCCATTTGTGGTATTAGTTGTGGTCCATCTCTTCCCTGTTGGGGCTCATAATCGGTATCAAATGGATCTTCTTAAGTAACACCACTTGCTGTACTCATTGCTGTAAATTCTGTAGTACGATCTGGAGTTGGCGGCCTTGGTGATACAAAATTTTCAGGTGCAAGCACTGGTAGTGTGGCTGTTGCAGTTGCTTTATAAATTTTGTTCTTCTCAGAATGTCGATTTAGACGACATGTGTAATTTACGCATGCATAGCAACTGGTTGCATCATGATCACCTGGGCGATTAATCCAGTTTACCGGCTTACAATACTTCATAGTACCTCTGCCTCCACTCAACCATGCCATGAGATTGTTATAACATTGGCGACACACTGTATTAGGTGTGTAATTTTCACCGGTCAAGTCCACTTCGTCGAAAAACAATGTATATGCTCTTTTGAATTCACTAGTTAAAAGATTCTTTTCCTTCTGAAATCTTGTAGATGTTTTTTTCTGGTTTGATGACCGCAATCGTAGCAAAATAAATCAATATTTTCACACTGCATATTGAAATTGTCAGTTGCCAATGTTGTGTGCGAATTATACTGTAGCACTTTCACTTTTTTTACTTTCACTTTCACTTTATAACTTTCACCGCTGAGCTCTCGTTGACGTCGCGCTGTGTAATGCCTCAATGTGAGCGTCATGTCGTTTTTATATTGTGTGCTGCGTCCCTTGTTGCGTGTGCTGAGCTTACTGCATTGCCTGTGCTGCTGCTGTCGGGGCATGATCGCGTGATACCTAAGCGATACCTAAACGGTGTTAACCCTTGGACAAACACATGGTTCTGGCCAGGCATATTTCATTTTTTGCTACCTATGGACCTGAACAGGAGAAAAAGGTAAAAAAATGAAATTAAAAAATTTTCGGCAAATTTTTCACTTTTGCGTGCTACCTAAACAGTGTTAAGAATCATCTCTAGGAAGTTTATATGTTCTAGAAATTTGTTTATTGAGATCTTAGGTAAATTTTTGTAGTTGATTGTTTCCTTGAATTTTGAACGGTTTGCTACCTATGGACCTGAACACGGGAAAAAAGGTAAAAAAGAATCGAATTTTTTTAAGTTTTTTGCGAAGTGAAGTTTTTTTGATTTTATATGTTCGCAATTTTTGTTCTTTATGACAAGAGCTACAACTTTGCCTCAGAGAGTAAATCAAAATTCTGAACGGTTTGCAAGATATGAGCCTGAGAAAATGATCACATTTTACGAAAATGATACCGAGGTCCCAAATCTTTGGCGGCCCATAAAAAAAAAAGTGCATGACTTTGGCAAAAATTGGGAGACACGGGTCTTTTTTTTTAGTCTTTTATCACGTAATGGTGTCCGTATATGGTTATTTTTTTCGTGTTGCACTGTGTAATCTATTCATAGAAATCGAATAGGTACCGTGTAACAAAACGGTGTTGACACATCGCCCGTGACTTCGAATACTCATTGTTTTTTTTTAAATGACCATAGTGACGGCGACACTATCGAGTTTTCAGCCATGAAAAAGCTTCTCAAAATACCGGTGGAACCGATGTAAAACTGTAACTCCCAATCAGTGCGTATAAAACTATAAAGACATGGGATGTAATGGAAAACCATTAATTTATTTTATTTAACCACTGAAAATATTATGATATATCACAAATTCAAGCTTGAAATGTCAGCTGTATAAATGTAACTATATACGAGTAACAAAGAATTTAGTCAACTGATCAAAAGCATTTCAAAAATAACAAAACACCTTCTATATGGGTAAACCGAAGTTACTTGCTAAAAATACAAAATTTCGACTGGGATCAGTAATTCAAACAAGTCGGTACGGTACGATTGCGTTCCCGATCACGATTGCCGTGATTAGGCCCCAGATCGGTTGTGGTTTACGAGATGTCGTGCCGATCAACTGGAAATCAACTTACTTGTGTAAGGTATACTATACTAATCACATACTATACCAGAAAAAAGTTAGAAAAATCATGATTTTGTACTAAATGTGTTGTACAGTATAGGCCAAAAAATAGGCACTGCGAAGATTTCATTGTGATCGGTAAAGATTTATAACAGTTATCGTGTTGACAAGCCAGACGGAGTTGGTTCAATCGTCTTAAACTGTTTTTTTTTAAATTTCAAAATTTTAATTGGTTATAAATACATTTGTGAAACTTAATAAGATTTGCCATTGTATGATTATCAATTTTAAACATTTAAATTTGAACAAAACTTTTAAATTTTGTATTTAACACGTATTCAATATGATAATTATGATTTTTAAAATTTCAATAAAATTTTCAAATATTTTTGAAATTGTCAAATTGAGAAACATACATAAATTTCTACTTTCAAATATGAATAGGTTTTAAAAAGATTTTTAAACAATATTTTTTTTTAAATTTCTAAATAATTGTATAGCTTGAAAAGAATTAATGAAATACGCTTTCTAACATTTTTTTTCAAAATTTAAATTGGTTTTTTTATGCTTAACGACAACATACCTGGGTATGTTTTGCGTTTTCAACACTGTATCTCTGAACTGGATAACCGGATCGACTTGAAATTTCCTGATATCCTAGCCAAAATTGTTTTACGCAATAGCCCCAAGGATTGGATCACCCGTTTGGAAGATAAAGCCCATTTACAAAGTTGCACCCTTACGTCAACTGCATACACACCTGGGTATGTATAGTAAAACGCATGCAAGTATGATATAATTGAAAAGTATATTTTATTTTGAGTTAATCGCCCTTATTCCCGTTGTCGTCGTCGACGTCAATACAATATCGACACCAATTTTATTGGCGACTTGAAGGCATTTGGACAAAAAAAAATTTGCGTAATGTTTTAAGAGGTTGTTTTTGGATCATAGACATCAAAAACTTTGTTGTTGTCGATGTGACATGTGTTGTCGAACGTTCTAAAGTTGGCAAAAATCTGATAACGTCGACGACGACAACGGGAATAAGGCCGAATGTTTGTAAATAGTATATTATTATTATATAATTATTTGTAATTAAATTATTGAGATTAAAATACATCTATCGCATTGCGGCAAGTCTTTGGAATGCTCTGCGCACACTGGTTTGTTGCATAATGTGCATGCTTTACGAGTAGGACGTCGTTTCGAGCAGATGTAGCAATTCCCCTTTACTTTTAGGCGTCCCGTACTATCACGTTTCTCCGCTTCATGTGCTCCAGCATCCACAACTCGGATGGGCCTACCTATCATGGCTTCGCCCTTCTCTCTATTTCTGGCTTGCATAGTTGCTCGCTTAGCTGATGGAGAAACATCCTACGGCGGCTTGTAGACGCCTTCAGGTGAGTGTTGTTGTCAACGTAAATGCGCTTAGTTGTCGTGGAGTAAGCCATTCACCATCTGTCATTTTACTTTTATTTTATTTTTTTATTTCCACAAAATAAACAGAAATGTCTGTTCACTTCGAATCTCAAATGTGTACTAAATTTGCTGACGAAACTAAAAGAATGAAATTTCTGCATCAATACATGTCTCTATCATATACATACATGCTTCTACGTGTGTCTACCTATACAAACACTTTTTCCAAAAAACAATGACTAAATGGAAGGGTAAAAGTGGTAACTCTGGTTTTAAACCTTTTGTCTCTTTCTAAAAAAATAAAAAAAATGCAGAAATTCCAAGAAACGAGTAGATATGCTTCCCATACAAAACGTATGCACACACCCAGGTATGTTGCTGTTGCAAGGGTGAAACTGGTAAAACTGGTTTTGAACCTTTTGTCTCTTTCTAACAAAATAAATAAAAATTCAGAAATTCCCAAAAACGAGTTAGATATGCTAACGGCATGCCATTTTTCATAAAAAACTAATGTACATACCCAGGTATGTTGCTGTTGCAAGGGTGAAACTGGTAAAACTGGTTTTGAACCTTTTGTCTCTTGCTAACAAAATCAAAAAAAATTCAGAAATTCCAATAAACGAGGTAGATATGCTAACGCATGCCATTTCCCATACAAAACGTATGTACATACCCAGGTATGTTGCTGTTGACGTGCGTAAAGAAGATCTGCTGTTGACATAAATGTTAAACTAAGATTTACTACATACATGGAAATTATATATCAAATTCGAATATGATTTTCGAATTTAAGTGAGTTTAATGTGAAAAAATTTTAAATTTTGTAGTTAACAATTATTTCAATTTGGAATATGATTTTAATTTTAATTTAAAATTTAAACGTGACTGGAAAATTTAAATACTGTTATGAAATTTAAAAACTAATAAGAATGGTCGTTAAACAAATTTATTTAAGTATAATTTAACTAAAAACGGGGTCTCCCGTTATTGGCAAACCGAAATATGAACAAACCGAAAACTAGGTTTCAAAACAATCCCGGTTTTTTGTACACTATCTATCTATCTCAGTCTAGTTCCAACCAACAACAATCGCCCTAAAATAATTCTTACAATGAAATAATACCAATATACCAGGCGCACATACAATGTACAAGCAGACAAACAAATATACTGCCTACTTATTATAGTGTTGCTCATAGAGTACATTTATAGTAGAGCCGCCATTTGTCTCATCTCTCGTTTCCTTTCACACTCTTCGTGATGCGGTCGGTGTGATAGAGAGATGTTTGACGAAAAGTGATATACACCAGCTGGAATTACAATAACTTCTTGCTTTAATTTTTCATTCCATTTTGGTGAAAAACTGTGAAATTTAAATGTGTTTTAAACTTTTTTATTGACTGTTATTGTTAGCATACATTTGTGTTGTATTTAACACATTAATTTTAACACACAAAACGAAATGCCGTTGTTGTTATTTTGTTCGTTGTTTTGAACCATTGCCTCTATCTGGTATTAGTAAAGCAATTCTTTTCAACATCAAACGTATACATCACACGAGGACAAATGTCAGAAATTTGGTGAGTGAAAGATTTTCTCTACCCATATTTACTCTATGTCACTTATACTTGTGCATGTGTTACTTTGGGGCACACACACAAATTCCTGCATTCTATTTTGTGATTTATTCCGATTTGACTTTCTTGTTATTGTCACAAATGTTTATAATTTTCTCTACCTATTATCTATGGGCGCCTGGTAGAATATTTTTTCGTTATAGAGAATAAGATCAATTTAAAACAATCTCCACACATACATATTCATGTGTAGAAGGGGAATATTATTAGCCAGTCCTACTGCAAACTGCGCGCCTGGTGGATCATACTCGAAACCTAGGCCGTTTTAAATAACAAAAAATTATCCTGGAAAATTTTGTTGTATCTCAGTTTCTTTTCTCTACAGCAAATAATATAAAAAATAAATTAAATTAAATTAAATAAATAAATTGAAAGAAATTAAAAAATAAACTAAATTTTAACTTAGTCGTTCTATCATCCATCAGACATTTTTATGCTGCAAATTTGCAGAAAGTTTGCCCATCAGATGATGAATTATTTATTGCATTTACTTGCAATGTTGCTAGAGTTTGCATTTACGAACGTGCTGCTGCTTGCTTATCAGATGCAAGTTTACGAACAGGCAGCTATTTATTTCAAAAAATACGTCCGGGCCGGCCTGTTCTGCGTACAGAATCATTTTGAATCTGAATTTGATGTTCTTAAAACATGAAATATTTTTGTTCTAAATTGTTTGTTTTTAAATCACAAGGTATTTGTTTGCATTCGAATTCAAAACTGATATTTTTCTTCTGAATTGTTTTACAGAAACCCAAATGATCTCAAACGTTTTATGTTTGTCTGGATTCTGTTTACTGAAAAGGGCCGATAAAAAAAATTGTCAAATATAATATGGCAGACAACCTAGAGCTTTTCTTTCGTCTATCATCGTGGTAGTAGCGAGTGACCTTGCTAATATATGTATAATTGATGTGAGGAAGCATAATTCGCATGAGAACTCACTCTCACTGATCATCTTTCATTTCATTTGGTGAATGCGGGCGCCACCTCAAGTAATGAGGCATTAAAAAAGAATGAACAAGGTTTATTATAAATCAATGAAACTAACTAGCTTATTGGGGAAAGCTTTCTACCACCTGTACACGGTAATTAATGAGATTTCAGATTTTTGCAAATCAAACAACAACTACATAGTCTTTACTTTCTCTTGTTATACTTACTTTTCCAATCCAAACAATCAAAAACAAAATTATGTATCAATCAGTTCAATTATATATTTTGTTTGTAAATTTCTAATTTTTTTCTTGTTGCTACAATTTATTTTGACTTTATTATATAATTCGAGTTAAAACTATTTTGAAGTTTTTGTTTTTACTATTAATCGCAGTAATGTTTGTCGTTATTCTTTTTTAATTTTGTAATAAGATACAAAATTAAATTTGTGCTAATTTTGACAAGGGATTTTTGCTATTAAATAATTTAAAAATAATAATTTAGAGTAATAAAAATTATAGGGAAAGACATTTATGTTTTGTATTGGATGCGGATGTTATTAGCTTCTTTAAATCACAAAAGTGATTTTGTTTAGTGTAACACAATTTAGTAATATATCGAACATAAATTTATTAAGATAAATAAAAATATAAATATTATTATCGAATATACAAACGTTGACAAAAAAAAACCCCACGCACTTTAAAATTTGTAAATAATCGAACGCAATTTCTGTAAATTTTGATATATGGCAACTCTGACTATGTTTGAAATTCCGCAATCTCGTTTAATACATTTAAGTGATGCACATGGTGATTCAATCAATGTTTTGAGCAAATTGTTAAAAGAAGTAAATTTGACTATGAGTTTATCACTTGAAAAGAAGGCTAACAAAATTGTAGCTCTACACAAAACTAATGTGTCGAAGAGACAAATTTCTAGGCATATATTTAGTTTTTGTTACCAATAAATTTTCCCCAAATTTGTGAATCATAATCATAATTTTTTGTATTTTAATATGGTTAAAAATTTCATGTCGACGGATGTAGTAAGGCAAACCCGTCCAGGTTGGAACAAAGTCTAGGTTGAAACAACGCGTCTTCTTAATAACTATTAAATTTCGCCTCCTACTATTTTTTGTTAAATATTAGTCTCTATATGTTGTAGTATTCTTTCAATGTTACTTTATGGAGATCATCTGTTTACCAAGCAATGTCATTTCGAAGAGAGTGTAAAGATTTGTAGAAATAAGAATTATCATCAAAACTACAAGGAATTATTATTTACAAAAAAAAATCTGTCTACTTCTGGCGAATTTTACCTCCTAAGTTTTGACACCTATTACTGCGCCTCAACCCAAGTTTTTCCGCTCAAAATCATCTTTGGCGTAACATTTTAGTGTTCTATCTTGAAATATGTTATGTGTAGAGTTTGTTGGGATGCAATTCCACGTAGGTTGAACCGTGTAAACAAGATTGCGTGCAATTCATGCAATAGATCTGCGCACGTCAAGCCTTGCCAATGCATGAAAGTTTTTGCATCTGTAAAATTTTCAGTCGGATTAAAGTGTTGTAATGATCAAAGCTGCAAATTATTCGAAACTGAATTTGAGATTTATTACTTTCAAGGGTAAAGTAATAAAAATCAATACAAGAAATACAAAAGTTATTTTCTAAATAAAATTCCATAGTAATTTCGAAGTTTTATGAAGTGTCCAATTTTAACCTTCATCTCACCCGTTTGTGGAAGGAAAACCACACAAAATTAGATTTTTCCAAAAAAATTGTTAAACGATGTTTATGAAATTTCTTGACATTTTCTGCCGCAACAACTTAGCACAGGAAACGTGTTATTTGATTCAAAAATACTTTCTGCTAACAAGATATTCAAAAAGTTAAGTTGCTTACCCTGGTGTGTGGTTTTCCACACATGTGTAATTTCTCTACATGTTGCACTAGAAACAGCACTTCTTGTCGTCAAATATTATTTTAAATGTTTCTGATGATGGAGGTTTTCCCGCCGATGAAGGTTTTCCATTTCAACCAATCTGATTGTGTTACTATTGACGAGCAATTTCTTGGTTTCCGTGGAAGATGTAAGTTTTGACAATACATGTCTTGTAAGCCTGTGCGATATGGAATTTCATTTTGGCTGTTAGTTTGCTCTGAAATTTGTTACGTGGGGAAAATTCAACCATATTTGGGTAAGCGATTTGGTGGTTTAGCTGAGAAAAATCAAGGTGAACGTGGAGTTTTGGATTAGATTCGTAGACTGAAGGGACTCAATATAACAATGGACAACTTTTTCTCTTCTTACGAACTTTGTCAAAAGCCGTTGTCAATAGGGCTAACAATCTTCGGTACAATGCGCAAAAACAAAAAGAAGCATCCCACCAAATCTTTTAGAATGCAAAAATAATTCCGATTTCCAATCAACATTTGCATTCACCGAAATCATAACACTCGTATCAGACATTGGAAGAAATGATAATTGAGTAGCATTCCAGAGCACAATGCATGATTCGAATGTGATAGAAAAAAGTTGCCAAAAATCATTCATTATAACAAAACCAAAGGTTCGTTTAAGTAGTTTTTATTTTGATGTCGTGTTGTGTATACCGTTGACAAATTGTTGTCTTGTTACAGTTGTAAAAGAATGACGAACCGATGGCCGTTGGCGGTTTTAGCAAGTATGATCGCCATATCAGCACTAAACGGGTTCGAAAATGTGAAACCAAATTGGAAAACAAAGCAACATTGTGACGAGTTTTCTTGCGTGAGCTTGGAATATTAGGGCCTATTCGGAAATGCAACAGCTGGTGCAGATGTTTGTTTGTTGCGCATTTTGTTTGCAACTACGGCCTCAAAGCACCTACAAAGTTGTCAGATGTTGCATTTACGAACGTGCTGCGCATCAGATGCAGAGCATTGATGCATTTCCGAAAAGGCCCTTACTTGCACAATCATACATGTCAATGATAAAATGTGTACCATGAACCTAATCAGCGGCGTCTTTGTTTTCTGCGATTATTGAATCAGTGGGGGAGCCCAGTAGCTCAATAACCCAGTCCACATCTTCACTGGTCCGCGAACTTTCAGAAGCATCATCCCGATCATTGAAAATACATCCAAAAACTCCAAAATCCGAATGTTAGTATAAATACTAATTTATAAGTAATGTAACAGACAATAAAATATAATGTTATTGATCGTAAATCAAGCTTCTTGAAGGCCTTGCTCTTTCGTTCCCCTCAACATTCTGTCAACATTCGTCCCGAAGGCATGAAATACTATACTGCTTGATTATAGCTGCTTGATACTGCTTGATTATAGAAGGCAATGTAGGTAGAAGGTGTTTATGTTTGTTAGACATTGCCTGTCCAATCGTGTTCAATGACTCGTGCAAGCGAATATTTCGAAAAAATATAAATCCGACAGTTGTAGAAAGTGTGTGTATGTATGCACGACATTGAAATTCCTTTCTCAAAGAATGTTATGTGCAAGCGAAGATTTTTGAAAAAAAAGCAAGCAAAGGAAAATAGAATTTGTCCCGTAAGATGGAATTCCAGAAACGTTTGTAACGACATCATTTATCAATAGAGGGTTTAGTTGCGTTTTAGTCGCGAAAGAAAATATACATTATACTGTCTTATTTAATTTATCTTCATGCAATATAAGTATGTTTTTGTTTCTGTTTGTTATTGTAATGTAATTGAATTATATGTTAATTTTTTTTAATAAACTGGTATTTTCCGTGTTAATTTACACAGTCTTATTATTTGTATTAAGTGATTCTTTTTCCATGGCTATAAAATGCCTTCATAGATAAGGCCATTTATAATGCTTTGTCCTTCAGGGCTCTTGAAAGCCTTCTGGTAGGCCTTTATTATACACAACTTCTGAAGGCCTTTATTTTAAAGACCTTGTTATAGGCCTTCTCTTAGGAAGGAAAGGGCAAGGCCTTCCTCACCAATCTCACTCATGTAATTTAGAAAGGAATAGGCAATGTGTAACGAAGGTCTTCCGGATCCCAAAGAAGGCCATGAATTCCACTGCTGGGTATGTATATCTAATACATATACAAAAAAACTAGAGTCCAAAAATATTCTCAAGAAAAAAAGTTATGAACCATAAAAAGAAAAGAAATGTCACAACCTAGACGGGAAATATCTCCTATTTTTAAACGGCTTTGCCAACATTTTAAGTTTTGTAAAATAAATATAGAAGAAAAAAAGAAAAACAGTGAAATAATGACAGCGTCATATTAATTTCAAAAATAATAAATTAAAGAAACTGTAGTTTGCAGTTACAACTAAATATATAATAATGCCTAAGTTGTTTATAGTATGTATTACTAAATATTTGTTTTTAAATATAGATATACATATTGTATTGCTTAGAAGTTATTAATGATGTATGGTAATTTAACCTTAGAGCTTGATGATATCATAAAGGTTTAGGGATTGAGATTACAGTTTACTATTTGGCATTAAGGCCCATTATTATAACTTATCTTTAAAGTAAATGTTAGTAAAAGGAAACTAGCTGAAGTGAGCAATAAAGTGGCCATTAAATGTTTTTCGTTATTACAACCTCCCAGTAAAATAAAATTAATATTTTTGATAATGTGGCAATACCAAAGAAAAAACCGATTACTTTTAACCAAATGAATTGGTTTATAATAAAAATAGTTACGTAGTGGCAACATACTTTTATTTGTTTGTTTACAAGCAATCTAAAATTTTTTGAATTTTTGAAAAAATATTAAAATGACGACGCCAAACAAGGAAACAACAGGAAAACGAGCCAAAAACTACTTGGCAGAAGAAGAGGTTCTGTTGGTAGATCTGGTGGAGGCTCATAAAAATTGTTCGTTTATATAAACCAAACGTGGACTGCTTTCCATTTTCAGTTTTTATTTTCAAAGCTAAATTAATGTCAATTAATTTCTTCTCCTGCATATACATATCAGAAAATGTGGCAACTTTAAATACATAAACCTTACGTTAAAAGTTAAAGGCAACACTATCTTCCCTTTAGCTTACCGGTCACTTTTAACCTAAAGTGTGCTTATAATAACGAAAAACTAACAATCTGTCAGGTATCATCCCAACTTTAGCTATTGGCAAGTTATAATAACGGCCCTAAGTGCATTAAGTGCTGCTCTTTCGTTTTTTGTTTTTTTTTTTAAGTAATTCTTATATTATCCACACAAAGCAGACAAGTCTACACAGTGAACAACAACAAAAAAAAAATGGCAATTTTAAATTGATTATTTTTCTTCACTGTGCGACAGAGTTTGTTGTGTTCAAGTGTCTTATATAAATATTAATATAAAATATGACAATAAATTAAAATGATAATATCAACTGATGATTACAAGAATTGAGAATTGTTCTCTCATGCACAGCACATTTGTACATATACGTGTTATACATATAAGAAAAGCCAAAGAAACTACGATTTAATAGTAGATGTGTGTAAGGGCAAATAAATGGGAGGGGGGAGGATTAACTTAAATTTAATATTTACAATTTTCTTAAAATTCAGACTCATTCTTAATTTAATTTTTTTTATTTTTTCATTTCAATGTTTTCTAATGGGTAATGGATGTGCCTCGGTATTGAACACCCATTTCTCTAAATCAATTTCTTTGGGATTGTCGCTAAATAGTAAATAGAAATATTTCAAAGTCTCACCCAACCAAAAACTTTCCATCATATCTCGCAATCGTATATTAAATATATTCTTCACATTACCAATCGATGAGTAACCGTGGGTTACTTTTGTATATTTCTCAAACGCTTTAAAAATATTCCAACCCATATCTTGATATGTGTGATTACCGGTCAATGCATAGAAATAATATAAACTTTCTATGAATTCCGGTCGCAGAAGATTATGAGCATCATTGGGCTTAACATAAATATCCAGTTCTTCACTTTCTGTTAAAGCGAAATATGAAATTTCGGGGGCCAACTGTGTGGGTTGCTTCATGTAGGTTTGATAACAAGTCTCCAAGAGGTCGCGAGCCAATAGCAAGTGGGAGTCTGGCATACCATAATGATGTCCCAGCAGTAGAGTTCCGGGTAAGTAGCAGGTTAAATGATCCATTTTCGGTTTGAATTCTTTACCGTTTATTAATTCGCCGATATAAACGTGATTCTCTTTTGGTGTACGCCTTAAAAGCTTTGAAAAAACGCCATCCATAGCGTGTATATAGTCGGACACAAGGCTGAAATATATGTAAAAAAACAATTATGTTAGTATCCTTTTCGAATGGGAATATTAGATTAAGATTCTATAGTGATTAAAATAAAAAAACCTAGTCTTTTTTTATAAATTCACAATATTGTTATTTAAACTTCAAGGGATGTTACAGGACACCAAAAAAATTTTTAAATTGTAAATATGTATTCCAGGAATTTATAAATTCGATAAATTTTATAATTTATAAATTCGTTAAAATTTAGAATTAGAAATGTTGATCACACCAACATTGGGATGTTCTATAAATCACTTTCACTGTGATTTGTGTAACTTCTAATCACATAAATACTGTTACCTATATTCTGGGCTATAAAACAAAAACTAATGAACGTTTTTGAACCACATTTTTTTATACATATTTATTGATATGTATTGTATACAAAAAGCTAAGTTTCATTCAAATGTCCGCCTTAAGTCGCATTGGCCAATCATCAATAGCTGCGCGCACCTCATCCTGGTTTTGTAATACGATTCCCAAACATCGCTCGTATTGAAAATCAAATCGAAGACACAATGCGTTCGTCCACATCGGTTGATCGCGTAACAAATGATGACGAAGCAATAAACTATCCAATTGAACTTTTGAATTCGTTGGCTGTGACCGGTCTCCATCGCACAATTTGCAACTCAAAGTCGGCTGTCATCGTAATCCAAAACTGTGAAATGGGACCAGGTTGGCGGCGAAGAAACTAATGAACAACGTCATCCAAGCCACCATAATCAAAGGCAAGTTCAAAGGCGATGAAGTTCTCATTCCAAGAATTCCGATGATAGTTTAGGTTAGGTTTAGGACACGTGACAATATGAGATAATTTACAACTGCGTTATCTTCACTACACTCCGAGGTCGGTGGACCTAATGTACATGAGACGTAGAGAGAGAAGGGTGGGAAGTGAAGGCGGGGGGGAGCCTCAGTAATAGTAAAAAAATAGATAAACGTAGGATAGATAGATAGACGTAGGACAAACAGAAGAACCACTCAATTATATACATCATCTGATAAGCCCTGATCAATACGTACAATACCATCCAAGATGAAGATCCACATGTGCAGAACAAGGTTTATCATTCCAGATTACCAGTGGGGTAGAAAGAACCGATAGACAAATCATCAGATGACGGTATCGCCTGCCCTGATCCATGGCAGACCCCGCGAGAATCCCATCAAATTCTTAATGGCCCAGGCCCTCTGCCTGAAACCAACCAAAACAACGGCGACATAGAGCTGGGCATTGACATAGAAGGTGCTTAATGGTCTCCACACCTCTTCTTCATCATCACAAGCACGGCAGTAATCAACCCCGTTCACAATCCAGTTGCGAGTGAAGCCTCCAGCATCACAGTGACCCATGATTACCCCTATGAGGAGCTGCAAGTCAGCCTAATCAAGTCGAAAAAGCGACATAGTCCTCCCCGAGTCTCTTGAAATCTTGCAATCCACTCTGGCCAGCCTGGCAGCGTTGATATCGTCCAGCGACCAGTGATCGATCAAGCCGTGCAAGTAACAGATCGGTGGATTTTCAGAGGCAATCAATCTCAAATCAGCAGAAGTGCATCCTGCTCTAGCAAGACAGTCTGCTTTAACATTCCCTGTGACATCACTATATCCCGGAACCCAGCAGAGTCTTAGCTTGCCGGGCACTACACTGTTCAAGATCCGCTTGCAATCCCTAACCATTTTGGATTTACATGTGTGACCTGATCGCACTGAGGGTCGGCTTACTATCAACGCAGATGACGAATTCAGGCGATGGATATAAGCACGAGTCCATTATTTCAGTTGCAGCTCTCATAATCGCCACGATTTCCGCTTGGAAGACACTGAAGTTCGCACCCAATTTCATCGAAAGCCCGAGTTGAAGTTCCTCACTGAAGATCCCCGGTCCCGTGCCTGATTCCATTTTGAAGCCATCTGTAAAGATCAGATGACAAGAGAGTTAGGAAGGTATTCCTCCCATTCAGTCACTCCAATTTGGCATCATGATCTCCGGGCATTGCTCAAAGTCTACAGTCGGCAGTATGTAGTCAGTGACTTGACTCAAACACTCGTCCCGGTGATTCTGGTAGCTGGTACTGTTTCCCAATGCGTTCCACCAGACTACGCAGCCATATGTGATAATTGGGCGCACGATAGCAAAAAAACTCAATGAACGATTTTCGGACAAAGACCCTAGCTTTTGTCAATCGTATTCCTACAAATTCCTTATCACACAAATGCATATTACGTAAAAGAGATCATTACAGAATGAAATCCGAGTATGTTTTTTCTTAACTTGGATGTTCAAATGTAAAAGTTTCTCAAGCATTTATTTGCAAAAAGTCATTAAACAAAATTATTCAAAAATATTAATTTTTCCATTCTGTTTTTATTCCACATTTATACCATTAGGTTTGTTTCTTTACTTTTTGTGTAAAGTTTGGGTAAATGAGAGTAAAAGCAAAATTCGCTGTCATATACTCAAATTTACTCTCATGTATCCAAAAGTAAAGAAACGCAAAAAACCACTTTTCTTACACGCAAACAAATGTCAAAACTCAAAACATATGGTTGAGATTTGTTTATGTTTGAACATTCATCGTAAAATTGTGTGAAGTGATATTTTGTGTTATATAAAAATGGATGGAAATGAACTGAAACTGAATCAAAAACAATTTTAACTTCACAAACTAATTACAACACGATCAAATTACAAAACACTTTTGACACTTTTACTTCACAAACAAAATTGTATTTTTTTATTTTGACATTTGGAACAGCTGATTGTTCACTACTTTACACAAACTTACCCGAAGAAAAAGTCTGTGTAAATTTGGGTAAAAGAGAAACGCATTTTGACGTTAAGAGAAAAAAAATTTATCTCATTTACATAATTTTGGAGTAAAGAAACGCTTTTGTGTAAGTTTGTGTAAATTTGTGTAACTTTGTGTACAATTGTGCAAGTAAAGAAACAGACCTATTTTATGCAAATCAACTGAGTATTAGATGTTCGAAAATCCAAAGTTGCCAGAGCCAAAGATTTAAGAAATTCAACAATGAGTTTACTTAGGGTGGTATTCTGTAAGTCGTGAACCAGTCACTTCGCGTTCTTTTGTCGTTTTGGTAGTTTATAAAACGTTACAGCTGTTCGGTGACTACCTGCGTTGAGTTACGTTATTTAATGGGTAGTTTATAAAACGCAGCGCAACGTTTTTGATCACTTCAGCTGTCAAATTGAACACGCCACAGTTCTTCGCGTTAGTTGAAGAAATTACAAAGTAGTTGCCAATTTTGGATGAAATGCATTCGACGGATAGAGCTGAAATTTTCTTTTTTAAATAATTCAAAATTTTACTTTTTACGCACTAAAATTCTTATTTACAATACTAAAACTAGAAATGGAACGTTCAAATAAATAATGCATTGCAAAACTATTATAATTATATTTAAAAATTATAG
Organism: Phaonia tiefii; assembly: GCA_963931995.1. NCBI lineage: Eukaryota > Metazoa > Arthropoda > Insecta > Diptera > Muscidae > Phaonia > Phaonia tiefii. Next base: position 84,181,053 of record OZ008367.1, on the reverse strand, counting down.
ACATCAGTTGATGTTGACAATAATAAACAAAAGAACCTATACATTACAATCAATACATACCGCCAAATGGCACGTGTTTTTGAAAAGACAACTAATTTAATATAGATGGGGAAATTTATTGGACATTGAACCCCCAAAATAGTATAGGTTTTTTACATATTTTATGTGAATATTGTTGGTATTTGCAGTATTATAAATAATAGCAATCTTAAAATCTGTTGATCTACTGAAATAGAGCTACATTTTTTAATTTATTCATTCTGAGCATTTCACTCAAGATAACTTTTTCTGATCTATAAATGTTTATTTTAGTTTGGCAACTCTTTACACCACATGTCAGTGACAGCACGTAACAAACGCAAGCGCGAAGTGATATATAAACTACAATTTTTTGACTTTGGCGTTCGCGTTAGCTTTTGCGTTTACGTTCACTTTCGGGACTTTTAGAATACTACCCTTACTTTTGGAGTTATATCGTCAATATATCATATGTATGTAAAGACAAGAATGAAAAAACTATTCTTTCCTAAGTTCTAAGTTTTAAGTTGTTGAGTAACAACTTGAATTATTCACTCAAAGTGTAAGGGAGTAACGGTGGCAACTCTTTCATATGTCATTTTGTTTTGTTTAGTAATAATTTGGAATTTATAAGCAAGGAAGTTGCGTGAAGAAATGTAAATATTTTAATAAAATTTATTTTTATGAATAAATATTTATACATTATTTGTGTTTACAAGGGAAAACACAAAACAGGAAGTCAAGAGGAGATATTTGTAATTTCAATCAATGTTCTGTTTGTTTTTGTCTTCTTTCATTTTTGACAGCAAAACATATGTTTTGCAAGTCAGCTGTGTAAAAACGGCCACTTAAAGAGTATGTTCGAAAAGTGAAATCTCAGAACACCAAACTCGAATACTTGTGAATTTAAAATGCTTTGTGAAATAAATACGAATCCGAATGCAGCGCGTGGGTCATAATTATTACTTCCATCGTTATGTCCAATTTTTAGAATAGAATAAACTTTAAAGCAGATACGGATAATGTAGCATAGAATTATAGACATTTAATTAGTAAAATGTAGAACATTTCACCGAAAATGGTTTGATGTATCATGACTGTGTCATTAGGTAACATTGGGCCTTTTCGGAAATGCATCACTGCTCTGCAACTGATGCGCAGCACGTTCGTAAATGCAACATCTGACAACTTTGCAGGTATTTTGAGACTGTAATTGCAAACAAAATGCGCAACAAAAAAGCATCTGCAACAGTTGTTGCATTTCCGAATAAGCCCATTTTTAATATATCAGGATGAAACTTGTTGAATTTACCATTATGTATATACTTTTTTCAACAAATTATATTTCTGGCTGTAAATTAGAGAAACTATTGCTACACAAATTTTTCTGGCTGTCATTTAAAACATTTTTCATATGACAAGAAAATTTCTTCCATTGTTTAATTTTTGTTATTGATGTTTTTTCAAATGACATAAGGAAAAACTTTTGTTTATTAATTCATTTCGTTTTTATTGGAATCTACTTATAAATAGAGATGAAAAGAAAATCATACAATATAGGTTTATTTTTATTCCCATGGCCTCAAGCCGAGACTAAAATTAAACGCATAATAATTTGAAAGGTCGACTTTTGTTCCATTAAATATAACATATAATTTTTAACAGAAATATGATCTGGAACCGAGTTATGAATTAAAAAACATGAAATGAAACATATGAATTAAAATACTTGCCCCTTAATATAGCTAAGTGTTTGTATCTCCCGTTTGGTAGACGGGTTAAGATGATCAGGACAGACTACCATTTGCAAAATCTTATATTGGATAAGGTGGATATCGTTATTGATCTTGGGGTTGTTTTTGATGATAAATTATCTTTCAATCAACACATTGAGTACAATGCCTAAAGATTATTCTGTGCATGCTTTTATTAAACGGAATTATAAGGAGTGTGCGTATCCCTATACACGGAAGTTCAAAAATTGATTATGCCTCAATTGTTTGGAATCCCTATTACACGGTTAATATAGACCGCGTAGAGAGATTACAAAAAAAAATTATAAAGTTTACTCCATTTTCCTTGGACTTTTCCAAGTGGAAATTGATACATTTGGATCCTTTACTAAATTGTAAATCCAAAAATTCTTTAATATTTTTATATAAACTTGTTTCTGGGAAGCCTGCGTTAGAAACCTTCGTTAGGAACCTTCGTTCCAATGAATATTTTAATGTTCCTATGCATCGAAGTAATTATGCTCTCTATGAACCTATTTTACGTTCATTAAAAGAATATAATTTGGTCAATACCAAATATGATATAGATTTATCATTTTCTCTAATAAAATTTATATATATTTTAGACACATATTATGTATTTTAGTTTAATCTAGTTTGTAAGGATTGTGTATCCATAGACTGAAATAAATAAATCAAAAGATCGAAAAATAACTAAAACCCGAACCAACAAAATTATTAAAAAATAAATGTTTCCTTTAATGGAAATAACAATGCAATACATCTACTAACTACATTTTATGTCATACAATTATTGAAAATTTATTTTTGAGTTTTTACGCTATATTTCAAAAATTATCGATTTTAATTCACCTCGGTCGCGATTTTAACACGCAAAAATCGTGAGCATCTTTGAAATTTAAATATTTGAGAATACAACTCGTTCACGAATTTTAAATGTAGAAATCGCAAGCGAGATTACAAATTAAAGAGCGGTGTATTTATAAATTGACATTATTAGCAGATCGGAAAATTATTCTGATCGTATGGTCCGAAACTACCAAATTCAAACGTATTTTGTTTTTGTACTTTTTGTTGTTTTGTTCTATTGTTGATATAGATCAGCGGTCGGCAAAAATAAAAATTAGTGTGTGTTGGTGAGAGAAAATATTGTGCACTGAAAAAAACATACGAGTTCTTGTTTTTTGCCGCACGCAAGACAAACAAATACACAACCAGCGCACATGATGTTGTTTCATCGCTGTCTTGCGGACGACTAAACGAAAGAAAAATTTTGTTCTGTGCACATTCAAAAAAACGAAGCAAAAGAGTGTGGTTTTCTAAAGAGCGTAAGTGTCGGTGTGAATTCAATGTCCACACAAGTGGTATGGAGTGCCGATGGCTGCACTAAATTCACAAAGTGAATACATCCAAACACAATTTGTCCGACTGCGATCATACAGATTGTCAGACCGCGATCACACAGATTGTCCGACTGCGATCGCAGATTGTTTGCCGTTTAACTGTTCCGAAACGGTTGGACCGATTTGTATGAAATTTTGAGTGCATATCGGGTAGGTCTCAGAATCGGCCAACATCTTCTTTTCATACCCGTAAATGATAAGGGTGACCCACCCCTATATAGAACACAGATTTTTCCGACTGCGATACACAGATTGTCAGACTGCGAAATAAAACACACACTGATGTAGCGGCAGCGAATAGTTGTATTGTGTGGGTGCGGAGCACTCTCAGAGCAAAGAGAATAATGACGTGGTTATACTTATATAAAAATGAGATACCATGAGAGCAACGAAAATTGTGTGAACTTGTGTAGCGTATGTTCGAACATAACAATGTATGTATGCACATGTGTCTGTTGCTTTGCATTCTCTTTGTTTTTTGTGGGTATAAAATAAAAAGTATTAAGCAAGAAAATAATGACACTTGTCTTTAAATATTTTTAAGTGTTAATAAGTATTAATAGTATTTAAATGAAACGTCATCATATGATTGAACGCCAATTTGAATTCTTTATATTAACTTCACCTGTCTGTATGCATTAATGCATGCATACCGAAAAAAAATTTGGATTGATTTTTAACCCCTTTCCCGTGATCCCATCGAGCTGAAACTTCGCAGACAATCTAATGGAGACGAGGGGCCTGGTACCTCCCATACAAATCACAAATTAAAAATCCATTATTTCTGCTCCTGTTAACGGTATTTGAACAAAATTGGGTATGTTGGTTTGGTATACATATTCTAAGGTCTTCTACAAATATGGGCGGGATTCGACAAAGAGGCGTGGTTTTATATAAAGAATTTATAGTCAAAAACAATTTTTTTTACTGGTTGGTTTTTTATTATTTGGGAAAGTTAAGTCAAATAAAATGTGGGTGCGGAGCACTCTCAGAGCAAAGAGAATAATGACGTAGTTATACGTACATAAAAATGAGACAGCAAGAGAGCAACGAAAATTATGTGAACTTGTGCAGCGTATGTACGCACATAACAATGTATGTATGGAAAGGTGTTAGCTGTTTGGATTCTCTTTGTTTTTTGGGAATAAAATAAAAAGTATTAAACAAGAAAATAATGACACATGTGCTTGCATTTTCATGTGCTTGCAAATACAATAATTCAATGTCCACACAAGTGGTATGGAGTGCCGATGGCTGATATAGATTGTGTGTTGAATTTGACAACTTCAGTCCTCCAAACAAAAACAAAATGTATATTGTTGTTGCTTTCAAATACAACAACACCTCCTGCTACCACCCGTAATTAATACATTTTGAGAGAAATATACGGCGCGGAAAAACCAAATATTTAAATAGTTTTCATCGCTTCCAGCTCTGATAGTGTGTGTCATATTTTATGGGTTTGTATTTCGAATCATTTATGATCTTATTTACGAATTTCTAGGATGTTTTTTTTTTTTGGGAAATTGTATTGTTTATTGTGTCTTGTGTTTTTATTTATTTTTTTTTTTTTTTAAGACCAGCACTCAGGGGATGCCCCCTATAAATGCAATGCATTGTGCTGGCGACGGAAATTTAGGTAGAGGAGGGTGGAAAGAGGGAGTAGTGCTTATTTGCATTTGCCTTGAATCGCTGTATGTCACAATTTGCGGGAAATACACTTGCGGGAAGTTTATTCCACATACGGACCGAACGACTGAAGAACGAATTTTCTCTGTAGTGTGTTGTGCGATCGACTGGCCAATAGATAGTAAACGGATGGGAGTTCCTTGAAAGCCGCGTACTTCTGCCAAATGTCCTCACATCTGGTATAAGTTGACGGATGTCCGAGGAACACGCACCGTGAAAATACCGATAGAACAGTGTCACGCAACCCACATTACGCCGATGCTCAAGGGAGGCAATAGAGCTGGACACCCTACTGTCCCCTATCAACACCTTTGCTCTCCTTTGTACACGGTCCAGCAACTCCAAAGATGACTTTGGAGCACCTGCCCATATATGGGAGTTATATTCCATTCGCGGCCTGATGTAGGTGGTGTAGATATTAAGGAAATCAGTTGGAGTGAAGTACTTCTTGCACCGCTTTAAAAAGCCTAGGCACTTCGATGCATCTTTCGACACTTCAAATACATGTTTTGCCCAGCGAGCATCACATTGTATTTTCATGCCCAGAACATCAAGAGCGTCTGATTCCTCAATATCCACACCATCCATAGATAATGACGATACGACTGGGTCAGCTGTCCGCTTGTGCGAAAGCAGACAGCACTGGGTCTTCCCCGCATTAAAACTTACTCTATTCAATCGACCCCACTCAACAATGGCCTCGAGATCGCGGTTGAGTGTTTCATTCATTAATTGACGTTTATCACTAATTTCCTGAAGATTTGGCCTGTGGTCGAATGAATATGAATGACAGAGATTACTGTCATCCGCAAAAGAGTAGATTTGGTTCACAGTCCGACCCAGGAGATCGTCAATGAAAATAAGAAAAAGAGAAGGAGAGAGAACAGAGCCCTGAGGTACCCCTGCCGTTAATTTATGTTCATCGGAAGAGATGCCATCTATAACAACTCTTATAGTGCGATCTCTGAGAAAACTCGATATAAATCGAGTGAAATTATCACCAACACCAAAAGCAGCCAGCTTCGACAAGAGTGCCTCATGCCAAACTCTGTCGAAGGCCTTGGAAATATCTAGAGACACCACCTTACTCTCACCAAGCCGGTGGATGGATCGACTCCACTGTTCCGAGAGGAACGCCATCAGGTCTCCCGTAGATCTTCTCTTACGGAAGCCATACTGCCATACTGTAATTTGACTCGAGATACTTCACAAGATGGTGGTTAACCATGCTCTCCATAACTTTCGAGAGCGCAGAACAAATAGCAATTGGGCGGTAATTGGCGGGGTCACTTGCATCACCTTTTTTGGGAATAGGCTGGACGTTGGCTACCTTCCAACACGCCGGGTAAACTCCAGCGCGGTATGCAAGATTGAAAAGGTTGCGCAGTGGGCGTGCCAGCGTTGAAGAGCACTTACTTAGGACCAGTGCTGATATACCATCCGGACCCGGGGATTTACCTACGTCGAGATTCACGAGCACCTTTTTAACTCCTCGTGTTCGAAAAAATATTTCAGGCATGAAGCCAGATACGTTATCTACCACGGGGAGTGGTTGATTGCTTTCCGGCAAGGAAGAATTCCTTGCAAACATTTCAGCCAAAAGATTTGCTTTATCAACCGGTTCAGTGAATAAGTGGTCATCTTTGACAAGAGTTGGAATAGAAGAACTATTCTTTATTCTTCTCGCAAATGACCAAAAGTTCTTACTTCCCCTAGGGAAAGAGAGGACATTAGCACGAATACGCTGTTCGTAAAGAAATTGTTCGCGTAGAAGTACTTTGGCACATTCTGATCTTGCCTGCTTGCGTAGCATTTCAGTGTGGACGTTTTTATTTTGACACCATTCACTGAATGCTTCCTCTTTAGATCTGACAGCATTCTTGCATGTCTGGTTAAACCAGCATTTTTCATATGGTTTAACCGAAATGTTTTTAGTCGGAATGAATGACTTCATACCGATTAAAATTATCTTTACAATCATTTCAGCAGCAGCATCAATGTCATTATCTAGAAAGCAAAGCTTCCAGTTGAAATGCTGATAAAAACTGTTGAGCTCAGCCCAACGTGCCTTTTCGTAGGAAAAAGTTGTTCGCTTCGGGGCTGAGTTTGAAACGAGTCGAAGAGCTGAATACGAGAAGGATGCCGAAATGACACAGTGATCCGAATTACCAAGAGGTGCAAGAGTGATAACTTCATACTTTTCAGGGTGTGAAGTTAAGAATAGGTCAAGTAAATTACGGTAGTGCCCTTGAACGCACGGAATGTGCGTCGGTTCATTCACTAATTGCGCCAGGTTGTTGTGCGCGGCGAAGAGCTCAGCGTATTGGCCCTCCGGAGTTGTATGGTTCGAATGGGTTAGCCAGGCGGAGTTATGGACATTAACCCATTATAGGCCAAACAGAAACTACAAGGAAAATTTGTAAAACTTATTTATTTATTTATTATTAGCAATACAGAAAAGCAGCGAAAGTAAAAAAAAACTTGAAAAAAAATAATTTTCAGGATATTACAGGGGTGTACCCATATTGTCACAATGGCCACTTATGAGTGAAAACTGGTAAAACAAGTTTTATAAATACAAAGTGTTTTCTTGCATTTTGTGCAACCCCATCGGCTTCTGTTGTGGCAGATAACACAACGCACACGCTTTAGAAGCTTTTCAGGAACGTGAACGTAAATCGTTCAGTAGGTCACAACTTGTGAAAAAGTTATCAAAAAAAACTTTGTAATTTGGCAGGGTTCGTATTCATTCTATTTAGCAGAATTTTCGCAGCTCTAGTACCCAATGGCTCAATAAAAGAAGTAGTTGATTACCACAATAAATATCAAAACAGTAGCAATATCCGGACGAACTTGCTGCAACCCAGTTTTTGTATCCAAACCGAACAGGTTTGCGACGAATAAATTATTTTTCTGAATGACGACCGTAATACTTGACCTTAGAATCGTCGGTAGAATGTTTTCGTGGAATATACCCCATGGGTTAACATTTTTGATAAGAATATCTGAAAGTTTCCGTACTTTGAACATTTTGTCGGTGGTAGATTTCTTTTCATTACTTTAAATCTGTTAATTCTGTCCCAATGTCCTAATCTACAGACCAATACACATTGCCCTTGGCACTTTGTGGTAGCCAGATAAAATCAGTATCCCAAAGAAAATCTTTAGTTCTGCAACAGTGGCACTATTTTGACTCGCGTATAATTGGGAAAAGTTGACAATCATTGTACGAACTTCTTCGTCGAAAAACAATTCAAATATTTGAACAGGTGACAAGTCTTTCAATGCTTCTCTTACTTGATTCTCACCTACCAATCGGTCGTGATCATTCGGCAAGATTCGTGAAGTTTCAATATAATCAAAACCCTCTAATTTATCAGTAACAACGCTAGGTTCTGGTGGAATTACTCCAAGCCATCTTCACTGTTTTATTAGCACTATTTATTCTATCATATTTCCGGCTTCCTGTAAACCGCTTTTCTATTGGTCTGAACAAACACAAATCAGTTTCCGTTTTCGAATCTTGCATAAATTTGTATTTGTTTACATTTTCCCAAAAGGACGATACTTAGTACACTTGTAGCCGTTGTACCCAAATTGGCACAGTAATATTTTAGGCGTTATAAAAACTTATATATTTAGTTTATCAGACCGATAGTGCTTGTAAATGTTTCGTTAGTTATCGAGTTTGTTAAAATATAAGTATTTACGACGATACACTTTACGCACAAAATATTATATTTGTTAACCCCTACCTACCTCTACAGGTGTTTTGATAGTGAATTTTAACAGATTTTTACCACAAAAAATCTGAACATAATTAAAACGTTTGATATTATATTTAATCATTGCCCCCTCCACTACTAAATTATGTACAAAGATATTAATAACTGTCAACACTTTTTGTATATACCCACAATTATCAGGAGTTCCCATATTGGCACGGTGGGCAAGAATGGGTTAAAATCACCTGCGACAGCAATTTCACTGTCCGGATATTTCTCCAAAATTTTGGATATGGAGTCAGAAAGGGCGTCGAAGCCATTAAAGGATGCCTCCCTTTCCGCATTGGGACTTCTATAAAGAAATCCAAAGTGAAGGACATGTGTTCCAATCCTAAATTTAACCCAAAGGGAGTTAAATTCCGGATCTTCGGAGTCCAAATGACGCTGACTCTGAAACACTATGCCATTTTTTATATAAACCACAAGGCCTCTGTGGGAAACAAAAAGAGAAAGAACGTGATACCCAGGAACGTGAAAATCCTGTGGATCAGAATCCTCACACACCTGGGTCTCACAAAGAGCTAGAATATCAGGCCGGTGAACATTAATATGGGAGTAAACACTAAAAAAATTCGTTCGCAGCCCTCGTATGTTGGCAAAGTGAAGAGAAAACTTACCTACCATTGCAACACACAAACATAAATCAAAGCAAAGTCAATGCTATGTGCACAATACAAACAACCATTCCCCCACCTTCCCGCTGTTGTCCACACAATGCTTAGTGTTATGCCTTAAGCACTGTGTAGCAACGAGAAGACGGAAAAAGAAAAGCAGTCTGTGTTGTGCGTTAGTTAAGATGGAGGGGGGGACAACACATGCATGCGGAGAGGGGCATAAAAGCCCGTTGTGTGGTCAGTATAGACATTTGTTGTTGTTCGATTATGGTTTGGTTTGTGTTGATGTCGCGGTGTCAAACATGTTGCGTTGGGAACGGAGTGGTGTCGCGAGCATTTGGTGTCGATTATTGTTGTTGTTCTTGTTGGTTTATGTTATTGCACTTGTGTTCTGATCGTTTTGTTTTATTTGCTTGCACTTTGATAATGTAATGATGTTTTGATTATAATATAATGATGTTTTGATATTATGTTTTCACGATTTTAAAATTTGTGATTCATGACTTAACGACGCGGACTGGATATTTTGGTTTAACATTAAACATTGAACGGGACGCGGAGCACAACCAAAAACACGTCTGTACGGGACGGGACGGCTGTCACACACTACTGCCTATGTTGTTTGTTGGTAAGCTCATTTTGATTTTTTATATTGCTTGTAGATTTTCCTTTTCGCACAGCAAATTTTGGATTGAATAAAAATAAAAATCTTGCTTTTTCTGCAAAATATTTAAACGTTTAAAAATAATATAATAAGAAGCGAAAAACCGAATAAACACTGTTACTCGATGGATAATCCTCCATCTAACAACAGTACATAAATTTCAGTCGGATAAGCCAACTTAAACACACCCTCACTCTAAGTCATACATTGCGTCCGAGTTCTATTAAAAAAATTTGTCTAATGTGACCATATTCAATAGCAGATTGACATAGGGCTAAATATTATTTAATACCTAACTTAGTTATGATCCGAAGTGGCTTTGAGAATTTTTCCAACTACCACCCAATTGTCCGCCCAATATTTATATGGGAGGTACCAAAATAGGTATGGCGAAGTTGTTAATTTGTTATTACACAGTAGCTTTTGCCAAAATATTGATCAGTACCAAATTTTATTAAGATCGGTTGTGGTTTACTGGAGATATCAAGTCGGCCAACGGTAGCTTTTAGCAAAATATTGCCTAGTTCCGAATTTCATTAGGATCAGTTGTGGTTTACAAGAGTTATCGTGTCGATCAACCGGTCATCCGCCCAACATTTGTATGGGCGGTACCAGAATGGGTGTGGCAAACCCGTTCATTTTCCGTTGAAGAGTGGCATTTGACTAAATATTTTTACTTTTATTGACTATATTACAACCTCATGAGGTCAGAAACAAACAAATTAAACAAATTTCAACATATTCTTCCAACTGGCTCTATCCTTCGCCTTTTCTCGTCAGTTGGTAACACCAAGGATACGGAGGGATTCTTCTGCCTGGTCTTTCCAGCGGAGTCTTGTTCGTCCCCTTTTCCTGCTTCAATCGGGTACGGTATCCAAAACTTTTCGCGCTGGGGCATCTTCATACATTCTGAAATCATGGCCAACCAACGCAAGTGGCATAATTTGATTCGTCTAGCTATATCCACGTCAGAATATAAATTATATAGCTCTTGGTTCCAGCGATTTCGGTACTTGCCGTTTTCCCTAATAGGACCATAAATTTTACGGAGAATTATTCTTTCGTATACTCCCAGGTGTTTTTCATACGCTTGCGATATGACCCAAGTTTCGGAGTCATATGTCAAGACAGGTAAACTGAGAGCCTGATATAGCTGGACTTTCGTCCGTCGAGAGAGCGTTTTGTTAATAAACTACTTGCGGAGCCTAAAATATCATCTATTGGGAAGCACAATTCTCCTATTCAACTCCAGGCTGACGTTGTTGCCCTTGTTCACGGCGGCTCCAAGGTAGACAAATTCATCTACCACTTCAAAATTAAATCGGTTGTCAACGTTCAAGTGCGGACCAAGTCGAGAGGTTTCTCTAGTCGTTGACACCATCAATTTTGTCTTGCCCTCATTAACAGCAAGACCCACCTTCGCTGAATCCTTTTCGATTCTTGAAAATACTGCAGTAACCTCTCGCAAATTTCGCCCAATGATGTCTATGTCGTCAGCATACGCCAGCAACATATGGCTTTTCGTGTTAATGGTCTTGTTCGTATTTACTGCAGCCTTTCTCATTATTATCTCCATTAAGATGTTGAAGAAATTGCACGAAAGTGTGCCGCCTTGTCTAAGTCCTCGCTTGGTACAGAATGGTTCAGTGAGGTCTTTCCCCACTTTCACTGCTGATTTGGTGTTGGTCAGCGTCATTCTACAGAGGCGGATCAGTTTTGCCGGAATACCAAGTTCAGACATAGCTTCGTACAGTTTTCCCCGTATGGGGCTATCGAAAGCAGCTTTGTAATCGACAAAAAGGTGGAATGTATCGATTTTCTTTTCGTGGATCTTTGCCAGGATTTGGCGTAGCGTGAATATCTGGTCAGTCGTGGACTTGCCTGGTCTAAAATCACACTGATAAGGTCCAATCAGGTTTTCAATAATTGGCTTTAGTCTTTCACATAATACGCTCGACAAGACCTTATACGCGATGGATAAAAGACTGATACCGCGATAGTCGGAACAGCCACACGGATCACCCTTTTTGAATACAGGACATAATACACTGAGACTCCAATTGTCGGGCATAGATTCCCCCAGCCATATACCGCATATCAGTTGATGCATGTGGGCTATCAGCCCCTCGCCACCTGCTCCAAAAAGTTCAGCGGGTAGTCCATCCGCACCATTGGCTTTACCAATCTCGTCTTGGAGGGGGGGGGGGGGGGCGGTACAATCTATACTATCTTCCACTATCATTACCTCCTGATCTTCAGTGGAAGAATCTGAGTGGAGTAGTGCTGAAAAGTGGTCTCTAAACATTTTGAGCACACATTGCTTCTCAGTTACCAAATTCCCATTCTCGTCCCCGCAGGAGGGCAGCCCATTATTAGGCCCGTTGGTTGATCTTCTTACCCTCTGGAAAAACTTTCGGGATTCACCATTCATCCTGCACACTCTCTCTCTGCTCCTACTGCCATTTTCCCCGCCTAAATAGTCGGGTTTCCTCCCTTCTCAGCTTCTCGTACCAGTCACTCGTAGCACGCGTTGCAACTGACTGTTCCGTTGCCATACGTGCAGCGTCTTTTTCATCAGTTGCAATGCGACATTCTTCGTCGTACCATGGCTTATCCCTCCGCGGTTCCCGATAGCCAAGTTCAGTCATTGCAGCGATTTCCAAAGAATGGGAGATGGGCTTCCACTGCGCATCTGGGTCTTCGGGAGGGGGGTATTCTGCTCTAGCAGAAGAGAGTTTCTGTCGATAGGACATTGATATCTCCGGTATTTGTAGCCTGCCAATATCCAGCTCTTCCTGTGTTCGGCTTCGTACGTTTTTCGCCGTGCTCAATCTCGTGCGACCTTTCGCAGAAACCAGGTAATGATCCGAGTCGACATTGGCACCTCGAATCACACGTACATCCATTACACTAGAAGAGTGCCTGCCATCTATTACCAAGTGATCAATCTGGTTCTTCGTCCGTTGATCAGGAGATATCCAGGTCGCCTTATGAACGTCCCTATGCTGGAATCGTGTGCTACTAACTACCATGTTCTCTGCAGCGGCGAAGTCTATCAGTCTTATTCCATTATCGGAGGTGGTATCATGTAGACTGTGATTACCGATGGTTGGTCGAAAGACACTTTCCTTTCCCAATCTGGCATTAAAATCGCCTAGAATAATCCTAATGTCGTGGTCAGGGCAGCGCTCATATTCTTCCCCCAGGCGCTCATAAAATTTTTCTTTGACCTCATCATCTTTATCCTCTATCGGTGCGTGCAAACAAATTAACGAGATGTTGAAATATTCCGTTTTGATGCGAATTGTGGCTATGCGGTCACTCACTGGGTTGAACCTTGAAACTAGGTGTCGCAGTCTCTTGCCTACTATAAATCCGCACCCAAATTCGTGCTTACGCTCATGGCAGCTGTAGTAAATATCGAAGTTTCCCTTTCCGGCGCAACCATATCCTGTCCATCGCATTTCCTGGATCGCTGTGATGTCAGCTTTATATTTTCCGAGGACATCCGTCAGTTGGAAAGTGGCACCAGTCCTGTATAACGTTCTAAATTCTAAATAATACTAAATATTATATTGTACAAAATTTCATAAAGATTGGTTCGGTTTTGCGGGACTTCTCGTGCCGAACAACCAGGTGGCCAACCAACTTTTGTATGGGAAGTACTGAAATGGGTGTGGCAAAATCACCCCTGTCTTAATCGGTGATAGCCTTATTCTACATAATTGCATTAAGGTTGGAAGTGTTTTACGCGGTTTATCTGATTGAAACGCCGGACGACCGCCAAGATTTTGTATGGGAGGTATCAGAAAGGGGGTGACAATCTCGCCCAGTTTCTCCAATTAAGTAGACATTTACAGACTATTAACCAATTCGTGAGATGAAGCTAATCACATCTACCAGAAAAAAGTTTTAGAAGAAATATGATTTTGTACTAAATGTGTCGATTTGTATGGGAGGTACCCGAAGGGGCGTGGTCCCAAACTAAGATTGGACAACTAATAGACCCTGCAAAATTTCATTGAGACCGGTAAAGATTTAGGGCGGTTACCGTGTTGACCAGCCAGACAGACAGGCGTATATGGCTTAATCGTCTTAAAATGTCCTAAAACGAATTTCGTCCAAAGATACTAAGGATCTAATATGGCTCCCTCTGTGCGTTACATTTCTTCCGTATTAAATGATATATACCCCCATCTCTATGGGTGAGGATATAAAAAGGGGTTACAGATTCTATGGATAGAACGCCTCCGGATAAGAACTTGAGGAGTATAGAAAGATTGTGCGATTCAGCGCCTAGCTCATGTTCCCATCGATTTACATTAGATGATGTGAATCAGGGCAACTTAACCTCCATTACCATGGGAGCTAAACTAAAATAAAGGGGTCATAAATGCAAGAATGCTAAGCTCATAGATAAGGAATTATGTAACATTCGGAAACCACAAGATATAAGCTGTGAAATAAGCAATGCCACGGATTATTCTGATTCTCTTCTATTTGATACTGATGAAACTTTTTCTGCTGTTTCTTCAAAACGTAAACGTAGATATGGAAATAAGATTCTGGGTAGAGTGCGAGGAATGAGCGTAACCGCAAGCAGAAAACCCGAAATTTGTTGAAGAACTTTTAAAAGTTGCTAGGATGATTTGTGAACCCGAAGGTTGCATTAGAGGATAAACTTGTTAATTTCTTTGATAAAATATTCCACACTATTAAGGACAGAATGCTTAAGTCATTTAAGGTAAGTTAGCATGCGATATTATTAACCGAAGCAGAAGAATTGAGTTGTTTGACATATTGAAGACGATTCAAATAGATGTTGCATTTATACAGTAATCACATTTGAGGAGAGGGCAGCATACATATATTTGTGGTGAATTACACATTTGTATAGGATGGTCTTGCACTCGGTGTTGGGACTGCCATGAAGAACCCTCATATCCGAATGAGGGGTAATTTTTGGATCACTTCATTATTATTACTAATTTGGTAGACAACCACGGACGGAACGATTCAATTTCGACCTTACCAACTTTCTCGGATCATTTTCCACCAAAAATGCGGTTAAATATTTCAGATTTGGAAATTATTAGTAGGCAATTCCCATTCTTTTGTTTCATATAGAAACACAAATTGGCATGTTTTTAGGATGCCTTTGATTAGAAATCTACAGGATAACGAAATTGATTCTTATGTAAGTAACTTCGTCGTTAATAAAGCTCCAATTTGCATTCCCCTAAAATAGAACAATCAGGCACAAAATTCATGGTTTCAGACAATATAAGTGGCAGAAGGAGCTAAGTAGAATTTATCGGAGGTCAGGAATAAACGTGACTATATTACTATGACTGGACGAATTAAATTGCTGACGATTATAAACAAGGAACAAGTTGAAATTGAACAGTCAAAACTTTATCGTGAGAATCTAAAGAGGAGTATACCGGGACCGAGAGCATATACAGTGTCATGGGGAATAAAAAAAGAGCAAAATGTTAGGACATTTCTGTAGACGGTGGATGAGAAGGTAAATTACCTTAGATACCATTTCGGTTCTGTTTATAGTGGCCGCTCCCAAGGTAGAGATATTACTGAAATCGAGAGAACAGTTCGGAATTCATTAGATTATCTTTCAGATCATTTGCGTATATTCGATCGAGATTTCCGGGCAGATAATACTCAAAACGATAACAAATTGACAACGGCAGACTGGTTTATGGATAATGCGAGAGAATTGAATAATAAGAGAAAATAGGAATTAGATAATATTCTAATTTTATAATAAGAAAACTGCCGTTCATCGCATTTAAGTATTTGATGATAGTCTTTAATAATTGTTTAAGCAATGGTTATTTCCCTAAAGACTGGAAGATAGAAAAGATTTGTCCCATGAGGAAGAATCCGGAAAATTCTTATATTGGGAATATAATACCAATATCTTTATCGAGTGTATGAAAGCTGTTTGAAAAGGTGATGGAAGAGAAAATGGATGCCGGCGTGGATGGGGACTATAATCGAAACTACCAGTTTGTGTTTCAAAGGGCTCATTCGACTGTGCATGCAGTGGCAAAATTTCATGGTGACATTATTAGCAATTTGAGGAATAGGAAATGTAGAATATGTAGTAGTCTCACTTGACATAGTGAAAGTTTTGGAAAATATGTACCAGATTGGTGTATTGTATAATATGCTTCGGATAGAATTTGTCCCTTACATTGTAAAGCTTTTTCGAAGCTTTTTGAGAGTAGACAATTTTGTGTCCAGGTGGATAACAATTATTATGATGTTTCGGTGTGGTAAATTGTGGAGTACCTCAGGGATCAGTATTATCTCCTCACCTATACTATATTTTTATTAGCGATTTTTCTCATGAATTGTCGGAGTTAGCGGGTTGTTATACGCCGATGACTCGTTACTTTACTCGCACCATAAATCACCTACCATTGCACTTTCTTCTATTTCTCATCATCTTTAAGACGTTCGTAAATATTACGAAGAGTGGGGTATAAAGATTAACACATCTAAATGTGTCATCCGTAATTCTTCGGGGAAGTGTAGGCGAAATGTGGTTCCGGAAAGTAAACATTTGAGACTATATGATAACGGCATTAAGATTCCACTTAAATATACTCATGAAATTAGCGAGAATATGTTTAGAAAAGGCGTATAAAATTAAGGCGTCATTTGGCAGGTTGTTTCACAGCAAAAATTTTAACGTACGGGTCAAGCTTGTGTTATCCCTTGAAGGGACTGGGGGAGCTTCTCACAAACAGTGAGTTGTGCGCTTTCTAGTTTTATATTCACTAATTGGGACATACAGTTTTACACCGGTTCCGAACGGTAGTTTTAGAAGCTCTTTCATTGCTAAATACTCAATAGTGTCGCCAGCACTAAGTCGTTGAAATAAATTTAAGGTGGTCAGAGCAGGAATCGAATCCATGTTCTCATGCACAAGAGACGCGCACACTATCCATTGCACCACCGACGGCTATATTATTTTTATTGTTTCATATTCGTTTTTACTAAGATATACTTTTTTCGTTACTCCTCTTGGGAGCATATGGATTCCACAAAGCATTCCCATCTTACACGGTTCACCGCTGTTGATTTTGATTCTACCCATGCTAGATTGTTCTGTCTTAGTCCTTGGATTATTTTGCGTCTCCAAGGTTTTCTTTGTGGAACACGATTTCTCGGGCCTCGAGGATTCCACTCAAGCGTCATCGTTGTGATACTGTCAGGATTTGGTGTGTCCGATCCACCTCCATTTCATATTCTTTATCTGCTCCAGTATATGTTCCTCATTGGTCATGTTCCACACTTCCGTGTTACTTATGGTGTTAGGCCAGAATATTTTGCATATGATTCAGAGGCACTTGTTGATGAATACCTGAAGCTTTTGCGCGATGTTATTCGATACAAGCCAGGTTTCACTACCGTACAATATAGTTGATTTAATACATGAATTGAATATTATGACCTTAGTTCTTCTGGATATGTGTGAGCTTCTCTATACAGGATGCAGTCTCCCGAATGTCGCCCTCGCCTTATTGAGCCTGTTGATTACGTCTGCATCTGTGCTGCGGTTTGTAGACATTATACTTCCTAGATAGCATAAGCTATCTACATACTCGACTGGTTGACCTTGTACCATGATGTTTTCTGTTATTCCTCTGCGCTCATTATGTCGTCATGCACGATGGTGTATATCTGAGGTGATAGCAGGCATCCTTGGTTTACCCCAGCATTGGTGTGGAATGGTTGACTAATGTTCCCGTTATGAAGAACTGAGAGTACTGCACCCTCGTGGGGTACTCCTTTTCTTCTCAACGCTTTCCATATGGCAGGCCGTCTGATGGTATCAAAGGCTTTCTTGCAGTCGACGAACAGTAGGTACGCCATCGTAGAGATTGTTCTATAATGCTGCGAAGAACGCAGCTTCTATTTGGCAATTCCTGTATTATGACCGCGAATCGAATATAAGCAGAGCAATTCCTCTCCAGTTGTTGCAATCTTTCAAGTCGCCACCCTTTCGCAACTTTACAATGAGGCCATTCTTACAAGTTGGAGGCAGTCTTTCTTCCTCGCATACTGATGTGATGTGAGGCCGTATAAGTTCAGCCGTGGTTGCTAGGTCAACCTGTAGAATTTCCGCTGATAACTCATCTTCGCCTGCTGCTCTATTATATTTCAATTTCCAATCGCCTCTTTTATCTCATTCAGATTGGGAGGGTTGCGCGATATTCTTGAGTTATTTTCTGCGGGGCTGCTCTGATCTATTTCGCTGTCCTCAGTAGCGTCTATGACGTTTCTAATTTCATTGAAATGTTCTTTCCACTTCTGTGTCTGTGCATCATTGTTCGTTAGTAGTGTACCATTACGAACAGCAACTTCTTGGTTCCTAGTACTCTTTCGATTTGTGAGACATTCGATCGCCTGGTGTAGTGTTCTCATATTATTCTGACCAGTTGCCTCTTCTGCTATTGTTACTAGCCGTTCCGTAAACTTTCTTTTGTCTATTCTTGCAGCTTTCTTTACTTGTTTCGCCAGCAGTTGGAATTGCAGCCTCGTAGTACTGTTGTTGTTTAGCTGCAATTTTGAGAAATTAGGTTCCAAGTGTCATCTGATATCCAAGATTTCCTTTGTGGCTGCACTACTCCCAGTGTTTCTTCTGCGACGTGTGCCAAAGGTTGTTGTCGTATCCATTTGTCCATTATATTAACTTGTCTCAGTTTCTTTGTAGCGTCCCAGGACGATGGGACTGCCATCTGTTGTCGCCTGGAAACAAAACAACGCCTCCATCCTCCATGTGATTGTGTAGTGGTGAGGGTCCTTGCTAAGTGGTGATGATCCCTGCTTAGCATTGCCATTTTTCCCCAGTAGGAGGCGTTGTTATGATGATGATTCGTGCCATGGTTACTTTTATCTTTCCGTCATGGATTTTTTTGGATTGTAGTGAATCCTCTTATTTTTAAAAACTCGAAAACTGCAATTGTAGAAATTGAAACCCCTCGTGGAAGAAGATGTTAACTAACTTTTTTCCAAAAACACTTTTTCAAAGGACCAACGTACCTATCATCGGGAATTTTATACATATTATATTACATATTATGAACAAGTTTCAAAAAGTTTACTTATTTTTGTTAATTCTGAGAATCATAAGAGTCATCAACGGTTTTTCCAAAGAATTTTGTACATATCCTCGAACAAATTTTTTAAGTTCATGTAGAGGCTGTTATGGCGACGACACTAGAGAGCCGTGCGAAATTGCCCAGACTTGGAAGCAAAAAAGACTTCAAACAATAATTTTTTTAGTTTCTTTTCTGTTACTAAGTTAAATTCATTTTTTCATTTACATATGTTCTGACTTAACCTTCGGTATAGTAATTTTTCATCTTCGATAAATCACATTTTGTCCATTATTTCAAATTTTGAAATTTGTTTTCCACCGAGACCGATCCCTTTTGCTATTTGCAAGCCTTCTATTACCATTGATGATGTTCTCAGCTTACACAAGAAGGATTCGACAAGTGCGGTTTGTTACAAAATTCTTCTGTCGGAAAGAGTTACGCACTATCAGCCGGAGATTATCTTTTATACTGATGGTTCGTTTGATGGTGAATTGAATCTTATTCTGTTGCCCTTCAATTAGCTGCAGATAGTTTCTCGACAGTAAATGAATCTCGTTTACCGAATCGTTCGGGAATTTTTATGGCTGAACTTTCAGCGGTCAAATCGGCTATCGCGTTTGCGTCGAAGGAGCAAAAGACAGCTCTTATTTGCACAGACAGCCTTAGTGTCGTAAAAGCTCTTCGGAAAAATCGTCGGGGCATTTTTGATAATATTATCTCCTCTTCGAACACTAGTCCAATTGTGGTTCTCTGGATCCCGTCTCACGTGGGTATTGCGGGCAACGAGTTTGCTGATAGAGTTGCTAAGGATGCTCAGAGTCTGCCTTCAGTCTCTGAGATACCTTGTTTTCCTTTCGCTCTGCTTAGTCTCTACAAATCTTTAAGACGCACATTAGACCTGGACGAGTCAATCCAATTTTCTGTGGACCTCGTTATCACATGGATTTCAGCAGACTTGACTGCATTTTCTTGGCCCGACTTAGGGTCGGCAAAGCGTTATTTAATACCCGTCATTACTACGATGGTACTGAACCTGGTAGATGCAACTTTTGTGATGTTTTTCTGTCACTTTTTCATATTCTTGTGGAATGTAGTTCTTCTGGGATTGGTTTGCCAATTGAGCAAATCCTTGACTGTTCCTCGCAGCATATGCTGCCTCGTATGCGGTCAGCTCTGGATGTTCATGATCTGTGTGATGTTTAGATCAGATTGTAAGGTAGCCGATAATTAAAACACGTCCGACTGTTTCTATGATCAATACTGGAATGTGTTACCGTTTATTCAACAAACTTCGTCTAGTCTCGAGTAACATTCTTAAAACTAGTGCAGTTAAATACAATGGGTGCAAAAGGCACAAGTATGTATGTCTTAAGTTAAGGTACATACATATATAGAAGATATTCATGAACACAAGAAATAGGAAATATATAAAGAAAAGGAATGACTGTGACTTAAACATGTACGTACATATGTGGCCCTGTATGTATAAATAAGTACAGCATAGAGGAATGTGAATACAGGGAAGCATGCCTGGCAATGGCCTACAACTCGGCCATCCTGACAAACGAGATCACCTGATCTCGGTTGCCGTTGTTACGATCACGACCCTTAAACCACGGACGTATATTATTAGCGGCCCACACTCCCCTATAAGGGTTCCGAGATTGTTGAAAACCGTCAACATCCTCTAACAAGTATCTATCGTTTCTCAGTACTTTTGCTATTTTATATGGTCCCTTGAATTTGGGAATTAACTTCTTCGACACTCCCACATGCGAGTCGAAATTCTTAATCATAACATAATCTCCTACCAAGTATTCGGTAGCCGGCTGTCTGCGCTTGTCGTAGTAGTTCTTGTTATAGTCCTGCACTATCTTTTGCCTCTCCGAAGCTTTTCCCCTTATCTTTACATGATCAGCCTGTGCCCTGTCCTGAACATTGTCAATAACGTCCTCCTTTAAGAGATCAGATACTTCGCCCCTTTGACTAACACCGAAAAGGATCGTACTGGGATGTTCACCTATAGTTTTATGGACAGTATTGTTAAGAGCGTGTTCCACTTTATGCAAAACAGAGTCCCAAAATATACCTCTTTCCGGACACACGAGTTTCGCCAACATTGGCCCTATGCTCCTGTTAACTCTCTCGACCTGTCCATTAGCCTGCGGAGAACCAGTGGCAACCTTCACATGCCGTATATTATGGTCGCTCAAAAATTCGCCAAACTCCGCGGAAGTGAAAGCTGTCCCCCTGTCACTTACTAAACATTTAGGCCGGCTATACGCCCTGAAGTAATCCTTTAGATGTTTCACCACTTCGCAAGTCCTCGTTGTCTTGGCAGGGTAAAGTCTCACAAATTTCGTACTGGCATCAACGACTACTAAAATATGCTTCAGTTGACGGCCGTTATCCACTGGTCCGTAATGGTCTACGTGGATAACATCGAACGGCGAACTCGATTTAGGTATGCTATTCAAGAAACCTTCTCCCTTTCCGTGTTTATCAGAATATGTGATGCACTTTAGGCAGTTTTCAATGTGCTCTGAAATCTTTTTCCTCATCTTAGGAAACCAGTAACTACATGATATTAGTTCCGCCGTTTTATTAAGTCCTACGTGTCCCATCTCGTCATGGTATTTGTATACCACATGATCTTCCATAGCCTCGGGCACACAAAAGAGTAACGAACCATCTCTATTAGACTTCTTATACAACACACCATTTCTCATGTCGAACGTTTTGCTTTGGCCTTTCTCCAGCTTATTCTTCAATTTAATCAAATTCTCATCTCTGTTTTGGCATATTACTAGATTGTCCTCGAAACTATTACTCTGTATTGTCATCACGCTTGAACATCTGCTCAAAGCGTCGACGTGTTGCATTCGGGAACCAGCTCGATGTTCTAATATATAATCATAATTCTGGAGTTCCAGTCCCCACCTGGCTATCCTCGGGTTCATTTCCCTCTTATTCAATGTTAAGGTTAATGAGTTACAATCCGTAACTATTTTAAACTTTCTGCCGTATAGGTATACTCGGAATCGTTTCAACGCGTACACAATCGCCAGGGTCTCTAGCTCAAAGCTATGGTATTTAGATTCAGACTCTGTTGTCGTTCTTGAGAAGAAGAACACTGGGTGCATTTTTCCATCAGCCTTCTTCTGAAGTAGAATAGCGCCAAACCCTATACTACTGGCATCGCAGTGCAATTCCGTCTCATCTGACGGATCAAATAAGGCCAGTATCGGCGACTGCACAAGTTTATTCTTCAACGTCTCGAAAGCCTTTAATTCCTCTGGACCAAAAACAAACGCCTTGTCCTTTTTCGTAAGGTCCGTCAGTGGCTTTGCCGAGATCGAAAAATTCTTCACAAACCTCCGGAAATACGAAGCGAGTCCCAGGAAACTGCGTACGGAGTGTACATTTGTCGGCACTGGAAAATCTGTAATTGCACGAAGACCTGAACCATCGGCTTTGATACCCGATCCACAAATCTCATATCCGAGGTACTTGACACTTGTCAGTAAAAACTCACACTTATCCATTCTGAGTTCCAACCTATTCTCAACCAAACGTTCAAATACTTCCGTCAAAATTGCAAAGTGTTCATCAACACTCTTGGTCGCTATCATGATATCGTCCAAGTAAATAATCAACTTCCCACTCTTGACCATGTCCGCAAATATGCGATTAACAAATCGCTGAAATACCGCTGGAGCGTTTTTCAGACCAAAAGGCATTCTTAAAAACTCGAATTGTCCGAGAGGAGTGACAAATGACGTATACTTGACCGAATCGTTCTCAACGAAGACATGATAGAAACCATTTCTCAAGTCTAGTTTTGTAAAATATTTCTTACCCGACAGCCTGTCAAGTAGATCGTCAATGAGAGGAATCGGATAGCTATCCTTCAAGGTTATTTTGTTCAAGTTGCGGTAATCCACGCACATACGAAGTTCTCCAGTCTTTTTCTTGACCAAAACTATAGGTGACACATATTCCGACTCGCTAGGTCTGATAAACCCCTTTTCCAAATATTCGTCCAGAATAACCTGTAACTTTTCCTTCTCAGTATAGGACAATCTACGTGGCGTACAACTAAATGGCTTCGGTTGCTCAAGATTGAGTTTTATCTCACTCCTCGTTTTCGGTTCACGAGGACGTGCTGGTCTCATATAATATTCAACAAATATAGACTCAAGCCTTGTCCTATCATTTATCCCAATATCATTACCCATTGTAAGATCCAATCCATCATCATCATTATCCATAGACATTATTGCGTTCACAAAACTGTCCTCTACGACAATATCCGCCAACTTATCGAGAGCTCCCGCCTTCCCACTAGACGTCAACACTAAACCAGCCTTTTCCATAAAATTTCTACCAAGTATACAGTCATACGACATCGATTTATCGTCCACAACAAATATTTCAAACTCAATTTTATTTTCATTAGCAAAAGTATAAAGAAACAATCTTCCAAAAGTTTTTAATTCAGTATTATTCAAACCGAAAAATAAATTATCGCCAACACTTCGAGAGTAATTCGCGATACCAGCAATTTTCGACTTTTTGACGAAGCAGGCAGGACTCCCTGTATCCATTAAACATTCTAAATAGAAGTAATTTTCAAAATTAGCAGACAAACTACACTTAAAATACCTTAAAAACTTATTATATACCTTTGTTGCATTACTCTTACGTTGTGGGCACTCTGCGACTAGATGTTCCATACTCCCACACCCATAGCAGGCACCGACTTCTCTTTTGGGCTTTTGACAATCGCTCGCGTAGTGGCCCAAGCAGTTGCAATTGTAGCACCTTATCTCTCGCTTCACGTTCTTGTCTGCGCGGTCAGTTTGTTTCAACGTTATCTTCGACAATGCTGCTAAAAGCTGGCCCTTATGCTTAAAACACTGAAGATTGGCATGTATTCTCAGTGTCTCATCCGGTATTCCTTCTATAAGGTAGTCAATAAATTCGTCTTCCGCAATCCCAAGATTTTCCGCCATAGTGTTCTTGTCATTGTAGTAGGCAACGAATTCTTCACCAAACTTCCACATTCTTGTCTCGAACCATATCTGAACCATATCTGCAGCCATATCTGAACTTTGCCTTTTACTTTCGACATCAACAAGGCTTTCAGGGTACTATCGTCCACCGAACACAGCACAGAAAGGTTTTTAAATTGTGTAACGAAAATTTCTGGGGACGTTGAACCATCGTATTCGGGAACTAATTCTTTCAAAAGAACAAAAGACAGTTTGCCATCGCTTTGTAAACCATTGTTTGCTGAGCCGTTGTTGTTTACACCACTGTCTTCTGTCGATTTGTCGTTGTTAACGTAATCACCGTCTTGCGTTTCATCGTTGTTGTTACTGTTGGCGCTACCTCTTGGCCTCTCATCGCTGTTGATAGCATCTCGTACATCGTTGCGTATATGTGCTGCCTCTTCACGCCTTTTATACCCTTCCTTTTGTCTGTAAAAACTATTCTCCTTCTCCAACAGTTCCTTCTCTCTTTTTAGAATCGCCATTTCTCTCATCATTAGCTCTAATTCGCGATGATTAACATCACTCGCTTGTACTGGCACACTCGTTTGTAAATCTCGGTCATTATTCAGTTCGTTGTTCTTTCTTTTATTTGCTTCATTAACATTGTCACTCGTTTCTCGCTCATTTCTGTTTTCGTTCATTTGGTTTTCACTCATTTGTTTTTCACCCCTGTTGCTGTCGTGCAGACCCATAATTTCACCTGTTTCTATCATTTGTTCCTCGAAACCTTCAAACTCACTCATCTCGCTACTGCTTTGTACACTGTCGTCGCCTTCCTCGTTCCTTTCTCCTCCATCACTTGCAATAGCCTTGTCGGCGTCAGACGGACACTCGCCTCTAACATCCGGGTGAACCTCATTCAAGCGACGCACCAGATCACTTTTTTTTCCGCTAACGGGCAAATCCAAACGACGCAGCCAGCTACGCAACTGTGTTGCCGTGTACAAACTGTGTTCGATTGTGTCACTCATTTTTAGTTTTCAACACTTTCAGTTCGTTTGATTTAAGTTTCTCCTTTTTTTTTTTTAAATCCGCACAGGGGAAAAAACAGTAAACGTATTTAGCACGAACACGGACAGTCTCAAGACGGCAGAGTTATTGTTTTATCCCACTTCTGAGATTGTAAGGTAGCCGATAATTAAAACACGTCCGACTGTTTCTATGATCAATACTGGAATGTGTTACCGTTTATTCAACAAACTTCGTCTAGTCTCGAGTAACATTCTTAAAACTAGTGCAGTTAAATACAATGGGTGCAAAAGGGACAAGTATGTATGTCTTAAGTTAAGGTACATACATATATAGAAGATATTCATGAACACAAGAAATAGGAAATATATAAAGAAAAGGAATGACTGTGACTTAAACATGTACGTACATATGTGGCCCTGTATGTATAAATAAGTACAGCATAGAGGAATGTGAATACAGGGAAGCATGCCTGGCAATGGCCTACAAGATTTTTCTACAAAAAAAATTTTGTTCTTTTTTTTGTCATAAATCACATTTTTCATACAACTTAATATACCCTTATGTACTCAATGATTTTTTTCTAAATTTACTCATAATGTTCACTATGTAAATTATTATTAATTAGTTCATATACTATTTTTCTTTTGTATCAAGCGCATATGGTCTTAGTCACCCGGCGCCTCTGTTTATATTTTATAAATTAATTTTGTAAAATATATTGTAAATAAATAAATAAATATGTTCTGACTAAATAAATTAAATGTGTTCAATAGTAGCGTAAATATTTTATATTAATGTTTTCACTAGTCTATGGACTAGTTCCATTGCATTAGCCCTCTTTTATAAAAGTAAAATTATTGAAAATTGTATGTTACAAGTATTATTCAGTTTTAAAATTAAGAAGTTGTATCTTATGATATATCAAAAATTAGACAATTGTAATCAATAGTACTTACAAGTCATTTTCCTTATGTCCAGTTTGTATCCATTGTTTTATTAAATATTCATAATACGAATCACCTCTGGCACCCAATGATATCGTGGCATAATTTCTAAATGTTCCCGTATTGGCGTTTATAAATATGGGTACCAAACCATTGTTCTTTTCAAGAGCATGAACCTTTTCATTGACACGATGAGCAACCTAGATAACAGGAGATATATTACAGTACAATTAATAATTGATAAACATGATTAACAATTTTTTTTTATCTAAATAATAACTTGTTTCCGCGGTCAACATTTGTTTTTGTGCAAATAAGTAACTATCGGTTGTCTAGAGATATGGTAGGCCATTGGCTAATCAGTTAGGTGTTTAGCGTAATGTATTTGGCCAGAGCTCAGTTTAGTCAATAGCAATTCCCCACGGGTAATATTCTTCGTCTAATCCTTATCATAATTGGTCTTAAGATTATGAGTTTTAATAAAACTTGGAAGTAATTTCCGACATTTATATTTCCATTTCAAATGTGTCAC
This sequence comes from Phaonia tiefii, assembly GCA_963931995.1. Taxonomy (NCBI): domain Eukaryota; kingdom Metazoa; phylum Arthropoda; class Insecta; order Diptera; family Muscidae; genus Phaonia; species Phaonia tiefii. The sequence continues at coordinate 84,154,490 of OZ008367.1, read as the reverse complement.
TGTTCTGTTTTTTTAAAAAGCGAACAACTGATGAAGACATTGCCTTATAATCACGACTAATACAACTATATATTTACAATGGATAGAGTGGCCGTCGGTGGTGCAATGGTTAGTGTGCGCGGCTCTTGTACATGAGATCCTGGGTTCGAACCCTGCTCTGACCACCTTCAAATTTTCTTTCGGCGGCGGCCACCTCGCATAGTGACGGCGACACTATCGAGTATCTAGCCATGAATAAGCTTCTCAAATTACCGTTCGGAATCGGTGTAAAACTGTAGGTCCCAATCAGAGAGTGAAAACTGGAAAGCGCACAGCTCAGTGATTGTGAGAAGTTCTCCCCAGTCCCTTCATGGGATGTAATGGGAAACCATTTATTTATTTTTAGAGTTAATATCGTAAGAAACTGTTTGTCTTTTTTCAAATTGTTACAATATTCAGAAATAAGAATTGTTGGATGTTTTCTCCATTCAGCAAAGACAATATTTCACATTGTTTTACGCGGTGTATGAATTTTTCGAAAAAGAGTTAAGTTGTTCCTTCAATAAGTTGAGCACGGAATGATTTCTTTATGTCGATGTAAATGTTTTTCTAGACTTGAATTTATTGTGTGTAATTTTTTATTTTATAGAATACTTACACTTTCATACAAAGTAACATTTGTCACTCGACTCAAATCTCTAAACTCCAATTGTATAGTAGTGACCTCACTTGTTGAACTATCCGGTGACCATTTAGGAGCATGAGCAGACAATGCAGCTAAATTAACGTCGGAATAAGGTATACCAGAAGGCGATAGGAAACACGGTAACAATCGATTACCCAATTCAATCTATAAACAAGATAAAAAGAAGTAACATTCATTGTTCCTTCAGAATTACTTATTAATAATCGACGCTATAGCGAATAAAATTAAAATAAAAATTTGTTCACTAGAACAAAATCAAAGTGAAAGCCATTGCAAGTGAATATCCATTTGCGATAAATTCATAAAGTTCCTTATTGGAAATGGCTATTGCGGGCAATGGGTTTCCTTTAAACTTGTAATATATTCCATAAGGAATTTTATTCGCGAAAGTCGTAGATTACTTACCGATTTCCTAAGAAAAACTTTATCAGCACTTAAGTGATAGGCCGATAAAAGACCACCCACTACTCGAATAGATACTTCAAATAGATTGACATCGCGATTAACATCGAAATTTAGGAATTCACTGACCCAGTTCCGAGCTTCAGTAAATTCTAAATTAGCATAAAATCATAATTATATAATATTATTATACATTTTATTAAATCATATTAAAGTGCTTACCATCTTCTAAGCCCATTATATACATGGTATCCAATGAGTCTATAATGGTTAAGCCTAAGCCAAACCAATCATGAGATGATTCAGATATAGGTTTCAAATTATCATGACCCCATGCATATTTCTTGTAGCCTTTCCACGAGTGTTGGAACGCATTAACTACAGCCTCTTGCCGCTCATTGTTTGCTCCATGAAAATGTTTTTTCTCTGGCAAATGTTGTAAATCGATGCGTCCCAAAAATTCTTCTATAGTTACCCCATTTGTTCCCGGTAGGATGGTAGGATCTTGTGTGGCAGTCTCTATGGCCATGCGGTCTTCTTCAGCATTATTGGAACGCTTGGCATTCGCATTGTCTTCGTTTAATTCGTTATTAAGTATATTTTGTATATGAGCACGTTCGAATGGTTCATTCTCGGATTGTGGTGAAACGGCAGCATGACGTTTTTGATTTCTTTGCAGTTGCGGCAAATTAACAACATTTTCTATGTCAGGTTGCAGTTGCGGCTGTGATTCTTCTTGTTTTTGTGGAGCTGGAGCTGGTAGAATATTTTGCTAAAATATTAACGATAAAAAATAACAACAATATATTTGTAACGTAAGAAAATATATTAAGAAGGATCATTATCAAAATGTGTGGTTAGAGCTAATAGTTATAATTTGTAAATTCCATACGAAATGACAGCTGAACTTAACTTTAACTGTAGTATCAAGTACAATAGACTGGGTCGGTCCTCATACATAAAAAAAAGTTACGCCGGACACAAATCCCGTAAAAAACACAGTTTTTGACTATAAATTCTTTATATACATATGACACAAACAGAAAAAAAAGTAAAAAAAAAATTTGTATGGGAGGTACAATAGGTCCTGGCCCTAGGGATCTGCAATTTTAATAGTTCATTTTTATTTCCGCCAATAGTCTGCCTGCAAATTTCAGCTCGATTGGATCACGGGAAAGGGGTTAAAAATCAATCCAAAGTTTTGCACATACATAATGCCGTATACAGACAAGTCAAGTTAATATAAAGAAATTAAAAACAAAAGTGATAATCGTAGGGTGCACGGATCAAAAAAATTTTTGGTGTTCTGAAATTGTCTTTGAATAATCTGTCCGGCGTAACTTTTTTTTCGTCCCAGTCTAAAGTACAACCTATCAAGTACACACATTGAACTTATATTAAAATATTTAAAATTTTGTAATATATATAATCTTATTTAATTCAAAATACTCTGCAACATTTAGCTTAAGACCATAGCAGTCATAGCTTCATTATGAAATATCATTTTATAATTTACTTATAACCTGATATATAAAATAAATAAATGAATAAAATGTTTGGTGGTTGCAGACATTATTGGTTCATCCATACAAACATTTGGTTGAATTATCAGCATTTTATGACAATGTTTCATTTATTAAAATCTTCGTAATAAAACAAATTGCCCTTATCAGCTAATACGTTTTCATACGGCTATTGACAATATTTGTTTCCGTTTTGAAAAGAAGTAGTATTTTCTAACAGAATTCACATTTAATATACAGTGTCGGTCAAAAAAATAGCACCAACGTCGAAAAATATTGTCATTCCAATAAAAAATTAAATTCTGTGCTTATTATTTGAACATAACTAAGCGATGACGTAGTACTCTGTTTACTTTTTTTAAGAGAAGTTTTTTTCCTCAAGATAGTTAACGGTTCTCTAGAAATGATCGATCATTTACAAAAGGATCTACTACAGTGCAGTCAATGAAATAGCACCAGCAGGCTTTTTTAAATTTGTTTGCAAAATTTTGTGAAAAAAAGTTAAAACAAAAGGTAATAAAATTTTTTTAATATACTGTCTTCAAAATCAGGTAATACTTTTATAAAAATTGTGTAGTTATGGGTCGCGGAAAGCATTGTTCGCCGGAAAAACGTGAACTAATAAAAAAATTTGCGTCCGAGGGTAAATCGTATTTTCCCAAATAAGGAATTTGCTGGGCTGTTCCAATAAAATGATAAAAATGCCCTAAGATATGAGCAAAAAGTTGAACCTCGTGGTAGGAAGCCAGTTTTGTCACCCTTCATGGTAAAGCGTTTAGTAGGGACTACTAAAGCAAATCCCTTTATGACAGTCACGGAGCTCAAAAAAACATTGGATGTGACGGCAAGCGTGGAAACTATTCGCCGCAATCTTCGAGACAACAGCCTCAATGCCTGTAAAATAAATAAAATAAATGGTTTCCCATTACATCCCATGAAGGGACTGGGGAGAACTTCTCACAATCACTGAGCTGTGCGCTTTCCAGTTTTCACTCACTGATTGGGACCTACAGTTTTTCACCGATTCCGAACGGTAATTTGAGAAGCTTTTTCATGGCTAGATACTCGATAGTGTCGCCGTCACTATGCGAGGTGACCGCCGCCGAAAGAAAATTTGAAGGTGGTCAGAGCCGGGTTCGAACCCAGGATCTCATGTACAAGAGCCGCGCACACTAACCATTGCACCACCGATGCCTGTAGTCCTCGAAATGTGCCGCTCCTTACCTCTAAGCATGTTGCTAAAAGGATATCTTTTGCTAAAGCACATCAAAATTGGCCAAAGGAAAAGTGGAGAAATGTGCTTTGGACTGACGAATCCAAAATTGTCCTTTTTGGTGGAAAGGGTTCCAGATCTTTTGTCCGTAGGCCACCTAACAGTGAATACATGCCAAAATTCACATCAAAAACTATAAAACATGGAGGTATGGGGTTGCTTTTAATATCAAGGTGTGGGTCCCATATATTGGATCAAAACCGTTATGGATGCATCGGTTTATGTAAAAATCCTTGATGAAATTATGCTGCCGTATGCTTCCTACGAAATGCCGCTGGTGTGGGTCTTCCAGCAAGACAATGCCCCCAAACACACCAGCAAAATGGCAAAAAAATGGTTCAACGATAACTCTATCAATGTAATGGAGTGACCTGCACAGTCCCCAGATTTGAACCCTATCGAAAATCTGTGGACGGATATAAAGAAGGGGTATCAACAATAAAACCAACAAGCGTTGAAGGGCTCTGGGAGGCTGTGCAGAAAATTTGGAGTTCCATCAAAGTTGAACGATGCCAGCATTTAATCGATTCCATGGGAAGGCGTTGTGCCGCGGTAATAGCAAACAAAGGGCACGCGACAAAGTAGTGAAACAATACAATTAATTTATCAACAAGATATCTGAGATATCTGACTGGGTAGTTTTTAAGTTTTTTGTTTAAATTAATTAGCAAATTATAAACTGTTGAAAAAACCAAATAATTTTCTTGTGATAATAAACCATTAACATCAAAGAATTTATTATCTTGTTTTGAGCTAAATTGGCCCAAGTGTTAAACAGATGTAAACGGAGTCAATATAAATTTGTGCGTGGTGCTATTATTTTGACCGCAGCTGTATGTATGTGGTTTCTATATATTCTCTTCTATAATCTTTTGTACATATTTTTATTTCTGTTTAAGTTTATATTTTTCGATCTTTCGGTTCTTATGTTCCTTAATAATTGTTCGGTTCAAGATCAATAACTATTAGAATCTACTTTTTCTATGAAAAACTACATTTTAATAGAAAATATTAAAAAATAAATATGTGAAATTTAATTGATGTTTTGAACATTGATGGGTATGGCAAAGTATTTGTTGTGGATGTTTTCGCACAAGTAGGAGTGTTGAGACAATTCTCGCGAAGTTGAGTTTTGTTTATGCCCATAATGTGTGATGATATACCTAAATACTCGTGGAGAAGGGAGCTGATGATATGGATTGGTGGGCATTGAAATAGCATATTCCCAACCATCCATCATAATAATCAATTTCACATACAGTGGTGTGCGATGAAATAGAGTCACACACTCGTCAAAACTTTTATTATCTGCAAATCAGTTGTCCAAGGTGTTTCATTTCACCGGTCCTCTGTTGAATATAATGCCGTCATTTTTAATAAATTTTGTTCACTACTGACTATGTAATGACGTGTGCTATAAAATAGAGTCAATTACAAAAAAATATATTTTTTTTTTTGAAATGGTTAATAGTAGTTTGGATTTGAATTTGAAAAAAAAGTTTAGCTCTAAATATGATTAATGTATATTAGTAGCATTAATAAATTGTCATCATTGACGTTCCAAAATGGGCCGATCTAAGTATTGCAATCATGAGCGCCAAGAAAGAATTAAAGAGATGAGAAAATAATTCAGAAGCTACAATCAAATTACTGACAATTGGATGCTCAAAGAAAATGGTGGATACCGGAATAAAATATAACCCCAATCCAGGAAACCCTGAAAATTACAGAAGATTTGGAACCAAAAATATTGCGCCACGTAGAGTTTGACTTTTGTTACCTCTTCCGCCCTTAAAAGGCAATACGATCGGGATGTTGACACTTCTACATTAAGAAAAATGGTAACTAAAAACAATTTAAATGCAAAAGGTGTCCGACAAGTGCCATTTCTATCCAGACGGAACGTTCAAAAAAATGTTGCATTTTGCCTTGGAGCATGTGAAACAGTCCGTACGCAAATGGGGAAATATTTTGAGGACAGCAGAAACAAACGTGAGATGGGTTAATTATGATTGGAGTAATCTACCTGAACGAATGCCTTCCAACACCGAATTCAGGCCCCCAGAACACAATCCAAACAGTTAAACATGGTAGCAGAAATATAATGGTATGGGGTTGTTACTCTTACATTGGATTGGGACAGAACCTTTATTCCTAATTGAACAGACAATGGACGCTGCATATTATACCACTATATTAAAAAACATCATGATGCCTTGTGCTGAATGGGAAATGCCGTTTCGATGTGTGTTTCAACTCGACCCCAAACACACATCGAAGCGAGCAAAACCTTGGTTTGAAAATAATAGTGTCATAGTTTTAAATGGTCTATGCAGTCGCCGGGCTTAAATCCTATTCAGAATTTGTGGCGGGGCATAAAGTGCCTATCAAAGGATTACACCAATTTAATAAAGATGAGCTTAGGGCACTGGTACAATCAGCGTGGAAAACACGACTTGTGGATTCAATGTCAAAGGCGTTGCTTAGCTGTGATAAAAAATAATAGTTATTTCATAAAGTACTGAGATAATACAAAGGATTAATGAAACACATTTTATTTGACACAGCTTTTTATTCTAGTTCAGATGATGAATCGTGATGACTCTATTTTAAATCACAGGCAAAACGGGTCATTTTGAAATATTTTGATTTATACCTAATGACTTAATTTTAGATTACGACATTAATGTTCTAAAATGATATATCTAGTTCTTAATTGAACAATAAAAATTAAAGTTATAAACAAAATTTAATTTTTCTACATTTGTTTTTGCTTTGAAAATGTTGATTAGTGTTGACTCTATCTCAACGCACACAACTGTATTTCTTTTTTAATATGTTCTATTAAAATGGTACTTTTTATAGACCAAATCGACCAATTCGTATGAAATTTCTGCGTTTTTAAATTAATAAATAAAACGAATCTATTTAATTTTTTGTTCAACGTTATTTCGTGTCGTCATCCCGTTATAATAGTGTACATATGTATGGGCAAATCAAAAATTAGCCGTTATGTAGATTGTGGCATCTTCTACGAATAATTTCAATATTCATATGGCCTACACTATCGTCTTACTGTGGGAAATGCTGGCGAATTCACATACGTTTCATTTCGTTCTGACTAGTCGGTGCAAGGAAGAAGTTTCTTCGCTTGAACACCCGCCATTATAACTTCAATATGGGTCCCCGACCATACTTATTTGATGGGGTAGATCAGTTGGCAAAAGTGCCGCACAGTATAATCAATATTAGAGAGATTACTTAAACACTTGCCTACACTACCGTCTTTCTGTATCAGATTCTGGCGAATTCTGTGTGTTTTCCAAAACATAGAAATGTTTGTCAACAGTGTCACCAATGTCCCTAAACGCATACGTTTCATCTCCCATTCTGGCTGTTCGCTGTAATATATTGTATAAGCTACTTTTTAAGCTATATTTTATTTGTACATTTTGCTTTTAAATTGTTTTGCCAACTTGCCTCAATAATGCTTTCTTGGCGCTGAGGCCAAATTAAAATTTGTGAATTATTATTGTCCAAATAAAATAATCAGCTACATGTATTTGTAGTTGTAAAAAAAAAAAAAAAAAAAAAAAAAAAAAAACACGTCACTAGTACTTTAATGTAGGTCCCCGGCCATACGGATTTGTTGGGGCAGTTCAGTTGGTAGTACGTAGGTATTCGATCGGATTCACTCGTAACTTGCGTGTAACCGACTAAAGCCCTCATTATCCCTTGGTATTTCGACTTAAGATCCCTGTTGATCCATTCATCTGTTGCCTGAACTCGTTTTGACTCGTAATCTCGATTGGCTGGATAGATAACAGAGCCCTCGTCGAGGTTATCCACATTCGTTGAATCGTCTGGAGCATGGAGATATTACGTTTCGTCTCAACTGCCTTCCACCATACTACAGAAGCATATGTTAGTACGGGACTAATTACGCTTCTGTAGAACCAGTGTGTTATTGCCGGGTTGAGGCCCCTTTTGGATCCTATAACCCTTCTGCGAATCTACCAACATCTGTAGGCCTTTATGTGGTGCTACCAATTCAGTTTCCGCTCTAAGATTACCCTCAAGTATTTAATTTTATACGACATTTAAATCCAGGAATCGTGGCTATTCAAACTCTGAGATTTTCGTCCCCCTTGTGAGTATACAGCTTTTGTTCTTTAACAGGAATGTGAAAATCATAGTATTAATAATTCGATATAGCAATATTTACGCGCCTGCCTGCAAAAGACGATATCCCATTTCTTTTAGGTAAATTTTTTTGGTAAAAGGAATTAGTTGGCACTTTTGTATGAACCAAAAGCATGGGTGACTGACTATAGACCTTGAAAGGAAGAACTTTTATCAATGGGATTTTTGAGAATTCTCGTATATTTTGATGTTTCTGATTTATAGGGGCGCTTACTTACATTTTTTAAAATGAATGTATCAATATCGATTTCCCTATATTCACTTGAAAATGCAAAGTATTCAGGTCTATTTTATCACTAATACTCTGTGAAGCCATTTAAAGCGAAATTACGATATACAACTTGGCATTTTTAAGTTGTTTCGAGGGATTTACACCAGAGCAACTTCCCATCTTTGCTTGGTGCGTAAAATTGGTGATCGGATTGCATATGCATTAAGGTAAGAAAACATGTTATCGGCAATAATATACTACAACGTTATAACAAATAATTAAAACAAAAAACACAATCAATCAGCCTTATCCCAAGCGAAATGAATTAAAAACAGAATTAAAAGTAATATAGAAGGATGGGAAATCAACATGTGTGCTACAATATGATCAATCACACACCGTATTCTATATAAAGGATTTTTACACACAATGAGTTACTTTTATGAATGAAACCGCCGATTTTCTTATCAAAACTCTTCAACGACCTATACCGCAGAACATGCGCTAAAGCAAATTATGCCATTGATCAATAGTACGGAATAGTACTTTGTTCTTATCACACGTCACGACTAACGACGACAGGGAAGTGCTGTGATTACTCTACAAAGAAACTGAAGTGTAGTAATGACTGTGTTGTTAGCTACCGGTGTTGTCCCTTATCGGGTTCATTTACCACCAACTACAGATATGACGGTAGCAACAGAGAGATGTGTTTGCTTGTAGACAAATTAGACAGAGTATAATAATGGTTATGGTTATTTAGATAAAATAAAGTTGAATTTATTCAAGATAACGTTTGATTTACCTCCAAATTTTGGCTATCGTCCCCTGCGGTATCACCTGGAGCATCAACACTCTTACTGACGTGATTGTCGGCTGCATTGACAGCATCTTCGTTGCCTAAACTGTTGCGCCTTACAACTCCGCCATGTGATTCAAATTGTTTATTTTGAAAGGGCAACGGTCCATTGGCATGAATAGTTAAAGTGCCCTTGCTGTTTATATCCAATTGTTCGGACGGCAATAGGAAAAGCAAAGTAATGCACATGGCCGAAATGATTACAATTATGAGATTACGTTGGCAGCGAGGTAGTTGATTCCACGACTGTAAAAAAAAGGAAGCAAACAAGTTGGCAGTAACTGTGGGAAAACTCAAATGTCAGTGCACTTACTCGTCTTAAACTTTTTCGAGCTCCCGCACCAACCAATGATGTTTCATTAAGACCACCTAAACTGGTGGCCGGAAGAATAAGTGCAATATGATCAGATTTTTCCATTATCGTTGTATTAGTGATCATTTATGTTCGCGAGGGTATTTGATTTATAGTATAAACTTTTATTTCATGAAAACTTTTTTAACAAATACAACAAAATCACGTCATTGTTTTCTTATTCTGCATGCAATCAATTCTCGCATTCCTTCATCACAGAATTTGCATTTTCACTTTTCCTCATCGCCACGCATATTATGAGTTGTTATTTACTTCTTTAGTGATTCAGTTTTTTGTTTCATTTCCAACAAATTGTTTTAATTTATGAATCTGTCTGCTTATAAAACTCAAATATTTATTTATTTTAAACTGTTCTACACCTTTGTCCGCAATTCGCAAATTTTTTCCCAGACTCCCGCAATAAAAATCACAAATAAAAAGAATACAAGAGAAATTTTCAATTGTCAATGAATTCTCATGATGGATTCAGAGAGATGGAGATTTGGAGTTGCCATATTTATATTAAGCATGCGAGAGAAAATCGCTAAAAATTCAAAAAAAAGTATTACGATGGCATAATGCTGCATTTACACAGATGGAGATTTGGGCATTTTGATTACAAACCGTCACCTTATTTTTAGTTTGGTGCATATGCCACAGAGTCGGTACACAGAAAAAAACCTAGTGTAATATTACCTAAATTCATTGTCTGATATCAGCCAATGCACTGGGCAATATAGGGTCAGCTATTTAATTCGGCAACACTGACAATAAACGTAGGCAATTTTACGTTCGCCATCAATATGAAAACTTGCCTTCCATATTTGTAGATTTACACAATGCAAAAAGGGCAACGTACAGAATTTATTGTAGGTGAATTAGATTAATTTCAATATGCAATCCTAACAAATGTTCAGCCCACTTTTTTAATATGTACGGAAACAAATTTTCTTTTAGTTTTTAATTAAAGAAGTATTGTTGCTTACAATAGTAACATTTAAATAAATTATAATATTGTGATCATCAATTATCAGGCTCCTCAAATGTAGTAGCTCTTCTCGTTTGTCACTGCCGAAGACTACAGCCATGTTCCCTGCGAATAAATATATTAATGATTAGAGAAAAGTATCAAGCTCTTAGGTGTCAAATTTGTTCGTTTCTACAAAGGATCCACATTTCTGTTCTTCAAATGGCTAAGAGATGTACATTTTCCTGTTGCTTATTAAAACATGTTCGACACTTTTCCATTGATCAATATATGAGAGACACAAGCAACACAACTCACTTTTCCATTTACAAAAGTTCTACAATATAAACTTTTGGCCAGTATAAATGTATTCCTTGTTAAAAAAATATGTAGATTACATTTTTACTTACATTTCTTAATGAAATTTGTAAATTCACCCCTTTTTAAATTCTTTATATTAACTTCACCTGTCTGTATACATATATGTATGCACCGCACCGAAAAAACTGAAACTTCGCAGGCAAACTAATGGCGACGACAAAAATTAACTATAAAAATATGCGCTGGATTGGGAGCAAATTTCTTTTAGCAGCAATATTGGTTTTTTTGTTTTTAGAAAAAAAAAAGTTTGCGGAAGTCCATATTTTCCATATTAGGTCTCCAAAATTTTAATGTATAATCACGTATAACTCTACCATTTATTATCCGATCCTGATGAAATAAATTTCATAAATCCGTCCGTCGGCCGGACTCAGGCAGGGGGGATCAAATTCCCTCTGTAGCTTAAGTCGATATGTGATAAAATCAGAAAAATCGCTAGGGTTTTTAGAAATAACTTTTTTATTTTGGTGTGTAAAAACTACAACAAAGAACAACATAAATAAAAGACAACAACAACAACGACAAAATACAACAACACCAAAAGACAAGAACAACAAGTAGATTAAACCAAAAAAGTGAGGTTAAAAAACATTTTTTACATTAGCCCTCAATGGGTTAATAAAACGAAATATATTTATATACAGAGTTATAGAGTTTCACAAGAGCTTTGTAATGATACATATTTCAAGCTGATCCGATGATAAATACCTGAGATATGACGGATTATATACTCAAGCTTTAAAGGCCTATATCTTAAGAAATTGGACCTAGCGCAAAAACAAAACTTATTTTTCAACTCAACGCAAAAGCCTTTAACGTTGGTGAAATTGTGGTGCACATCTGATTTTGCTGCTAAAATAGTTTTATGCATAACATAGTTGAAGACATTACAAAGAAAAATATCGATCGAGAATGGAGAGATGGTAGTGTTTTGCATTTCACTGCTTATAAGTAGTTGCCAATTTTGACAGAAATGTAATCGACCGACACAGCTCAAATTTTTTCAAAACAATAATTCAAAATTATATTGTTTACTCACTGAAATTCTTGTTTACAGTAATAAAATTAGAAATAGATAGTTCAAATAAATAATGCGTTGCAAAACTATTATAATTCTATTTCAAAAATTATAGATATCAGCTGATGTTGACATTAATAAACAAAAGAACATTTTAAATACCGCCAAATGACACGTGCTTTTGAAAATACAACTAATTTAATATAGATGGGAAAATTATTCGACATTACAACCCAAACTAACATAGGTTTTATATATTGTTGGTATTTGCAGTATTATAACCTCAAACTAAACTCAATGTCAGTGACAGCTTTCGTAAGTGAATGCAAGCGTGAAGTGATGTGTAAACTACAATTTTTTTACTTTGGCGTTTGTGTTGGCTTCTGCGTTTACGTTCACCTTCGGGAGTTTTAAAATACTACTTTAAGTTAGTTTTTCTCAAATTCTGCGTGATGAATATATTTTTGTTTCTATTTATTGTGGCATATATTTTAAACAAAAGTATGCATTTTCGTAACCTTTTAATATAATAAATTAAAAGTTACTAAAATTTTTTGTTTTGTGCTGCATATCAGTTTTTTTTTTTCAATTTAACTGTTTATGTCGCATATCCATACGTTTTACTGTTAAAGTTGAGTTTAGGTGAAACTCTCCGATTGGATCCAAATTTTTACCATAGATAAAACTTCGTATTGGGATTCCAAAACAATTTTTATGTATGACAAAACAATTTTTATTTTTATGGACTTGCCTATATCTCCGCCATTTATAATCCAATTTGGACAGTTTGTATTCCATTGGAATGTAAATTGAAATACCATTTATGTGCACCAATCAATTTTTTTCTTATTACTGTTTTTGTTTTGATCTACGCTCGTTGTTATGATAATGTGGCAAACCAATAATGAACTATATTTTTTTCACTTTTGTGTTAAACATTTGATGTATTAGCTAAACAGTGGCGTTCGCAGCAAAACAATATTCATTAAATGTTAAAATTGCGGATATAGAGCAAAGTCGATGTTGGATATCTCAGGTATGAAAAGAGATATCGTCGAGTTTCTGAATTAGAAGGAGGGCGAAATGTCCTACTACGTTTGTATGAGAGCTTATATGGTTATTTCATATCGCGATATGTCAAACAAGTACGTATCACTTGCATGTTCTTTATTGACATATCACGATATGATATCACAATATAAGCTGTTGTATAAACGTGGTATGGAATTCCACAAGAAAAACACCTGTAATCTCGATAACGCGAGAATCTAGTTGTATGTAAAGTCGTAAAATACGGTGTTAAAGCATTTACAATGCTTTAATACGGGGTTTACACAGACGTAGATTAAAGCATTAGGAGGATTAAAGGCAAAAACTATGTACTAAAATAGACAGTTAAAACTTCTCTTACCTCAAATTCCAACAAACAAAACGAGTGAAGCGTTACGACTCTCTTTCTTGCTCTCTTCATTGAATATTTCAATATATCGTACGAGCAGTTTTTTTATGAAGTTATTGCATATACAAATTGCACCCATGTTTAGGTAACATTACATAAAATATGTCAAAAGTGTGAAGTAATCAAGACGATAGAGAGAAAGGTGTTTGTGTGACTCGTGTCGACTTTTTGGTTCTCTTTTCGTTTTCTTATTGATCGTCTTGTTTAAGGCTAAAACAGATGCAAAAAGTTTCATTCTGTCATCGCTTTTCTTCGACGCACCAAGCTTTTGTTTCAAATTGCTAATGTCGCATTTGGGCCACAGTTTATCGCGACCAGGTAAGGAATAAACTTGTTTGCTAATCTTTGCCGTTTACACCACCTAATTTGAGATAATATTGAGATTTCAGATGACATCTTTGTGCTTTGACCAATTTAGAGAAACTCCGTACCGAGACAGAATCATCAAAGACAGAGGCACAACAGTAAACGGCTCTTGGTTTTGTCAGTTTTGTAAAAATTTGGGATGTTTTTGAAATAAATTAGCCTTTAAAATTGGATCAGTCGGTCAAATCGGACCAGTCGGTCAAATCGGCACACATTTGAATGTTCATTCGGCTTCCGTCTGTCAAAGAGTTGATTTTTTGTGTATGTTTTTATTATGGTTCCATTTTCTTACTAATTAGCAGAGTTGCATCAAATAAAAAAAATAAATGGTTTCCCATTACATCCCATGAAGGGACCGGGGAGAACTTCTCACAACCACTGCGCTGTGCGCTTTCCAGTTTTCACTCACTGATTGGGACCTACAGTTTTACACCGATTCCGAACGGTATTTTGAGAAGCTTTTTCATGGCTATATACTCGATAGTGTCGCCGTCACTATGCGAAGGTGGTCAGAGCAGGGTTTGAACCCAGGATCTCATGTACAAGAGCCGCGCACACTAACCATTGCACCACCGACGGCCGAGTTGCATCAACACCAGCTTAAAATGAGGTTAAAAATTAAACCTCAGTTTTTGCAGATTAAATTGTATGATTAATCTTCTGGGTTAGCGTGACTTAACGGAGTTAACCTTCGAAATGCACTAATCTTGGTCGGTGTATACCTTTTACACCTACCAAAATGATCGCACTTTCGGGATTATCGACGTTTTTTTTATGGAGTTTGACATTTATAATCCCGAAAAAGCGATAATCTTGGTTGGTGCAACTGCAGTTTAAGCCTCATAAGCGGTATACTTCCGAAGCATAAAGAGAATGAATATAATGCTTTATGTTTCGGGCGTATCTAAAATTTACTAACAAACGCATCTCAAACGCATCGCAATACCAAACATTCCAAAGTGTTATATTTTTTATTTTTTTGATGTGTTAACATCTATAGGCATGGGTAGGGTATAATCTAACAAAGTCAACACATGCAAACAACACACAGCGTTAGCACACATCGTTATCTACGTCGATGCTATTCAGCGTTAGCATTGAAAATAATATGTGATTGTTGTACAACAAGAGTTTCTGCCTGAAAATTACTATGATGGTATTGATGTGCGGCAGCGAATAGTTGTCTTAAAAAACCAACTCTTGCTACACGTAAGCTTACGAACATAACATAATGTATGTTCATGTGTCTGTTGCTTTGCATTGTCTTTGTTTTTTGTGGGAATAAAACAAAAAGTCTTAAGCAAAAAAAAAATGACACATGTGCTTGCACTTGTCTTTAAATAATTTTAAGTATTAATATTATTTAAATGAAACGTCATCACTGATTGAACGCTGTTTTATATTTTCCAATGTAACAGTTACTAATGTGTTCATAGAAATCGAACAGGTGCCGTGTAACAAAAAGGTGTTAACACATCGCCCGTTAGTTCGAACACTCATTGTTTTTTTTTATATTATATATTATTTACTTTTTTGATGAGAGTCTTTGATACTCTAGGTCTGGTTTCATTACAAGCTACCGATTATCGCTTGATTGCGAGTAACTAAAACGCCAAACTAGCGATAATTTATTGCAATATATATAATCGTCCTGCTATAACGCATGGTTTGTAGTTATTCTTGCATGTGTGTATATTCTTCTCCTTGATTTTAGCCTTACAATAACGATATCCAACACTGTTCTACAGTTCTTTTCTACTGTCGCTTAATATCTCTTAGCTCTACATACAAAATAAGTGATAATCTAAGCAAGCCGTGTAATTAAACTAAGTCTTCTATAACCATACTTTTTGATGTCAAAGCCGGTGAAACTTATCTTTTTTTTAATTTCTGTTAAATGTACGCCTTGCATGAGCATGATGACGAGGAATGGAATTGTATATTACAAAAATATTTTGTCATATGCTCGGTGCCTGGAAAGAATGAAAGTTTTGGTATATGTTTAAGCCGTAAGAATGTCAAATCCCATAATAAAAAACACAGTTAATCCCGGTAAGACCATAATCTAGTTGGGTAAGGATGATTATAAATGTCAAATTCCACAAGAAAAAGCACCGATAATCTCGGGATTAAAGGAGGTGTTCGTATGGACATTGACATTCGTAATGTTTTAAATTCCATCTGCGTAAACGCCGTGTAAAGCATAACTTTATTAGATAAACTCAATTAACACAACCCCGCAGAGTTTTCCTATGGATTGGTCTGGTGTTTAATATACTGGGCTTAATCTAGTTTATTTAGCCTTTATATAGACGGAAGATTAAAGCATTAACAGGATTATAAATGACAATTTCTATAGAAATGTCAAATTCTAAACAAGAACGGAAAGCGTAATGTCATAAACAATAGATGGCATGACATTCTGTTTTAACGCTCTCCGAAATTCGCTGACAAAGAAAATAAATTATTTCACAATAAAAGAGCAGAAAAGATATATTAAAAGTTTTGTTTATGGTGAATACACATTTTTATTTTGTTCAAATCTTTATATTTTGTTTTAAATCAGTTCTTTATTACACTTTAGGGCGCTCTCTTTTTTCTTGCTTTATGTGATCTCTTTGCGTTATGCCAAAGTTAAAATCTGCAAAGCTTACGTCACCGCTTTTTCGAAAGGTCTATAAGAGTACACTCAAATAAAACCTATTGTGATTGATTTTACGCTTTGCATCCTTATACAGGTAGAACCAATAAGAAAAACACCATTAATCCCGATAATCTAGTTGAATATAAACGCCTTATTAGGTTCAACTCTCGTGTCTGATCCAAATTACTACCACTGAGCGAACAGTTGTTTAGGCATTAATTTACCACATTAATTTAAACAAAAAAAAGGAAATTTAATGCAAAAATTGGCGGTAAGAAATCAAAACGAGTTTTGAATACTACGGACATCTACAAGTTGATACTAAAATACATTTTACAAATTCCTTCATTAATCGTCTGCCTAGAAGGCATTTCATAGGATCTGTTAAACATTTTCATAAATTCTATGAAACGAAATCTATGAAATTTGTGCATAATATTTATGGAAGATTTTCATAGATTATATGAAACGAAATGTACGATATTTGTTCATAACATCTATGAACGAAATTGTTGATGAAGTATGTATGTATGTTCATAACATAAAATAAATGGTGATAAACGAGAGAAAAAATTAACATTTGTCGAAATTTGTGCAATTTTGAGGCACTAGATTCATTTTTTTGGAGTTAGCTTCTCCTAGTCGAATGCTATAATTATGCCGAAGACAGGAAAACAAAATTCCAATTGTTTTCCGACATATAGCCGTGAGAAAAATTGCATGTTTTTCGAAACAATTAAGATTTAGCCAAAATATACATGAGGCCATTAAATCCGAACAGCAGCTAAACTAGCAAACCCCAAATAGGGGTTTGTTAGTTTCGATAAGTATTTCAAGAAATTTCACACGAGAAGGAAGATGTTGCACAGTGCTATTCGTACACAAACAATATTTCTGATTTTATCCAATTTTTGGTAACCCGAATTTTAAAACCAAATTTCCGTCACTTATATGACATACAGCATATGGGCATTTCCACAGAAAGGTCCACCCTGACCGAAAAATTAAAAGTTATCCACAAGTTTTTTTTTCATGTATTATTAAAGGAAAGTATTCAAAATTAATTAAATAGATTCAAAATTAATTAAAATAAATACAGGTTCATGTTTAACAATTTACATTTCCAAGAGTAATTATGCAATTCGAATCTTTGAAAGTGGAAGACGTGCAAATAAAAGCAGCTCAAACTGCATTTTCAACTAGAACAATAATTTAAGGCCTTTATATAATTTGTTTATAATTATCTACTATCTCATATTGTTCTCCTAATCATTATTTTACAAAAAAAAAAAACATTTTGCGCTTAAAATGTCTTTTCAACAAGCGAAATATATCTTAAAAGTTAAAATATACATATTGTTACGAATAAGTAAAAGCTTTTGCTTGCTGTTAATGACTCTACTAACAGTATGTAAATAACAGGCGGTTAGTGCTGCGCCTGAAAGTATGCATTGTAACAACGTACCAGCTCGCTAAACCAGTAGCATGAATTCACCTCAGTAAAGATAACTCTCCGCCCTTCGAGATTGTTCTACAAAGATAAGCAACAACAACAACATCCAGATTCTAGAAGGTTCTTGAATTCGCTAGATATACATTCATTTGAGTATGGTGAGTTGGTATAAATAGCGGAGGTCTTTGGAGTGGAGAGTTCAGTTTGTGATTAAACCCCGTAAAGTAAGCAACGCGAATTGATAGTAAAATACAAGACTTGTTAAAGTGTCATAAAAAAAGTAAACTGTTGTACTGTATAAGTAAAATAAAAGGAAGTTAAACCGTTGTAATTATCGTAATTTAAAACGAACCTTGTTTTATTATTGGGAATAAAACAACGCAAAAAGGACGAATAAGGAAATTCGTAACATTGGTGTCAGAAGTGAATTTACTAATTAAGGACAACGATGAAGTTCGAAGAACTCAAAGTTGAACAGCTAAAAAAGGAGTTGAGTAAATTGGATCAACCGACAGCTGGTAATAAGGTAGAGCTGCAGAGGCGATTAATAAAAGAATTTAAACGCCGAAACATCGACATTGACAGATATCAGTTCGAGTGCAAAGACTAAATGGAGGTTTGTGCAAAAGAAGCAACTGGCAATGTAGATGTTTCTACAATGTTTGCTGCCATGATGGCCAAATTGGACGATAAGTCCAGAATTATGAATGAGAAATTTGGTGAGAATTCTAGAATTATGGACGAGAAATTTGGCGAGAATTCTAGAATTATGGACGAAAAACTTGAAAAGAAATTTGGCGAGAATTCTAGAATTATGAATGACAAATTTGGTGAGAATTCTAGAATTATGAATGAGAAATTTGATGAGAATTCTAGAATTATGGACGAAAAACTTGAAAAGAAATTTTGTGAAAATTCTAGAATTATGCAGGAAACATCAAACGCCACAAATGACAAGCTACATGAAATTTCAGAAGCTATGACTAACATGGAGATACAGGTTAATGATCAATTCGGAAAGGTCGAACAGAAATTCGAGGAATTTCAGCAGAAGATCGAACAGGTCGAACAGGATGTGGAGGAAAGATTAGCCGAACTAGAAAGAAAGATGAATGATCTCCAGTTGCAAGAAGGGCCAGTGCGAGTAATTTCTGAAGGATCTAGTAGATTGAAAGCTCCCAGTTTCGATGGCTCTACACCATTCGACGTTTTCAAATTCCAATTCGAAATGGTCGCAATTAAGAACTTGTGGAACCGGCAACGACAAAGCAGTAGAGCTAATTTTAGCACTGAAAGGCAACGCAGCAGAAGTCCTTCAGAGCATTCCCGTCAGTGCCAGAAACAACTACGAGGATATACTGGCTGCGTTACAACGCAAGTATGGTGGCGATCACAAGAAGGATTTATATCGCATGGAATTAAGAGGCCGAGTGCAAAAGCATAATGAAACGCTTCAGGACTTCGCAACCGAGGTGGAACGTTTGGTGTTGATGACTTATCCTGGTGAGTCCCACCCATTCTTGGATCAATTTAAGATTGAAGCATTCGTCAACGGCATCCGTGATCCTGACATAAAATACGTGACTTGTGCCACACAAAAAGCTACATTCGCCGAAACTGTTTCGTTCGCATTGGCACAGGAGACAGCGAAATTTGTGTCCAAGCCTCAAATACAAAAAGTTAGAAAAATTGAAATGGAGTCGGAGGCAGGAGATTTGAAGGGTGCCATAAACGATCTTAAAGAAATCACCCAAACCCTCAGCAAGGCGTTACCAGGCGGAAGTAAGCCCAGACCAAAGTGCTACAATTGCGACAAACCTGGTCATATTTCACGAAACTGCAGAGAGCCACGAAAACGATCAAGATCGAGCTCACCTCAACGTGGCAATAAAAGGGCAAATTTTACTGTACAAAATGAATCTCCGTTAAACTGAAACGAGCTAGCCCAGAGGGGCATGGACTGGCTCCCACAACCGAGGGCCCCACGATCTCCATCTCAATAATACAACAGAAAAACAACAACCTCATTGTCTACGGAGCTATCGGTGGTCGGAAGCGCATATTGACTATGGACACAGGCGCGTCACAATCTATCATCAGATCAGATTTGATAAATGGACCAATGGAATCATTACATGGTGTAAGACTCCGCACAGCAACGGGTGAGCCAGCAACTGTACATGGTAAAGTTAAATTGAAGTTAGCCATTGCCAACATGAGCATCGAGCACGTGTTTATTGTCGCCGACATTGTAGATGAAGTGATAATTGGAGCAGATTTTATGATTGCCCAAGGCCTCAAGTTAGATATGGGGCAGCAAATTTTGACATGGGCTAATGTGGAAATTCCACTCAATGTGGGATACGACAATACAACACAGATTAAAAGGCTGATCACTCACAAAGATGTAAAATTGCCACCAAACTCAGAAACCATAGTCTGGGCCCGAATGGAGGGAGATTGTGAGATCGGCGGTTTGTGGGTAGTTGAACCGGCAAATATAAAAAACTATAACATCATCACTGCCAAAGCTCTAGTAAAGACTAATAATGAAGGATATTTGCCTGTACGAGTTCTAAATTTGTCCAATAACGAGGAGGTGATCAGCGACCGCACAGAAATTGCAGAATGTACACCAGCCGAGGCGGTCATCAACTGTGAAGTTAATTCGGACTTCAGCAAACCATCAGAAAAGGAGCAGAAAGTACTGGAGTCGCATCTCACTGAGTGGGTGCGAGAACTAAAGCCATCTGATAGGAACAAAGCAAAGCAATTACTGTGGAAGCATGCGTCTGCCTTCGCCCTAAAAAAAGAATGCCAAGGTGGGACATCAATGGTAAAGCATGACATCAACACAGGGGAAGCGAGACCAATAAAACAGGCACCCAGAAGTCTTCCACTTGCAAAAAGAGATGAGGTGAAGAAACTTGTAGCTGAAATGCAGAGGGATGGTGTAATCGAACCCTCTTCAAGTCCATGGAGCTCGCCGGTGGTACTAGTTAAGAAGAAAGATGGAAGTACTCGATTTTGTGTGGATTATAGAAAGCTCAACGACGTCACCAAAAAGGACAGTTATCCACTACCAAGAATTGATGACACATTGGATACGTTGTCAGGAACAAAATGGTTCTCCACGCTGGACTTGCAAAGTGGTTATTGGCAAGTAGAAATCAGCGAGAAAGTAATGGCAGTTCAAAGTAATGCCATTTGGACTCTGTAACGCTCCAGCCACCTTCGAGCGATTAATGGAGTGCGTGTTGAAAGGACTTCATTGGCGAACATGCTTGGTGTACCTAGACGACATCATTGTCATGGGGAAAACATTCGATGAACACCTGAAGAATCTTAAAGAAGTCCTTCAACGTATAACCGCGGCTGGGTTGAAACTCAGCCCGAGAAAGTGTTCTCTTGTTCAGAAGGAAGTAAAATACTTGGGCCATCGAGTGACAGCAAATGGCATTTCCACCGATGAAGACAAAATCTTGACAGTGAAGGATTGGCCTCGACCGCAGAATCTCCATGAATTACGCAGTTTTCTAGGACTCTAGGACTCTAGGACAGACGGTTTGTGCCGGGTTTCGCCACAGTGGCTGCAAGTCTTCACGAGTTGACAATGAAAAATCGGCCGTACTGTTGGAGCGAAAAACAAGAAGAGTCATTCCACCAACTGAAGCAATATTTATGCACGACTCCTTTGCTTGCATATCCTGTTGCTGGAGAGAAATTCGTGTTGGATACTGACGCGAGTGGTTACGGAATAGGTGGCGTGCTCTCGCAGGAAATCAATGGCCAGGAAAAAGTTATTGGGTACTACAGCCGAATACTCTCAAAGCCAGAGAAAAATTACTATGTTACGAGACGAGAGCTACTGGTAGTCATAGAGTGTGTCAAACACTACCACAAGTATCTGTACGGCCAGCCTTTTCAGTTAAGAACCGATCATGCGGCGCTAAGGTGGCTACAGCAATTTAAGAGCCCCGAAGGCCAACTTGCTCGTTGGATTGAAAGACTGCAGAGCTATGACTTCAGCATTGAGCATTGAAAAGGAGGAAAACACGGTAATGCTGATGCCCTGTCACGTCGTCCATGCAAGCTGGAATGCAAACACTGCACAAAAGCAGAGGTGAAAGAAAACATCATTGACGTACGTCTGCTTCGACTAGAATCCAACGAAGACTGGTCAACAGCACAAAGAAGCGACCCTATACTGGCAAAAATCATTTCTGCAAAAGAAAAAGGTGAAAGACCAACACGCAATGACATCGCCTCAGAGAGCCCCCTGATGAAAGCATACTGGGCTCAGTGGAACAGCCTAAAATTATTGGATGGTTGCCTATACCGGTTATGGGAAAGTGAGGATGGTAAAATAGTCAAAAAGTTAATAGTGGTACCTTCCTCCAAGGAAAAAGAGATAATGACGGAATTCCATAATGGCCCGAGCGGAGGACATCTAGGAATAACCAAGACCATTGAAAAGCTAAAGCAACGGTTCTACTGGATTGGCTGTCAACAAGCGGTAGCCGATTGGATAGCAAATTGCACCCAATGCATGACAGCTAAGGGACCAACGCGAAGAAGTCATGGCCACATGCAGCAATACAACTCAGGTGCACCCTTTGAGCGTATAGCTATGGATGTGGCTGGTAGCTCTGGAAACCAGTACGTTTTAGTGGTTATGGATTACTTCAGTAAATGGCCCGAAGTATACCCTGTTCCAAATCAGGAAGCGAAGACTATAATTAAAGTGTTTGTGGATAACTGGATATGCCATTTTGGTGTCCCCTCGGAGCTCCATTCGGACCAGGGTAGGAATTTTGAATCGACCATCTTCAAAGAAATGTGTGAGTCATATGGTATTCGGAAAACAAGAACAACACCATTGCATCCTCAGTCTGACGGAATGGTTGAAAGATTCAACCGAACTCTTGAAGAATACCTAAGAAAAGTAGTCAGCGCAGATCAAAGAGATTGGGATGAACACATACCGAAGTTCCTTTTGGCATATAGGACGGCCACCCATGACTCCACTTCGCGAACACCCGCTAAAGTAATTTTCGGAAATGAGCTGAAGCTGCCTGGAGATTTGGAGTTCGGTACCATACCAGCGTCTGACCCTGCGAACAGTGATGTCAATTACCATGATACGGGGGATCTTAATGATCTCCATGAATTTGTGCGCAACAAATTAAAAATGGTCAGCAACAAAATGAAAGCCAGATACGACCGAGCGGCAAATTCAGAAGGATTTCATGAAGGCCAGCTAGTTTTACTGTTCAACCCACAGCGCAAGAAGGGTTTATCTCCAAAACTTCAGACTCACTGGGAAGGCCCTTACAAGGTTGTCAAACGAATAAATGACTTGGTTTATAGAATCCAGAAAAGCCAAAGTCCAAGAGCTAAAATGAAAGTCGTGCATTTGGAAAGACTAGCTCTGTATGGAAAACGGAGGGTTATGCCTGCTCGGGACGAACAGGCTTAAGTGGGGGGCAGTGTTACGAATAAGTAAAAGCTTTTGCTTACTGTTAATGACTCTACTAACAGTATGTAAATAACAGGCGGTTAGTGCTGCGCCTGAAAGTATGCATTGTAACAACGTACCAGCTCGCTAAACCAGTAGCATGAATTCACCTCAGTAAAGATAACTCTCCACCATTCGAGATTGTTCTACAAAGATAAGCAACAACAACAACATCCAGATTCTAGAAGGGTCTTTGAATTCGCTAGATATACCTTCATTTGAGTATGGTGAGTTGGTATAAATAGCGGAGGTCTTTGGAGTGGAGAGTTCAGTTTGTGATTAAACCCCGTAAAGTAAGCAACGCGAATTGACAGTAAAATACAAGACTTGTTAAAGTGTCATAAAAAAAGTAAACTGTTGTACTGTATAAGTAAAATAAAAGGAAGTTAAACCGTTGTAATTATCGTAATTTAAAACGAACCTTGTTTTATTATTGGAAATAAAACAACGCAAAAAGGACGAATAAGGAAATTCGTAACAATATTAAAGCTAAAATTCATTGTTTATTTGCGTTAAGTCATTTTTAAATAACAATTTTAACTAAAAATTTTCCAGTGGAAATTTAAGTAACGTAACGTCATGTAACGTCACGTGTGATATTAAGGTAATTTAAAATAAAACTTAGGAAACATTTTTAAATTTTATAGCTTGGAAAAGAAACTTATATTGATTTAAATGCTACTAAAAAAAATTTCATAAAAAAAGTCATGCCAAATTCTCAGAGTTTTGCAATTTTGTAATCCAAGTCAAATACCCACTTCTGTTTTTTGTAACGTCACGCCAGCTCATAGTTTTGCTTCTATTTTTGAATCCTCCGTGTCGATTGTTCTCAATTTCTTTAACGAATAAAGTGTTACTTAATTCCTACGCAAATATGAAACAATCTTTTTAAAAACATAACTTTTTCATATTTTTTTTATATATTTTTTCGTACAAATGTCACGTAACGTCAAAATGGAAATGCCCATATATACTTTATTATGTAAAAATGACAATGACAAATGACATTTCATATGAAAAACAACAGAATTTTTTGGGAAGTATTTAATTTTTTTTTAAGTTATTTCGTTTTCCAATCGGGATTTCCAAATTATGAATTATTAAATTATTTTGCCTTGGAATTAATTTCATTTTTGTTTGGCTTTTATTTCATTCTTTGTTTTTGGATGTTATTTCTTTTTTTTTGGGTTTATTTCATTGGGTGCTATTTCCTGGGCGCTATTTATTTGAGGGGTATTTCGTGGAGCCGTTGAAAGAACCTTCTTGCCATATTTTCATTGTTGGTACTTCCAGTAACAGCCATTGGTATGTCGACCAACAAATCCATTTCTTTCTGTAGCTTCTGCTGTATTTTTCTTTTATTTTGTCCAACAATATCCTTGTCAGCACCAGGAGTTTGCCATTTTTTTTATTGGTATTCTACAGGAAATGTGCAAAATACATTGAAAAAACACTATCCAGGTTTGGAGACTTGATAGGCCATATTCAAAGAGGTTCCCATTAATTGGAAAGCTCTTCACCAAATTTAAGTCATTCATATTTTTCGGTATTGCGCTGCAGATTCCGCATGTTTGCGAAGATGATTCCGAAATGACGCTGAAAGTTTTACCATCAAGCATGGTCATATGAATTTGGTGTTTAATAATCAATGAATTTACATATGTTGGTACAATATTTAATATTTGGCTCTTAATATTTTCAATTTTCCTGCGACTCAAGTCCGACGATTCCTTCTCGCAAAGTATTTTGATTATTCCACAATATTGTGTAGAAGAAGGTCGATTGTTTTTCCATAAAACTGACGATCCGTTCTGCACCCGTAATGGTACAATACAAATTGAAAATAAATATTGGTCTATCATGTTTCCTTCGCAATCATTAAATCGTTGCCTATATGTGGAATGGCCGCTGCTGTCATCACAACCCTATTTGAAGACAGCAGTTAACTGGGTGATATTATTACTTGTAGTTGGGCGTTCAAAACTTTCAGGGTGTTTTTAAATGATCCTATTTATTGTATGGTCCAAAAGACTTTGTAGCCACACTTCAGCATAATAATTATCAGTGACTATAATGTCACTAGGATAGCACTTTTCTTTGGCGAAGCTTGGAAGCTGTCGTAACTTGGATATATATCGGCATTTTGGTTTCTTTGTCAAGTTCAAAGTGTATCTGGTATGTCCAACATCTACAAAAAGCGCATCCGAAATAAAACTATTGCCTGCACTAAATGGACGTGCAACTATTGCCTGCACTAAATGTCAGAGATTCGAAAGAGGAAAGGCTTCTAATTGTCATTTCAGACTGCGAACAGATAATTACGGCATAGAGTATTTTTTATGATTTGCAACACCCAGCAAAAACACGATTTTGTCCTTTCAGATAAAAACCTAAATATGGATTACTGTAGTACTGTAGAAAATATTTCGGTGTATGTGGTAAGAAAATACACAATTTTTTAAATGTTGTTCTTATAATTTTTATTTTGCAACTTTGCATAAACATTCTTTCTAATTCGATTAATTTGAAGGATTGTCAAGTATTTACAATATTTAGCAACTGCGAAGATTTTATTACGACATAATTTCGCGAAGATCCTTAAGAGCAGCACAATATTTTAATAGTTAGTTGTTCATATAAAGTTGTGAGAGGTTTGAGAGACATGTTATCATACAGAAAACGCCCCTCAAACCTCCCACAACCTTTTATGAATAAGGCGGCAAGTAAATAGTTCATATGTAATTAGAATTGCATACTTTCAGGCAAAATTTATTAATTCTCCTATTTAATTTTTGTCTTAAATGTTATTTAGAAGATTGCTAATTTGTAAGGTGGTGGAAAGCGTGGTTGTACTAATTTTGAGTTTCTTTGGATAAAGAGGTCTTAGTCTCATCAAACTGGCCATCTTTATCTGTTGAGGAGTACCCCCTTTGGCGAGGTAATAATTACAAAATACTAAAAAAATTCTGTTTTCGAACCCTGGGTTAATTAGTGTGACAGAAAATAGTTGTTATGTATTCGTTACGACTTCTCTAAAACTTCTGAGTAGAATCAAGTGTAAATTTAAAAAACTCTGAGACTGTTTTGGCTCTAGAAATAAAAGTCGAGACTTAAGAAATATTTAAAAAATGTCGCTAAACTTTCGACTTTCAGGAGAAGTGGCAAGATAATATCGTTTAAAACCAAATTTTGCACATATATTAGCTAGTTTGCTAGTAATCCTTTTCCATATACATGTTTCTTCAAAATTGTGGTAGCGGAGTTTTATCCCATAAAGAGCGCTTCTAGTTTTTTTACAACACTTTTAAATCGTTGTGGCCCGAGCGGCGCGGCTTAGACAGCTTAAATTTTTATGAAACTTCACAGGTGGTCTTTTAATGAGATTAAAAACACTTCTAGGTGATGTCGTTTTCAAAATGTTAAATTTTCAAAGATAAGATACATCCTCAGCTACCCATTCCCCATGTGTAATGTGGAAACGTTCGTTACCCGTTCCCCACGGCGATGGATATGCTTGGATAAGTCATTACCAACGTAATACTAATTCTGGCCATTACCCAACTCTGCAACACAGAAGGAAGCGTTCCCTGGATTTGTCGGTAGTAGCTGGTGGATCACTGTATTGTATTCTATAATTTCTGTTGATATTAGAGTGTGGACACAATTAGATGAATCATTAAAAAGATTTTCTGAATCTGTTAAACCCTCTTTATGCTCCTCCTAAATCATTTAAAAAAATAAAAAAAAAAACCGTTTCCCATTACATCCCATGAAGGGGTTGGGGAGAGCTTCGCACAACCAGAGAGCTGCGCGCTTTCTAATTTTTCACTCACTGATTGGGACCTACAGTTTTTACACCGATTCCGAACGGTATTTTGAGAAGCTTTTTCATGGCTAAATACTCGATAGTGTCGCCGTCACTATGCGAGGTGACCGCCGCCGAAAGAAATTTTTTTTTTTTTTAAGGTGGTCAGAGCAGGGATCGAACCCAGGATCTCATGTACAAGAGGCGCGCACACTACCCATTGCAACACCGACGGCCATTAGATTTCGTATAAAAACAACAAACTAAACCTAAGCCATTAATACTGGCACATTTTGACGCTTGACTAGATTTCAATAAAAGCAAAAGTAATTCATAGAGGAAATTATAATAGAGTATTTAATTCCCTCAATAAGTTTAACTCCATGGGCTTCATTGCATGTAAACCATAGAATAATACAAACGTAGATAAACTTATTCTCTCATCTGACGTTTCATTTCACACTCTCATCGTAGGTTTGTGGAAATGAGAGCAATTCAATTTAAAATTATCTTACACCAGGTGGAGGTACAAAAAATGGTAACTTAACTTTTTCCTGTCGTTTTGGTGTAGAACTGAAAAATTTAAATATATTTTGCACTTTTTTGTTGACTTTTATCGTTGGTATACATTTGTATTGTATTTAACACAACTAGTTTGTCACAAAAACACGAAATTCGGTTGTTGTTCCTTTGTGGATCGCTGTATACTATTGCCACCAGCTGGTATTATTGAACCCATATTTTCTACCATCCAATGTTTACTTTCCATCGTACCTATGACGTTTAATTTATTGAGGGAATAAAAGCTTCTATGGTATGTTTTATTCTATGATGTAAACATTGGATGTTTCAATAAAGCATAAACATTTCCAACAAAGCAACAACAACCGCATTTTGTGTTTGTGTGGCATAATAGTTGTGTTAAATACAATTCAAATGTATACCAACAATTAAAGTCATCAAAAAAGTGAGAAATACTTTCTACAAAATACATTTCAACAATTTTATACCAACACGACATGAAAATGTTAAGTCAACAGTTCTTGTAACTCCACCTGGTGTAAGGAATGTGTGAAATTAACCGTCAGATGAGAGAAATGGATTCTCAATTCTAAGTTGATCTATGAAGTAATTAATCAAAAACCCTTTTTATCTTGAAAAACACCGTTTCCCCTTACATCCAATGAATGGACTGGTGAGAGCTTCTCACAACCAGTGAGCTGTGCGCTTTCTAGTTTTATTATACTCTGCAACTCTTTTTCATGGCTAAATACCCGATAGTGTCGCTATCACTAAGCGAAATGACCGTCGTCGAAAGAACTGTAAAGTGGTCAGAGCAGGGATCAAACCCACGTTCTCATGCACAAGAGCCGTGCACACTACTGTAGCACCACCGATGGCCCTATTTGTCGGTGAATTTTCAATTGATATCTTATAAATATCAATTGATGTCTTTTACATTTTATTTAATGTCTTTTAAATTGCAATTGATGTGTTTCAAATTTCAATTCATGTCTTTTAAATTTTAAATGATATGTTTTAAATTTTAATTCCTTATGGCCAGTTTCACTGTTGAAAATTCTTCATTTAAATGTAGTTTAAATGCCCGATGCTTGTAATTTAATATGAAAAATGTCTGTGAGCTTTTAAATCGAGCTTATAAATGACGAGTGTGAAACTCGACCTAATTCCTTTCAATTTCAATTGACATATTTTAAATTTCAATTGATGACTTTGACATTTAAATTGATGTTTTTTAAATTTCATATGATGTATTTCAAACAGAAATTTTAAATTTCAATTGATATGTTTTAAATTTTAAACATAAGTTTCAAATTTCAATTGATATTTATCAAAATTTAATTGATAGTTTTTAAATTTCCATTGAAAATGGTGTAGAACAGCTGTCTTTATCAAATTTTTGCCTCAATTTACTTTTAAATTCACACGTACATATTCGTGATTGTACTATTTTGTTTACGTCTATTGTTGGTAGAATATTCAAAAACTTAACCGGCTTTTTTTGGTCATCCACCGACCGCCAGTTTTCTGAAAATTGTCAGTATCGAACAACTGGAAGAACCGGGTTTTTACTGCCGGTTTCTCGAGTTTTTAGTTTGTCCCGAACTCGTAGTTAGTTAGTTAGTTAGTTCGAAAAGAGGGGCGTGGTGTTGAGTGTTCAGAAGGAGCACTCTAAACCTTCCCATGTCAGTAAAGACATACACTTAAGCCGCTAAGTTCGACCTGTTGTGCGCTCTAAGATTATCCTACTACTTCACTTCACTATGTCCCTTATAGGAATTCGGTGCTATTCACGAAATTCCTTAGTTTATTCCAGTCCATACCCATAAGTTTGGTCATGTCCGGTATCGTACTATCCGAAAGATATCTGGATCTAGCTTGTGTGAAGGCCGGGCAGTGGCATAAGAAGTGCTCCAACGTCTCATCGTCCTCCATGCATGCCCTGCACTCACTGTTCGCCACTAGTCCAATACGGTACAGGTGGGCTCGTAATCCCGAATGCCCCGTTAAGACTCCCATCATTTTGCCCATTTCGGCTTTTCCCAGTCTCAGCAAACCTTTTGTTCTCGATTCATCTGGGTCTCCCCATAGGATCTTTGTCATCCTGCCTACTGATTCCCGGTTCCACTGGGCTATATGTGCCGACTCCGCCCATTTATTTAACTTAGCCTTCGTCACCCCAAAGGGTTTCGCTCCATCTAGGCTTACCGTTTGGAGTTCCCTGGCTTTCTTTGCCAGGAGGTTCGCTTTCTCGTTGCCGAATACCCCGCTGTGCCCCGGCACCCAGATGATGTTGAGTCTGCCGTGCATAGAGTAGTCGTTTATCACCTTCTTACAGTCAAGGACCGTTCTAGATTTTACCGTTTCTGATGATATTGCCTTTATTGCCATTTGGCTATCCGTGAATATATTTGCCTCGGCTGGGATTGTATTATCGCCGAGCCATTTGATACACTCCGTAATCGCCCGAACTTCCGCCTGAAAGTTCGTATTATGATCCGGGAGCCGTAGGTGGGATTCGGTTGCTGGATTTTCAATAAAGAATCCTAGACCCGTTTTTTCTCCTAGCTTTGAGCCATCCGTGTAGCAGTAAGTCCCATTTGGCATTGGTGTCAGGGTCCCATTCTGCCAGGCGTCTCTAGTTGGCGTTAGGGTCACGCAGTTCGCCTTAACCCTTATCTCGGGTATTCGGTCAGATTCACACGTATCCTGAGTGTACCCGACTAAGGCCCCATTTATTCGTTGGTGTTTTGACGTGAGATCCCTGTTGATCCATTCACCTGTAGCTTATAGGCGTTTTGCCGCAAGGGCAGCCTCGTATTTGATTCTAATCTCGATTGGCTGGATACATAAAATAGTCTCCATGGCTCTTGTCGAGGTTGTCCTTATTGCACCGCTGATACCAATGCAGCACATTCTCTGAACCCTCTGCAGTGTTGCGATGTTACATTTCCTCTCAACTGCCGTCCACCATACTACAGAAGCATATGTTAGTACAGGCCTGATTACGCTTCTGTAGAGCCAGTGTGTCATAGTCGGTTTGAGGCCCCATTTGGACCCTATAGCCCTTCTGCATAGCGACCAGCATCTGTAGGCCTTATTAGCCCTTTCCTCTATGTGGTGCTTCCAATTCAGTTTCCGATCTAGGATTACTCCTAAGTATTTAACCTTATCGGATATTTTAATCGTCTTTCCCAAGAATCGTGGCTCTTCATAATCTGAGATTTTCGTCTTCCTTGTGAATAGACATATTTCCGTTTTGTCCGGGTTTACATTTAAGCCCCTTGGCTGTGCCCATTCATACGCTATACTCAGTGCCCTCTCGGCCTCTCTGCATAATTGGTTTGGGTTCTTTCCCTTAAGAAGTATTATAACGTCATCTGCGTAGCAGATTGGTTTAAGTCCCTCGTCGGTAAGTTTCCTTAGGAGACTGTGTATAGTGAGGACCCATAGGAGCGGTGATATAATCCCTCCCTGTGGGGTTCCACGTTGTACTCTGTCTCTAATATTTACATCATGGGAACCACAGCTTATCCATCTATTCCTTAGCATATGGTTGATCCAGTCTTTTAATGCCCGGTGCACCATAAACTGGTCTAAGGATTGGATAAGTGTTTCGGTCCGGACATTATTGAACGCTCCCTCAATGTCTATGCATACAGCGAGTGTGTATAGTTTGTCATTGAGAGATTGCTCTATGTAGTAGGTTACCTCATGAAGTGCGGTGTCCACTGATCTGCCTTTGACATAGGCGTGTTGTCTAAACTTCAGCATATCGCTCGGTATTCCACTTTTTACCATGTCGTCCACTATTCTCTCCAAGGTTTTGAGTAGAAACGAGGTGAGGGTAATTGGTCTATAAGCCTTTGCCGTTGCATAGCTTGCTTTTCCAGGTTTGGGTATAAATACTACCCTGGCCTCTTGCCAGTTTCTCGGTGTGTAGGCGTATTTTAAGCATGCGGAAAAAATTCCTGCCAGATGGGTTGTTATTTGGTCAACCCCATGCTGTAGGATAGCCGGGAAAATACCATCCGGTCCCGCCGCTTTATATGGGGAGAAACTCTTTATAGCTTTTTGGACCATTTGGTCCGTAATGATTGGCGACTGATGTACCACATTCTCATCTTGTGACCACTCCCCTGTGGGTTCCGCGTTCCCATTTGGAAAGTGTGTATCCATCAGGTGCCTAAGTGTTTGTTCCATTGTATCCATTCTCTTTCCCGTGTCATCTACTAGCGTTTCCGCCTGTACGTGGGTCTTAGAGAGGAATTTTTTCATCTTCGACATATCGTTGACGCTATCCACCTGTTCACTGAATAGTCTCCAGGAGTTGCGTCTCGCTTTTCTCAATATTGCGTTGTATTCACTGAGACTTCTCTTGTAGTCCTCCCAGTATACTGGTGATTTCTTACGCGTGGCCCTGTTGTAAAGTCTACGGACGTTCTTCCCTAGATTTCGTATTTCCCCTGTTACCCAGGGTTTTTCTTGGGCCGATTTTCTTTCCCGAAGTGGGCAGCTGTCCTCGAAAGACTTTACTAGTGCTTGCGTTGTCTTTGTCACTATGTCGTCTAGTTCGTCCCTGCTAGAGTATTCGAGTTGAGGGTGGACTAGTCGATTCTTAAGTAGGCTTCCGAACTTTGTCCAGTCTGTCTTGGTCCTATTTCGGAAGCATATCGGTTTCGGTGGTGGCCGTGTTATCCTGAATCTAATATATCTGTGATCCGAGAATGAGTGCTCATTTAAAACCCTCCATTCTTGAATTTCATCTATAAGGTGTTCAGAACAGATTGTTATATCTAACACCTCCTCCCTAATCTTGTTGACAAAAGTTGCTTTGTTCCCAATATTCAGTGTGAAAAGGTCGTTAGTATTCAAATATTCTACTAGGGCATGCCCCCTACGGTTACAGTTAGTACTACCCCACGACGTGTGGTGAGAGTTAGAGTCACTACCTATTAATACTTCGTTACCTGTCTGTTTGGCCCTCTCTACCAGTCGCTGTAATTCCGACGAAGGTGGTGGTGTCGGCGAATCATATGGCAAGTATACTGATGCCAGGTATATATTCCCATCTCCCTGTTTCAGTACTGTTGCATCCGATGTTGACAACTCTGGGGAGAAGAGAAAACAAAGGTTTTTATGGCATAAGATACATGTTCTCGGACGGGAATCCGTCTTCGTATAGAATAGTTGGTAATTAATATGATTTAATCCAATAACCTTGTCTTTAGTGGTCCAAGGTTCTTGTATTAAAGCAATGTGTATTTTACCTTTATTAATTTTATCCAACAGAGCGTGGGTTGCCGTCTCGCTCCGGTGAAGGTTAATCTGGATGACCTCTAACATTGGTCCTCCAGTAACCGGTCTTCTTGGGAGTTTGTGATGCCTTCGGCCACTTCCTCCTTCTTAGTTTGCGGTGTCTGCTCCGCCGAGCCTCCACTCGCTTCGTCATGCTTCGCATCCTCCGGCTGTGTTCCTCCGGTCGTCATGCCGATTGGCACTTTGCCAACTTTGATGTAGACAGCTTTGGTCACAAAGAACACCATACCTTTAGTCTTGGCAAGACCAGCCATGGATGCCGGGTCTATTCCGATCACAAGGAGTGTGCCCTCCTGCCCCTCCTCCCTGTGGAAAACGACCCATTTGTCCACGGATAGTCCTGCGTTTTGCTTGCCAATGACTTTAAGTATGGCGTCCGATGCAAACTTGCTGCCCCATCCTTTAATATATACAGTAGCCTTCGTCAGCCTTGGGATGTCCTTCTTCCTTACGAGGGCTAGCTTACCGCCTTCCCAGGGGGCAGAGATTTCATCCACCAGCTTCTTTAAAGTCTCCGCACAGCGTTGTGAGGCCAGCTGTAAAGTGAGTACCTCCCCTTTGAAGCCGCTACTGACAACTTCTATGGGAGGTCCACTTTCGGCCTTCATTATGTGGTCCATTACCTTCGTGTTGACGAGGTCCTCCACGATTTGGTGTTGGTTATCCGGTATTGAGCCAGTTGGGTTACCGCTGTCAATTACTGCATAGCAGAGATCGTCCAGTTGTTGCCTTCTCGCTACCTTTGCGTAGGATGGCGGTTCCTTGCCCGTGTTCGCATTCAGCTTCCTCTTCCGAGTTGGATAGGGTTCGTGTTTAAGCGCCCTTTCCTTGTCGGTTGATTTGGCTGATGTGCTCGTCTTTCCGGTAATCGCATCGGCTTTGCTCCTATTGTCCCTGGAGCTCTGTTGCATCCCCTGGGTAATATGGGGTTTGGGCGTCTCCGAATTACCAGATGACGGGGAACACTTTTTCCTCTTTGCCATTAATTTGACAGTGTTCTGTTCTTCCGGTGATCGGTTTCTCTTCTCAGCCTCTGTTGAGGTCGAGGGAGGCACCGACAGGTCCTTAGGAACATCCTGTTTTTCGGCTTGTCTGGCTGAACGGTTCCTCTTTGCAATCTTCCTGCGTTGAGCCCCCGAGAGTCGTTTCTTTTGTGTTGATAGCTTCGCTATGCTCTCGCTTACTTCATCGACCATTCTATTTTCCTCGTCATTTTTTGGAGTTGCTAAAATGGTAATTATCATTATTATCACTTTGGGAATCAGAGTTGGAGTCACCACCTGTTATTGAAGGCTGAGGGCTTATGCAGCCCCGCTTGGTTTCGTCCGCGTCATCATCCTTGTTTTGGTTGCCATTGGCTTTTTGTGTGCTTGCCACAGACTCTACTACAGGGGTCAAGACACCACCCCCTGTAGAACCATGAGTATGATGAACCCGACTCTGCGTTTTCATCATCATCGAAGCGATCTCATGGTGTTGTTTCACAATGCTATCGTGGATTAGCCTGTGTTCCGTTTCAAATGTCGTATTAGTATCGTTTCGTGTATCAGTTTCGTTTGCAGTGTTGTTATCATTGTTTTGTTTTCCTGTTTTTAGTTTTTTCATTAGTTCTTTTTTGTTCATGTTAGTCCCACGAGTATGCCAGTAAATATAATACAGTCCACCCCAGTGACGGCGTGAGTTGAACCGGGCGACATATTTCATTACTACCGACCCGTGCCCTGGCGTCGGAGGGAGCTGTTAGGAACCAGTTTGTTTAAACGCTAACTGGCCATTCTAGGTCCTCGGCACTGCTTCCAACCACCTTGACCTTAAAAGTGTTTTTGCATTCAACGTTGGATATTCTAATGGCGCCAAAATCGCAAGAATCGCCATGTCGGGGGAAGCTTCATTGACATTCGTTATTTAAGTAGGCCTGATCAACAGATAGACCTACAACGAGACTCAACTTCCCCCCGGAGTAACCTTTAGTTCGCGCAGCCAAGGCCACACTTAGGCAGCCTCGGCCACACTTAAGCCCCCACATCGCGACAAGGTTGTTACCCCAGGTGAAGGCCCGAACTCGTATCTCTCCAGTAAGACAAATTGAATTCAACGTTCAATTTTGGAAAAAAAGCATTGTTAAAATCTTCGAAAAAATAAAATAAATATTTTGCCATTACATAAGGCATAGATGAGAGCATAGACCAATACATACATAGACACTTTTATTCTCTCATCTGACGTTTCATTTCACACTCTTCGTCGTAGGTTTGTGGAAATGAGATACATTAAATTTAGAATTAACTTACACCAGGTGGAGTTACAAAACATCTTCACTTAACTTTTCCATGTCGTTTTGGTGTAGAACTGAAAAATTTAAATGTATTTTGCACTTTTTTGTTGACTTTTATCGTTGGTATACATTTGTATTGTATTTAATACAACTAGTTTGCCACAGAAACACGAAATTCGGTTGTTATTCCTTTGTTGAACGTTGTTTACTATTGCCTCTATCTGGTATTATTGAATCCATGCTTTCCAAAATCGAATGTTTACTTTCCATCGTACCTATGACGTTTAATTTATTGAGCGAATAAAATTATCTATGTATGTATTGGTCTATGGATGAGAGCTTCTCACATTATGTGGGCTTTCAATTTTTACACTCATTGTTTGAGTTATGGTTAGCATTTTAAATTTAAATATTCACAAACAATTTAAATATTCCGACAATTTAAAATAAATAGAAGACAAAATTTCAGCTGTTTGATTTTTTTCCTGTTGAAAATTATAATTTAATTTCTAAAATGAAATTAAAAAAGACACAAATTTGTTTTGAAATATTTGTATGTAAATCTTAATAATAAAACAAATTGTTTATTTTTAAAAGAAAAGTAAACATTTTATATTGTTTGATATTTTTCAAACACATTTGTTTTTAAACGTATTTTTGTAATAATTGTTTGAATCTAAAACCCCAAATCGTAAGACTTAGAGGGCGAGTTTCACACTCATCACTTAAGAGATCATAGAAAATTTAAATTTTAAATTAAAGTGGAACCGGTTTTTCAAAAATTAAATTTTTCGCAACAACCGAAAACTCGGGTTCTTCGATTGACCGATTTTTTGAATACTCTAACTGTTGGTATACATTTTCGTTATTGCCTCGCAATAACATCACCTGATATAAATAAATTTTGACAAAACAAATGTAGAAAAGAACAGAATTTTAATAAAGTTTTAATAAATCGCCTCAGTCATTCAGTCACGAGCTGAAACGCTCGTAGATAAACTAATTCTGCATTAAATCTAACAGCGCCACTGAACATAGGCAAGTTCGAGGTTTGACCGATATGAGCGCTAGTTGTAAAGATGGACTTACGATACTTCTGCGTCCAATATAACGGTGCTTTTACTTTCAAAACGACGGTGGTGGTGCAAACCTGGGATTCTGGGTTCGATCCCTGCTCTGACGACCTTACATTTCTTTTGGCGGCGGTCACCTCGCATAGTGACGGCGACACTATCGAGTATTTAGCCACGAAAAAGCTTCTCAAAATACCGTTAGGAACCGGTGTAAAACTGTAGGTCCCAATAAGTAAGCATAAAAACTAGAAAACGTGAGAAGCTCTCGCTAATTCCTTCATGGGATGTAATGGGAAACCATTTACTGTATTTACTTTCAAATCGACTTAAAATATTAAAATAAATATTAAAATATTAAAAATTAGCTAAAAATTGACATAGGCTACTTTTGCATCCAAGCGACGAAATATGAAATGTAAAAAAATAAATTTTTGATGAAAGTCGTTCTAAATTTTGTTCGTTCCCAATAAATGATTGTATCAGGAGTTTCGATAACACAGCTGACCGTCCTCCTAGCTTCAAATTTAATACAGGAGAGCATTTCAAAGAGAACGAGCGATAGGCGAATTGGAAAAATTGACTTCAAATCTGATTTTATTGGCACTTATGACTTTCAAAATAATTTTATATGCAATAAATTAGTTTTGATATGAACGAACACAACAAGTTTGTTTAATTTTTATTTGTATTACGTACAAAATCTGGCACAAAATTTGGCAATAAAAATCCAATGATTGTTCGAACTCACGGGCGATGTGTTAACACCTTTTTGTTACGCGGTACACGGTAACACATTAGTAAGTGTTACAAGTGCAAGTACGTGTGTCATTATTTTCTTGCTTCCCAATGTGCACAAAAACGGATGCAGATCCGTTTCGAACTCGTTATGAGTTCGTAAAATCATAAAAAGCGAAATGTAAGTTCTCGAATTCGTTTCGAAGCCGTTAGGAGTTCGTAAAAACATAAAAGCCGAATCAGTGAAATTGTGATTTGGCTGAGCCGTCTCGAACTCGTTACGAGTCCGTAAAAATATAAAAAAGCGAATCAGTGAAATTGCGATTTATCGGATCCGTCGCGAACACAAAATTTCATACAAATCGGTCCAGCCGTTTCGGTGGAGTTTAACACCATACAATCTGTGATCACAGTCGGACAATCTGTATGATCGCAGTCGGACAAACTGTGTTTGGATGTATTCACTTTGTGAATTTAGTCCCTACCCGCGCCTATAGATGTTAACAATTTAACGACAATTGGTGGAACTGAAACACAATGCACACTCTTTAATCTTTCTCTATGGATTGTACAATATATAATTTTATATCTTAAACCATTTTAATCTCTTTTTTTGTCATAAAAATGTTACTACAGCGATGTGACATATTAATAAATGAATATTAGAAGATGACAGATGGAAGGTGTTGCAAGTGTGAACGCATGTTTCGCTTTTGCAACATATTCCACGCGTTCCCCTAAAATGTACGCTAATGTGAATAGGCTATTATTAACTCCACATTACATTAATTGTACATGATAGTAGCAAATGTTGTTGTGCAAGCAGCAACAACAGACATTTTAATTTCGTTCATTTGTTTCAGTTGTCAAACTCTACACAAATATATACCAACAATACAAGAATATAAAATGGTATGAAAACAAAATACATATGATTTTAACAAGTGAAACGAAAAATGACATGGAAAAAATGTAATCACATGTTTAAACGACTATACCTGATAGAATAATTATACCATGATCAATACGTTTAACCAATGTATACGTAGTCTTCCATTAAATAAAATAATTTAAATGAACTGACCATGTGTAAGCCATTTTGCAAAATTCTGCTTTTGAGTCTCTCCTTGATAACATTTTCATTCGCAAAAAATGATAACAAAATTTATCTAAGATAAATTTTTGTTGCCATTTCTTGAATTTTGTCATTGCTCAAGTCGGAATTGAAGTGGGAAATCGAAATGCCACTTATGGCCAGTTTTTCAGTAGGAGATCATCTTCGGGTATGAGTTAAACTACGTTTAAACCAGATTTTAATTTTTTCAGTCAAAGGTAAAACTACGTTTAACTCTCCAATTTGTGCGAGTTAAACTAAGTTTAGATTGTGTTGGCTTTTGACATCAGCAATGAAAAACAAGAAGAAGAGTTTTGTGTATGTAAACAATAAATGAAAGGAGTTTTTCCTCGGATCTAGAAGACATTAGTGACCAAGAAATGTGCGAGAAATTTTGTTATGAGGTTACAAGAAAACAACGCACAATAAGGACCACATAGAACAATTTCCAAAACAAAAAACAAAAAAAAAGACAAATAACAACAAACAACTGTTGATATATTTGACATTTGCACAAGGTTGCCATGACAGAGTAAAAAAATTGTGATGTATTTAACTGTGCACTGAAAAACAGAATGGACAGTTAAACTAAGATTAAATCTAATCTCAGTTTTAGTAATCCGCGGTTTAAACTCGCTCTGAAAAACTGGCCATTAATATCGCTTAGCTGTCCCGTACAAATTAAGCTATAATTTACTTTAGCGGTAAAAGAAAACACGCTTATTATTCGTAGACAGTTTATTTATTATTTCAAATATCTGAATGACTTGCATATGTACATACATATGTATATTGTCTTAATTATCACTGAAACTTGAGCTATAAAGTGGAGCTTCAGTTGTTGCTTCTGCACTCAAACATGCCTGCAGTTGATCGTAGACCCCCTTTGAAGCAGCAGTATACGCTTGGGATGATTTATCGGTGCAAGTCTTAACATCAAAATCAATCATATCCGTTCTCAATTTTACATATTGCATTCTATCCTTGGACATGGTTTGGATATTGTACGATGTTGTTACAGCTTCGCCAGCCTAAAATGCATCAAGTTTGAAGGGATAGTAACTCACATTGCGTATTTTACTTACGGCTTTATTATTGCATTCAAAGAAGGGATAGACTTCACTTCCCTGGCACTTGGAGTATCCACTGCAGATTTCCTCGCGCGACTGAGTGATGGAGGCAACATTTCCCGACACTTCTTTAATAATGGATTCCTTTCCCGTATTGGCTGTATTCACACACCCGTCATACTGTTTTTTATACGTGTCTGACAATTCCTCCAAATGTGGCTTATAGGTGTCAAAACATAACTTGGTTTGTTCAGGATTTCTCTGCATGGCCCTAGATGATTTCATTAGAGTATCGATCATATCCATTTCGACCATGGGCATAATATTATAGCAACATGACAAAGTGGCACCAACAGCCAGAAACACGAATGTTGTTAGAATATTTTTGGACATTGTGACTTAATCGCTTATGATACCCCGATAACTGCAACAGATCAACTGAGGACGTTTACGTGCATGGAAATGCCTTTATATACTGCTTACCACAGTGAAACGAGTCATCGAATTTTTTTGTTTTTGGCGATTTTAAGATTTTGTCGAATCATTTCAAGCATTTCGATGGTGTTGTCATTTTTGTCAAGATTGCATTCAACTACTTCAAAATCGATTGTACAGATAGATATTTCCTTTTAATTGAGAAGTTGCATATTAAGGGAATTCACGTATTATCGCCGATATATTGAATAGACATTGGTTCTGCGGTACATACAAGCCGATGTTCTTATTTTTGTCCAGACTTAACATGCTTTAGTTGGAGCCGATTCCTTTCGTTTCGAAGTAAGCCACAATACGAAGTAGTCCATGTGATTCCCAGGCTGTCAATGGTAGAGAATAAGTCTATCAGATCTTTCGTAACGCTATTGCATTTGCTTTTAGTAAATATCTCCACACTAGTGTGCTAACACTCGCATTTAGTTTATTATAGTATTTATGGCCAATTTTTCAGTCGGAGATCATCTTCGGATATGAGTTAAACTACGTTTAAACCAAATTTTCATTTTTTCAGTCAAAGGTAAAACTACGTTTAACTCTCCAATTTGTGCGAGTTAAACTAAGTTTAGATTGTGTTGGCTTTTGACAGCAGCAATGAAAATTGTAGAAGAATTTTGTGTATGTAAACAATAAAACATTTTGTTGATATTTTTTGGAGTTTTGAAAATGAGTTTTTCCTCGGATCTAGAAGACATCGATTCTTGATTTTTCCACGTTTGTTGATGTTAAGCAGAAATCAAGAAAATTTGCTTGATTTCCCATACGTTTTGACAGAGGACAAATCAGGTATTTTTTCTTATTTTTCTAGGAATCGGGAAAATGCTTGATTTGCTTTATGCAACGCTGTTTTATCTCACACTACTAACGAATAGTACGTTTGTTTACAACCATTTCAATCACGGCGCATTGATGTGGTGGTACCACTAGAATAGCCGACTTTATATTTTTCTCCTTACTTAGGTAGTTATTGTTTCTCAAACATATATTTGTTATACTTTTTTGTTTACTTTTGTTCCTGGAATACATTTGTGCTGAATTTGATTGTGGAAAAATACCAGACAAACCAATATGACGTATGTTCTAGGCTTGGTATGTGTCTTGTTGTAGTAACACTACCTCGTCAATGCGTCTTGACTTTCAATCAAATCAGGAAAAAAACCAATGCGAACACTTCAGATTTTGTTATGACATTTGATACGATATCGGGAAAATATTTTGCAGTGCGAATGAGCTATTAGTGACAAGAAATGTGCGAAGAATTTTGTTATGAGGTTACAAGAAACAATATAATAATGACCCGGACAAATCACCTCAATTTGCTTGGCGATAATGACTTCTATTTAAGATTCTGTCTAACAAAAGCATCTTCATATGCAGTTCTTGAATTGATTGGGCCACATATTTGACATTTGCCAAAGGTTGCCAAGACAGAGTAAAAAAATTGTGATGTATTTAACTGTGCACTGAAAAACAGAATGGACAGTTAAACTAAGATTAAATCTAATCTCAGTTTTAGTAATCCGCGGTTTAAACTCGCTCTGAAAAACTGGCACTTAGACATTCAGACTCATGGTCAATAGTACGAAACTGCTGATTAATATTTATGTGTAACTGTGGAACAGTTTTCTATGGACATTAATCGGTTCTCTGCTACGATCCATTATATGATACCCGGGCATAATCCCAAAGGACATATTTCGACATACAAAATTTGGGCTTAAGTCCCTCTCCGTGTTCAGCTCTTATGAAATATTTCATTTCCATAAGAAGTACTCAAAAAAGAAAAAGAATTTCATGAACCGAAAATCTAGATCACTTTAGATTTGCTTGATTTCAACTCGGCGATAATGTTGCGATCAAAATTAATTATAGAGTTGTTATGACAAATTTATTTCGTACGAAAACAAATGCTTGTTATTTTTTTCCAAAATCAGAGAGAAACAACTTTGACATAACAATCCTGTAATTGACTTTGTTTACGAAATTTTCGAAAAGAGCTGAGAACCAAAAGCCCCGTATTCAGTTCTTGCGAAATTTTCGTAGGAAATTTTATCATTTACTTCTATACGAAAACTTTTGTTTCAGAGAGTTACCACCAATCTCTGATTCACCTTGCAAATACTTCGGGAATAAATCCTATTCGTACTCCATTATAATTTTCACGTATGTGGTTTTACTTTTATTGGTTACAATAATCAAAATGGCAAATTTCCGATCCCAAACAATTGTTTTCGTACCAAATAACTTTGGCATAACAACCCTGGAATTGATATTGCCTACGAAATTTTCGCAGAGAACTGAGTACCAAGCAAATAAAAAGTGAACAAAATCGTTGGTTCTCGAAATTTCCCTATTTTTCATAGCCCCGTATTCAGTTCTTGCGAAATTTTCATAAGGAACTTTGTCAATTATCTCTAAACGGAAATTTTTATTGCGGAGAGTTCCCAGCTAAGTTTTCGGTTCACGAAACTTTCTTTATTTTTATAGCCATACGTATGCACAGTGTGGCGCATAAGTAATGTAATGATTTATTTAATGAATAACTTTTTTCTTTCTGATTTTATTTAACGTTGGCATTTATAAAAATTCCGATGCTATTTTGGAAATATGTTCACATTATGTTTTGAAGATAATATCTTTGCTTCGTCCTGACGTGCTCTCTCTAGAGCATATCTCATAACTTTTCTTAGAATTTCAGGTCCCAGCGCCCTCACTTCTTCTCTTATATTGGGCTTAAGCTATTGGCTTATTGGCATACACCTTACCTTTACCTTTTAAAGTAAGAAATACGTGATATTATTCGATCTCCAAAAATTTCGCGCAGGAGAGCCATAGTTGGATGAACGGTGGTTACATCTTGTTGGAACTACAATTCTGGATACTTCTCTACCTCGGACCTTAAAAAATGTTGAATCATTGCTCGGTATTGCATACCATTCACATTAACCACAACTTGTCGAATGCTGACTTTCTATATAAAATTGAACAACTTTGGTTCTTTGTTCGGTGCTGAGTCTTTCCGTCATAAATTTCACAAGTTTTTCAAAGTTAATTCTGAAAAAAGGGGGATAAAAACGTAGACAAAAAATTTATAATTAAATCATAACGTTACTTATGCGCCACCTTGTACTTCTTATGGGGAAATTTCGCAAGAACTGAATGCGGGGCTTAAAGCCCCTGTTCCGTTTATGGGTCGTCACGACAAACTGTCTGAGCCCCATAGTGTCCAAGTAATTAACATTTTTATTACCAGATTGAAATTCCGCAAAAATGCAGTTTTCAGTACACCCTACTTTTATTGACTATTTTACAACCTCGTGAGGTCAGATGTCTTACACATATTAATTAAACAAAGAAATTAAACAAATTTCAACATATTCCTCCACCTGGCTCTATCCTTCTCCTTTTCTCAC
This sequence comes from Phaonia tiefii, assembly GCA_963931995.1. Taxonomy (NCBI): domain Eukaryota; kingdom Metazoa; phylum Arthropoda; class Insecta; order Diptera; family Muscidae; genus Phaonia; species Phaonia tiefii. The sequence goes on along the minus strand of OZ008367.1, from coordinate 84,111,358 downwards.
CAAGGATATGGAGGGATTCTTTTCGCGCTGGTTCATCTTCATCCATTCTGACAACATGGCCTAGCCAACGCAATTGGCCTAATTTGATCCGCCTAGCTATGTCCACGTCAAAATATAAAGTATATAGATCTTTTGGGTCCAGCGATGTCGGTATTCGCCGTTTTCCCTAATAGGACCATATATTTTACGGAGAATTTTTCTCTCGAATACTCCCGGGTGTTTTTCATCCGCTTGCGATATTACCCAAGTTTCGGAGTCATATGTCAAGACAGGTAAAATAAGAGTCTGGTATAGCTGGACTTTTGTCCGCGGAGAGAGGGCTTTGATCCTAAACTGCTTGCTGAGCCCAAAGTAGCATCTATTTGTAAGCACAATTCTCCTATGTATCTCCATGCAGACGTTGTTGTCCTTGTTCACGCCGGATTCAAGGTAGACAAATTCATCTACCACTTCAAAATTAAATCGGTTGTCAACGTTTTAGTGCGGACTAAGTCGAGAGGGTTCTCTAGTCGTTGACACCATCAATTTTGTCTTGCACTCATTAACACCTTCGCTGATTCTTTTTCGATTCTTGAAAATACTGCAGTAACCTCTCGAAATTTCGCCCAATGATGTCTATGCCTTCAGCATATGCCAGCAATATATGGCTTTTGGTGTTAATGGCCTTGTTCTTTTCTCATTATTATCTCCATTAAGATGTTGAAGAGTTTGCACGAAAGTGTGTCGCCTTGTCTCAGTCCTCGCTTGGTACAGAATGATTCAGTGAGGTCTGTCCCCATTTTCACTGCTGATTTGGTGTTGATCAGCGTCATTCTACAGAGGCAGATCAGTCGTACAGTTTTCCCCGTATGGGGCTATCGAAAGCAGCTCTGTAATGGACAAAAAGGTGGTATGTATCGATTTGCTTTTCGTGGGTCTATTCCAGGATTTGACGTAGCGTTAATATCTGGTCACTCGTGGACTTGCCAGGTTTAAACCCACACTGATAAGGTCCAATCAGGTTTACAATAATTGGCTTTAGTCTTTCACATAATACGCTTGACAAGACCTTATACGCGATGGATAAAAGACTGATACCGCGAATACAGATCATACGGATCACCCTTTTTGAATACAGGACATAATACACTGAGACTCCAATCGTCAGGCATATATTCCCCCAGCCATATACCTCATATAAGTCGATGCATGTGGAATAGCAGTCCTTCGCCACCTGCCTTAAAAAGTTCAGCGGGTCGCCCATCCGCACCAGTCTTAAGCTGGGAGATCGCCGTTCAAATCTCGCCTTTGTTTGGGGGGGGTTTACAATCTACACTATCTTCCACTATCATTACCTTCTTATCTTCAGTGGAAGAATCTGATTGGAGTAGTGCTGAAAAGTGATCTCTCTACATTTTGAGCACACACTGCTTATCAGTCACCAGATTCCCATTCTCGTGCTTGCAGGAGGGCATCCCATTATTAGGCCCGTTATTCGATCTTCTTACCATCTGGAAAAATTTTCGTGATTCACATTCATCCTGCGTAATTCCGTTTTCTGAGACTTTTCTCACTATCCCACTGCCATTTTTCCGCCTAAATAGTTGGTTTTCCTTCCTTCTCAGCCTTTTGTACCGCTCGTTCGCAGCACGCGTTGAAACTGGCTGTTTCGTTACCATACGTGCAGCGTCTTTTTCATCAGTTGCAGTGCGATATTCTTCGTCGTACCATGGCTTAGTACAGTACACCCTAATGTACATATAACCATAGAATAAAATTCTATCTATTTTTTATCCGTCTCATCTGATGTGTTACACTTTGTGCTTCTTCCGAGAGGAATCGAACTTCTGTCAGATATTTTGCTGTATAATTACTACAACTTGTGCGAACATCGAAAATCATCCATTTCTAATTTTGTGTCTTTACGATGTTTATATATTTACATATATTGCACATTCACAGTAACAATGTCAGCTATATTTATCAAGCCTCAAGCCCGGTATTCAGTTTTTATGAAATTTTTGTTACCATAAGCAGTACATGTATAAACAAATAACGAAAATTTCATGAGCCGAACATTTCGCTCACTTTTCATTTGGTTGGTACTCAGGTCTTTGCGAAAATTTCGTACGCGATATCAATTACAGGGTTGTTACGCCAAAGTTATTTCGTACGAAACACAACATGCTTTAAAATTAAAATGGAGAGCGTAAAGGAATTATAAATGAAATATTTGCAAGGTAAATCAAAGATAGGTGGTAACTCTCCGCAACAAAAATTTCCGTTTCGAGATAAATGACAAAATTTCTTACGAAAATTTCGCAAGAACTGAATACGGGGCTTCAACGACGGAATTCTGCTCTTGACGTCAAAACATGCAACTTCCCGATGTTCGATTCCCTTCAGGCAACAAAACAAAGAGCAAGTTGGTGAATCTGCAAGTGTAGTATTTTAATCTCTTCATACGACTCTGTACTTTTAGGACATTTTTTCAGTTTTGTGAATGGAAAATTTTCAATTTTCTTGGGTTGAAGTTTTTGTACAAACAATCAGAAAAAATGTTCTTGTACTTTTAAAGCAAATTTCGGTATATTATTGTTCATTATTGTGGCCGAAACGAAATTCTTCTTAAAAAAAAAATTATTTCTCTGAATTGATTTAAAGCGATTTCCGTTGAAATCAAATATGCTGATACCAATTTGATATTTACGTGATAAAATAATGGCCTCTTCAGTATTCCAATTATTCTCTTGATATCTCAATAACATATTTTTTGTTTTCCTCAAAATTTCTATACTTTGGGCGCTGTCAGAAGACCACTCGAAAACGTACGATTATTTTATGTCAATTTGTCATCGGGGTGTATGATTTTGTACTTTAGCGATACAAAACAAATACGTCATTCCTTGCCAAACCGGACAAAAAAGATAACACGTATTCAAGAATCATTGTGAACAAATTTACTTTACCACCAAAAGACCTTTTTTTTTATATATGAAAAATTAAATTTATATGTTAAAAATTTAAAACTTATATTTTGCCTGAAATTATTAAAACAACTATAACAAACTAGTTAGTAAATAAAACAAATATTTTTTCCGCAGTACAAATTAATTCCACGCGATTTGTTTAAATACTTTTTCCATAATAAGCATCTCATTGCCAAAATTTTGACCCCTGTGTTGCAAAAACAAAAAACATATTTTTTGGCGCCAACTTCACTTGCAATTTCCCAAAAAAACTAGATTTTTAATGTGAAAATGTTTTTAAAAACTTATGAATTACCTGTCCGACTTTACCAGTTAAAAAACAACTGCGCCGACTGTTTTAACACAGGCTGTACTCGAGCATGAATTCATTATTTTGAAAGGTAATTATTTGATTTCGTTACATGCTAGCGATTATCGCTTACTTACTAGTAACCAAAATGCCAAATTGGCGATAATTTTGTTGGAGCTACTAGTATATAATCGTCTCGCTCTAAAGCGTGGTTTGTAGTCATTCTTCTATATTTTTGTCAAATGTTTATTTTCGTCTTTTCATCTTTGAATTCACAATTTTCAGATTTTTTCATACTGACAACTTTATGCCTGTTTAAGCCCGGTATTCATTTTTATGAAATTTTTGTTGCCATAAGAAGTACGTATGTACATAGGTGTATAAAAATGACGAAAATTTCGATCACTTTTCATTTGCGTGGCACTCGTACCTAGCTCTTTACGAACTTTTCGTAGGCAAAATCAATTACAGGGTTGTTACGCCAAAGTTATTTCGTACGAAAACAATTGTTTGATAATTGTCTGGGACCGGAATTTTGACATTTCGATAATTTTAACAATCAAGAGTAACACCACATGCGTTAAAAATAAAATGGAGTACGAAGAGGATATATTATCGAAATATTTGCAAGGTAAATCAAAGACAGCTGGTAACCCTCCACAAAATTTTCCATTTAGAGATAAATGACAAAATTTCTTACGAAAATTTCGAAAAAATTTAAATTGAACAAAACGGCGTTAGGCACAGTTATAATAGTCGTGTTTTGGTTACAAGCAAGCGATTATCGCTTGCTATGTTGTAAAGAAAACGGCTATTTAGCGATAAGTGATTTTATTCAAAAATATGAAAAAGGATTCAAAACGGTAAAAGAGGGCAAAAAAATTGTGTAAACTTAGCGAAAATGATTCGCGTCGCTAAGTTCTCGCTAAGTCTTCGCTAAGTGCTCTAAGTGCTCCTCTCTCATATGACGTTTCACTTTGTGCTTCTTCCGAGAGGAATCGAACGCCTGTCAGCTGTGTTTGCTGTAACATCGAACAAAACACTCCATTTTTAATTTTGTGCAGTCACAATTATCATATATTTACATAAATTTTACATTCACAGTAACAGTGTTATGTATAATAATTGAGCTCTTCTGTATGAATTGATACTTAGGAATTTTCGATCGATACTAATTCGGATATGTAAAATTTCACATGCGAGTTTGTTACATACGATTGATAATCTACTGGTGGGATCAATTCCGGCACATTAGTTAGGCATCTGATGGTGAACTCGTCACGGAGTTCAAAACTAGTTGTGTCAGTGGGCGTACTTTCCTGAATAGTCTTTTATTCCATAAAAACCAACCAGTTTCCATGTTTATCACTTTGTAGTATAAACTTCTCATACATAACCGCATACATTTCAGCGTTGTTTATCAAACCTCAGCGAGAGAATTATTTTCTTGACGTTATAACTAGCAACTTCCAGACGCTCGATTCCCTTCAGTCAAAAAATCAAGAGGGAATTGGTGGATCTCTAGTTTGTTAATCTATGTTGTCTGTAATCTTGTATTGCAAATTCTAAAAAAATAGTATCCAAGCGATATTCAAAATAAAATTTAGAGATAACCAGCTGACGTTGACCTGCCAAAATATAATTTGCTTAAAATGTTATTTCTGTCTAAATAATAAATTAATCTATTGACTTAAATGAAATATAATAAGGGAGTTCACGTCAGTTATCGGCAAAAGCCCTATATTCAGTTCCTGCGGTATTCATGTAATATTTGCAGCGCAAATAGAATATAGAATGACTTGTATATATTGTTAGTAAAGTAATATCTTCAAGTGGATACTAGGGTGATCAAAAACGAGCTTTGGACTATTAAAAAATATGCGTTAAAAAACCGATTGCTTTTTTGGAAATTCCAAATTTAAATTTAAGTTCCAATGTTTCATTGATCCTAATGAATTTTAAAATGACTTTTTAAGTTACGGCGTGAGTTTTTTTCGCTGATGCGTAGAAGTTCCGCTGACGTAATAGAACACGCATAAGTATCAACATAAGACCACGCACGGCAGACTTAACATCATCTGGGTGCCGAGACACAGTGGAGTTATCGGTAATGAGCGTGCGAACATTGTGGCAACAAAAGTCATACGGTGAGCATATGAGAAACAAATGCACCCACAACGAGCTACTGTCTGGTGCGGATTTTTGTCAGGAGGCGTGATTGGGCCTTACGTTTTTGAAGATGAGGCCGAAATTGCAGTGACTGTGAACGGAATTTTTTACAGGAACATGATAAGGGAGTTCTTGTGGCCTCAACTGGACCGCTTGGATCTGGACGACATGTGGTTTCAGCAAGACGGCACCACCTGCCAAACTTCGCATGAAACAATCGATATATTGCAGCAACGATTTCCAGAACAAATTATCTCAAGAAATTCTGATGTCTGACCAAGATCATGCGATTTAACGCCGTGCGATTTTTTCTTTGGGGTTTTGTGAAATCTCGGGTTTAAGCGAATAAACCAGTAATAATTCCTGAGCTCAAATCCGATATCCAACGCGTCATATGTGAGATACAACCACATCTCTGTGAAAAAGTCATAGAAAATTTCATGAAAAGGGTAATGTCCTGTCATCAGAGCCGAGGGGGCTATTTGACAGATATTTTATTCCATACTTAATCGGAACATGTTTTCTTTACAATCCAATAAAAAAATCACAATTATGTCAAAAAATACGTGTTTTTATTTTAAAATTAAAAAGTGCATTCTTACTGAGACACACTTTATAAACTCAGACACAGTAGTTGGGCATCAGATAATGAATTTGTCACGTAGTTGGAGAAGAGTCATGACTGTGATTCAATAGCCTATTATTCCAACAATAACCAATAAATTGTCACTAAAATGTCTCTAACCAAGTTAGCTATTATTATGCAATTTTCATACATAACTCTGTAAAAATTCGTATTTTCTTTAATTTTTAGTCGAATTATATCAAAATTCTAACTGCAATTCGAATCAAAACTCCAATTTATGCAGTAATATTCATCTTCTTTCGTTCAAACAGCTGATCGTCCTGGTGGTTGGAATTTTCATACCGGAGAGAATGTGAGAGAATGATCGAATGATAGTCGAATTGGAAAACTGACGTTAAATTTCATTTAAAACGACGTTTAAAACAATATTATCGCCAATGTTCTGCATTCCGCATTGTTGTGAAAGTGAATTTTTTTTCCACAAAAATGGTGTTCGTGACGTTAATTTCACAAGACATTTTGTTAAATTGTTTCACAATCAAATGTTGTGAAAGTAAAAGTAAATAACATTTTCTGTATCAAAAATGCAAACTACGTAAAAAAGAACATTACAGAATGAAAGTAGAGTATGTTTTTTCTTAACTTGGTTGTTCAAAAGTAAAAGTTTTTCAAGCATATGCCTCGTTTATACGGCACTAAAAACGGCTTCCAATGAAAGCGCTGTGGTTCGATACACATAAAACGCGTCCGTTTATAGTTACAACGAAAACAACTCTGTGTGATCACACTTTGAAGACGAATCGAAAACAGCTGATAATTTTTTTAATTATGATTATTTGTTAAATAAAAAAATCTTCGAACTTCATCTTTCCTAGTCTGAAACAAGAGCGCCTAAAAGTTTTTTATATTGGGTACCCTGGTTACGAAAGCATGAACAAAAAGCAGCTGTTAACCAGCGTATTGGCAAAGAAGGCGTTTATACGGACACTCACTACGGTTTGGCATTCGTCAAGTCGAATTGAAATCTCGATTCTCGTCGCTACGCTTAATTTTTTAGATACGGTTATGGCATGTGTTTATACGTGCGTATCGAACCACAGCGCTTTCATTGGAAGCCGTTTTTAGTGCCGTATAAACGAGGTAATATATTCGCAAAAGTCTTTAAACGAAATCATCTAAAAATGTTGATTTTTCCATTCTGTTTTCATTCCACATTTATAACATTTTATGCAAATCAGCTATGTAAGTATTGGATGTTCGAAAATCCAAAGTTGCCAGAGCCATAGATTTAAGAAATGTAACAATCAGTTTATTAATTTTTAGAGTTATATCGCAAATATATCAATATAAACACGACGGCATATGTAAGACAAGAATGAAAAACTTTTATTTCCTAAGTTCTCTGCTTGTAAATGAGTACAAATTATTATTATTCACTCAAAGTCAAATGGCCAGTTTTTCAGTCAGTGGTGATCTTCGTTTCTTAGCTAAATTGTGGTTAAACATCGAATTTTGTTTTTCAGTCAATGGTTATCATTGATTTAACCACCCAATGTTGGTTGGTTAACTTATAGTCAGACCCATATGATTTTGACAATCACATTACTGACTGTCAAAATGAGAAACGTAAGAATGCATAAAATACATGTTTCTGTTTTGAGTATTTGTACTTATACTTTGAGCCTAGATCGTTAAATTGTTGCGGTAACATAACTTTTTATATATTTCTGATAAAATGACTTCGATTTTATGCATTTACTTCTTATTTTACATAATTCCATTTGGTTGCTCTGATCCTCTTTGTTGTTTTGGTATTTAGCTCAACACAGATGTTTTGTCCAATAAGAATATAAGTGTTGCCATAATCGTTAACAATATGACGGCTTACTTTAATTTGCCACTGAAAAACAAAACGCAAAGTTAACTTCTAATGGCCAGTTTTTAAGTGGGTAGTTAACTATGGGATTACTTAATCCTAATTCTAAGTTAATTAGAGGTTAACTTTGCATTTTGTTTTTCAGTGGTGAGTTAATGTAAGTCGCCACATTGTCAACTAATATGGTAACCCTTGTATTCTTATTGAAAAAAACGTGTTTTTTTTTTTGATAAATACCAAAACAACAAAGGGGAACAAACAAAATGGAATTATGTAAAATAAGAAATGGATGCATAAAATCGAAGTCATTTTAACAAAAATGTGTAAAAAACTATATAGGAGCAACAATTTAACGATCTAGACTCAACGTAAGTGTACAAGTACGCATATCTGAAACATGTATTGTATACAATCTTCATTTCTCACTTTGACAGTCAGTAATTTGATTGTCAAAATAATATGGTTCTGACTATAAGTTAACCAACAAACATTGTGTGGTTAAATTATAGTTAAACAATGATCGAAAAACACAATTCGATGGTTAACCACAATTTAACTAAGAAACGAAGATCACCACTGACTTAAAAACTGGCCATAATTATCTTTAAATTACGATTAAGTAATCCGATAGTTAACTACCCACTTAAAAACTGGCCATAAGTGAATAACAGTGGCAACTCTTTCATATGTCATTTTGTTTTGTTTGTTTTTGGCGCACATATGCAAGTTATAATTTGGAATTTATAAACAAGGAAGTTGCATGAAGAAATGTAAGTATTTTAATAAAATTTATTTTTATGAATAAATATTTATACTTTATTTGTGTTTACAGGGGAAAACACAAGACAACAAGTCAGGAGGAGATTCAATAACCGTTCTGTTTGTTTTTGTCTTCTATCATTTTTGGCAGCAAAACATATGTTTTGCAATTCAACTGTGTAGAAACGGCCACTTAAAAAGTAAGTTCGAAAGGTGAAATCCCAGAACACCAAACTCGAATACTTGTAAATTTAAAATGCTTTGAGAAATAAAAACGAATCGGAATGCAGCTCATGCATATATCTTTCCCATAATTAAAAATAGAAACTCGGATTATATTGTACATACGTGGGTTTTTTTAATATGCATTTGATTTTAATTTGCATTACTTTATCTAATGCAATTGCAAAGGAATCGCAATGAATATTAAAAAATTTTGTATTTTCATTTGCGTAGCCAATGCAAATGCAGGTTGTGGACTCGGATGCCAATTATAATGAAATATGAGAATGCTTTTAAATATTTTGAATTTGCTTGACTGCTGGCAATTCTGTTTTTAAAGTATTTTTATGAAGAGGTTTGTGGCTTCGATAGGTATTGCCTCGAAGTACTTTCAAATTCATAAACCTATACTGTATAACATTTTTAAAAACCAAAAATGCATTTGCCAGTGGTATTTCAATTTTTTGAATTTCCATTTATAGAGATAATTCAAATATAACTACAAATTATAATTGGCATATAATTTACCCCATGTATGATATTGTAAAACTTATTTTCCGAACAAACCGGAAACCTTTATTTTTAAAAGTGCCGGGTTTTCTGGGCACTCACTGATCACCCTAGTAGATACTCATGCCGGTGTATCTAATCTAGGTGTTATTATATTAAACAAAATTTGAATTAATCTTGACAAATTATCTATGATACCGTGACATTTCCAACTGCCCAAAATTATAATGCAGCGTACATAAGGTAGAAATATGTTAACTTTAACCACTTACTGCTATATAAAGACATTCGCGTGGAAATATCAATTGCATTCAGTTTGAAAACACAGATACGGCAGGAACCAATTGGACAACTCATCTACAAAATGTCGAAAATTATCGCAATAACTTTGGCAATTTTCGCTGCTGCTACCATTAGCCAGGCATTGGATCTTAGTCCTATGCCAATGGTGCCGCTAGATCTTTCCGATTTCCTTCTCAAGTCGGCTGGTGCCATGCAAAGGAATCCACAGCAAACAACACAATGTTTTGATACCTATAAGCCACAAATTGATGCCTTAGCCGGAGAATATAAAAAGAAATTAGATGTCTGCCACAATACCGCATCTGCTGCCCAAGACAGAATTAATCAAGAAGTAGCTGGTAATGTTGCATCGATTAACCAGTGGCGCACTGAAATCTGTGACGGTTACAACAAATGCAACCAAGGTTCAAGTGATCCCCTTGGCTTCTTTGAGTGTAATCATGGTGCGGTAAGTTTGTCAGCACTATTCTTTCCTATGTTCTATTCGTAATTGTATTGACTCTATGGCAAATTTATTTTATTTCTAGAGCGGTGAAGCGATGTCCACTTCGTACAACATTCAAACAATGTCCAAGGATAGAATGGATTACGTCAGTGTTCAAAATCAAATGATCCAATACACCCAAAAGTCATGTGCGGATAAGTGTGAAAGCGAATACGTGGAAACTTCGAAGAAGTTATATGATGAGTTACAAGCTTGTATGATGGGCTATGGTCCTTCATCAACTACTGCTGAACCAACTACTCCTGTATACAATTAATAAGGCAATAGTCAAGAGCATGTCTTTCTATGAAAATAACCAATATAATTATTATTGATGCTATTACAAAATGAAGAAATAAATTTTTCACACTAGTGTGGAACTTATGCGCAAACGTAAACCCAGTAATATTTTACTAAATAGGGAACATTATTTTGGGCTGCCTAGAATGACAGGATGGGATGTATGCGATGTATAGAGACGCCATTGTTCTCATCTGACATTTATTTTCACACTATTCGTGGTGCGGCATGTGCGACAGGGAGTTATTACAAAAAGTGGAATTACAAAAATTGTTCACTTAAATTTTTCATATCGTTTTGATGAAAAACTGTGAAAATTAAAAGTATTTTGGACTTTTTTGTTATATTTTATTGTTCGTATATATTTGTGGTGTATTTACACAACAATTTTAATGCTCAAATCGAAATGCTGTTGCTGATTTATTGTTGGATGGTTTGAGCCATTGCCCCTATCTGGTATTGTTAAATATTCTTGACTAATTATTCAAGCTTAAAGTCACTTACGATTTTATAAAACTTTTTGTTTTCCTCTTTTCTCTCTCGATATTTCGATTCTCTTCTGTAAATCGATAGAATATACATCCAAGGCCTTAATAATAAGCAAAAATTCTTACTTATGTTTCCTCAAACAACTCAGAGGGGTCAAGGATCTTACAAACATATTTCTCCAATCGGCTCGATCTTCAGCTTTTCCCTCCAGCTAGAAACACCAAGCTCTCGCAGGCAATATTCCACCGGGTCTGTACAACGATGTCCTTCGAGTACGTCTTCGAATACTTCTCGCACTTGGTTTTTCTTCTCCATTGTACTGACATGGTCCAGTCAGCGTAAATGTCAGGATACAGATTATAAGGGGTTTCCAATTTGAGTGATATGATTTCTTTAAAAAAAAACATCACACTAATTGTTAAGGAAATACAATTGTTTTTTATTTAATGTGAAGTACAATGGATACAATTAAGTTCTGATTAAAACGTGTTTCAAATGGCCTTCACGTCTTCTTTTGCAGGAACGAATTCGATGAATCCAATTTTCGAACACTTTTCCACTAAATCAAGTCGTATGTCGCGTTCAACTTTGACTTGTAAAGCTTGAAGAGAGTCTGGTTTATTGTTAAAGACCTATGACTTCAAATAACCCCACAAGAAATAGTCTAATGGTGTTAAATCACAACTTCTTGGAGGCCATTCAATGTCACAATTTCTTGACATAATCGAATCTCCAAACTTTTCTCGCAACAATTCGGATGTTACACGTGTTGTGTGGCACTTAGCCCCGTCTTGTTGGAACCAGATGTTGTCAAGATCGGCTTCTTCCAATTTCGGCCATAAAAAGCTGGTTATCATCGATCTATACCGCTCTCCATTTCGAAAAAAATACGGACCGATGATTCTACCAGACCAAAAACCACATCAAACTGTCAATTTGTTGTTGAATGTAATGGTTGTTCAACAGTTTTGTTTATTTAGTTCAGATGGAAGTGAAAGTTTCTCAAGTTGTTCCAAGACAAAATCAGAAAATTCATGACGTTTACGGTAGTCCAATGGCTTCAGTCCTTGAATGATAACAATTTTAAACGGATGCAAGCCCAAATCCTTTCTCAAAATCCGCCAGGTTGTGGTTTGTGACAGTCCCAATTGTTGACTTTTGCTGCTGATAGTTTTATTCGGGTTGACTGAAACTTTTCTCACGGTGATCTCAATTAATAGGTTGAAGAGATCGCATGATAGGGTGTTGCCCTTCCTGAGGCCTCGTCTCATACTAGATGGTTCGTTGAGATGTTTACCAATCGTTACTGTGTTTACCAATCGTGTTGTTCTACAAAGGCGTGTCACCTTAGCACGAACACCAAGCTCCGACATAGCTTGATACAGTTTTCCCCGTATCGGGCTATCGAAGGCAGCCTTATAATCTACAAAGAGGTGGTAGCTGTCGTTTGCACTTTCCAACTCATAGGCGCCAGACTTAAACAGCTAACTCGGTAGTCCATCAGCACTAGCGGCTATGTTGTTCTTAAGCCGGAAAATTGCAGTTCCAACTTTGCTTTGGCTAGGAGGTGGCAGTCAACGACATCGTTCTGTATCAACACCCTCATCTATATTGAAGTCTCCTGGGACAAATAAAACAGAGAAGGTATCTCTTCATAGTCCCAACATACTCTGTGACAATCTGTGACAATTTTCCCGTTCTTATACGAGAATCTACAAAAGTGAGCCCTGATCCATTTCCGTTGGTTTGGCTTTGTACTTGACAGTAGAATTTACGGGACTCATTCTTACTTCGGTAAGATTCAATTTGATCACTGTCGCGTCTTCTGCATAACCGTTTTTTCTTCTTAAACAAACAGGATTCCTCTCTCCTCTTCTTCTCCGCTCCGTCGTGGCTCGCGTTGCAGCTGACTGAAGGATTGCCGTACGTGGTGCGTTCTTTTTATCAGTTGCCATGCAACACTCTTCATAGTAGCATGGTTTCGGTTTCGATTTTTCGTGGTAAGCGGTTTTTCATAACTAAGTATGGTCTAGGGAAATGTACTTCCACTGCGCTTCAGGATCATAAGGCGCCTTCTCCATAACCGTTTTTCCTTCTTAAACAAACAGGTTTCCTCTGTCCTCTTCTTCTCTGCTCCGTCGTGGCTCGCGTTGCAGCTGACTGAAGCATTACCGTACATGTTGCGTTCTTTTTACCACTTTTTCATAACCAAGTATGGTCTCTGGAACAGTTTTCATAGAGTGGGAAATGTACTTCCACTGCGCTTCAGGATCATAAGGCGGGTGTGCGTTCAGCGCCATTATCTGAGTGAGCTTCTCTGCACAGGCCATGACTATCTCTGGTAATTGTAGCTTTCCGGATGTCCAGCTTTCTACTTATATATGTCTGGTTTCGTACGACTTTGGCTCTGGTTAACCTAACCTAACTGACGATAAATTTTGACTAGAAATCGTCCACCACGTCGTTGAGGTTGACGAGAGCGAGGCGTATTTAAGACGTCATTGACGAGCTGTAGCTGCTATACCGCCTGCACTTCGTGAGGGATCATCTTCAAGTTTTTGTATCAAAATGCGCTTAAGATACGAACGTGATATGGGCAAATGCGTGGAACGTTGTCTGGTCGACGTTGTCGGCTCATCCACGACATCTACAGCCACATCTGCGACATTCTCATCAGATCGAGCATTACGCATCATCGAGCAAGCGGCTAAATTGATGACCACAATTACAATAATACCTATACCTGTATTATTTTATTATGGACAAAATCGTTGAACTCAGCTAAGAAAAACATAGAGTAATATCAGGAGGTATCCATGCCACAGCTGATCGGTTATGAAGTACGATATTGATAGAAAACAGAGTAGATAGGTGAAAGATCGAGAAGCAACCAGAAGTAAATCATGCAACAAAGTAAATTTCAATAGTGTTTGATTGATACTAATGGCAGCTAAATTATATTTGTTGGTTGCATCGAGCGAAAATAGTCAAATAAACCTTTCCAACTCATAGACGCCAGCCTTAAACAGCTCAGCCGGTAGTCCATTAGCACCAGCGGCTTTGTTATTCTTAAGACCGGAAATTGCAGTTCTAATTTTGCTCTCTAGGAGACTGGTAGTCGACGCCATCGTTCTCTATGTGTTCTACACCCTCAACTATATTGAAGTCTCCTGGAACAAGTAAAGCAGAGAAGTGATATTTCCATACTCCCAGAATACTCTGCCTATCTTATCTCTACAAAAGGAGAGCCTGATCCATATCCGTTGAAGAATACTGGCGATATCCGTTGAAGAATACTGACGATGACAGTGCACCTGATCGCATGCTGATTAAACATCACTGGGAGTCTTCGAGGAAGAAATGCTTCGAAAAATATATAGTCCTATAATATAAAACGGCGAGAATATACGACGTATGATGCACGAGCTGTATAATCTGTATTCCGACATTAACGTATTTATGCGTATCAATACGCTGGCTAGGCCATGTCAGTAGAATGTATTAGGAAATACAAGAGCGAAAAGTATGACATCGAAAAATAGAACAGCCAAGACCTCGCAGGAAAGACCAGGTGGAAAATTGCCTGCAAGAGCTTGGTGCTACCAACTGGAGGAGAAATGCTGAAGATCGACCCGGTTGGAGCAATATGTTATCCTAATTTTGTAAGACCCCTGACCCCTTTGGGATGTTTGAGGTAAGTAAGTTACGAAATGTTTTCAGCGATCTCAATATAATCTCCATACTATTTTATTAACGGATGGAACCACTTTTAGAGATTTTCATCGCTATATTGGATCCGCCGTTTTGAATTGTGTTATTTTAAGTCCATTTTTAAAATTTCCGTTCCCGAAAATGCTAGTATATTTTTGGTTTTTAGGAAGCTATGATAAGTCTAAGAGTTTTAGCTGGAATATGATATTTCTGTCCCAGTGTACAGTGGATGAAATATTAAACCAGATCGAAAACGCGTATAATAATAGAGGTCGTATACTGGTCTTATATAACAAACTCTTCATCTGACTAGGCAAATTTCTATTCCAGCATCATCCAGCTTTTTGCAAACCACCTGGGGGGTGGTGGTTACATTTTAATAGTTTGTCAAAAGTAATTCCAAGCTATTTAATATTATTTTTAAAAGTTATTTCGACACGGTCAAGATAGGTTTGTAATGTATTGCATTCAGGTACCACCTAGAAATCAACATATGAGAAAAAACCTTTGAAAACCAGGATTTGTGTGAATTCATCATTAGTTCGATTCATAGGATCCGAATTAAAGTAAACCCGTTCATGTATTTTACAATTCTCAAAATATAAATTAGAATATATAAATCATATAAATACAAACTATTAACATTAGTTATGGTTCCAATTGATTTACTTTCCTGTCGGTTACCTTTATAACCATAAACTGTTCCTAAGTACTATTAAAGCCAATTATGTTGCCAGTAAAGCGGTTTTAGATTCCTACAAGTGTTTTAGTCAAGTACATACTTTCTTTATTCACATTCATAGGGATGATTTTGTGGAATTTGTTTTGTGTTTCGTAGAACAATACAAATTGATGGATGGCACCGCACAGCAATTACCGAAAATATTGATAAGGAAATTTAATCAATCATATATGAAATCAATGAGAATACCTAGATTTATTTACACATGTCGCATTAATGTTTAACTACTTTAAAATAACAAGTTGAATTATACCGTCTATCAGTTCGGAAGTGTATCTGGTTAAATCGAATAGTATTTTTCGTAAGTTTTACATTGAGTTTATACATAAATAACGTGGTGAAATTTGGAACTATATCAAAACTTATCTAAACGCTGAAAAAACAGCCGCAACAAAATTTTCCATGAACCATGAATATTTTTGCTAGTATTGATGTCATGAATTGAAGATCTGCTGTTTTTGATGTGTTACCATCTATAGACACGGGTAGGGCAATCTATCAAAGTGAACACATGCAAGCAACACACAGCGTTAGCATCACATACGTGGTTGTTGTACAACAATAGTCTCTGCCTGAAAATAAGTATGATGGTATTGATATAGCGGCAGCGAACAAACAAGCAAGTCGTCGTCGCCAAAGAGTATGGCATAGTATAGAGAACTCATTGAACGAATTGTATGGCTCAAAAGCATTGGCAACAACTTGCGAATGATTCAAAACTAACTTACATGTTTTTATTGGAGAAATTTTTGCCAGTAAGAATTTGCACGTAATATCTTATGTTTTAAAACATATGTTTTATGTAAACAAATAAAATTAGGAAGTAGAAAGAATATAAAATAATAAATTAATTATTGGAATTTTATTTTTTAAGAGAAAATATGATTTTTGAATTCGCTGTTCTTAATCTTTAAGTATTTCGGTTAAAAAAGAAGACAGTTTAGGTGATTTATAATGTTTTGTTGGAACTGCGTTTGTTGGTTCTTCCAATGTTTACATTGCAAATCAGCTGTTTACATACAAAGTTCTTATTTTTTGCAAGATTTTACTGGATGTCGTTTACGTACTTTTTATGATATGTTTTACTCAGAGAGCAAAATCATTCTTACTCTCCGAAAACTCACTGAAATAGTTGTCTGAGTAAAAGAGCATAAACGAGTCTTATTCTCTTTATAGAATATTTCAATATAAATGCAGCATTTCGACAATGTTATTACATAAAACAATACAAAACTCATTAACATTTCAAAAGCCATCAATGTTTCACATCGAACTTATGAATGAACCAAGTTATGACAAAAAGAGAGTAATACATTTTGAATCATTCGCCAGTGCTTTTGAGGCATATAATTCGTTCAATGAGTTCTCTATACTATTCAATACTCTTTGGCGACGACTACCTGCGTGTTTGATCGCTTCCGCTACATCAATACCATCATACTTATTTTCAGGCAGAGACTATTGTTGTACAACAACCACGTATGTGCTGTTTGCATGTGTTCACTTTGATAGTTTACCCTACCCGTGTCTATAGATGTTAACACATCCAAAAAAATAAAAAATTGTCTCCCATAACATCCCATAAAGGGATTGGGGAGAACATCTCACAATCAGTGAGATGTGCGCTTTCTAGTTTTACACCCGTGCTGTGCAAATGGAAAAATGTAGTTGTGTTAGTGAGAAAATGAGAACTGCACTGTGAGAAATGTTGAATGGGTTAATTGCAGTATTAGTATATGTATGAATTTATTTTTTATTGTTTTGTGTAAAAAGTGAAGTATTGCCGGTCAAAATAAAAAAGTACTACAATGTTTTGAAGAAATAAAAATGAAACAAAAATAAAACTGTTGGTGTAGATTTTTATTAAATTCAATGATTTCGTTGTATGTATTTACATATTTATATATCTTTCGTTTGATGAATTTATTATATAAAAGTGTTCCGTTATTAATTGCGTATGAGTAAACTATTTTTTAAATTTGAAGAAGTTAATGAGTTGCGTTGTTTAGAACAAATAAATTTTAAATCAGAAGAATTTTTTTCATAAAGGTATGTTGTTGGGAAAAACGATAACACTTTTAGTGAAATTGTTTTTAATTCAGGGTATATGGCGGGATCTAAATTTTTCCAAAAATCTATAATTTCCGTCCTGCTTGGTGCTTGCACTTCTCTTCGAAGATTTATCAGTTAAACTTGTATTTGATACTTGTAGTTGCCAACTTCACACAAAAACGGATTTTCGAAGAGATCCAGTAATGGTTTTATATTTTGAAGATCTTTGAATCGATCCTCAAAATTATAAAAAATGGTTTCAAATATATCTAAATGTTCATGGTGTTTAAAGTTTTTTTTAATGTCACATACTTGCAAAGTTTTGGGAAAATTTGAAAAATCGTTACCCTGGATCTGAAGTAGTAGCAAATATAATTCTGTTTTAAAATTGAAAACAGTTTTATATAAATCATATATATTTTTTCCCTCTCCTTGAAGCTCTAAATTAAATTTGTTCTTATTTTTTAAAAAAATTTTAAACTTCCTGTGGGTAACTGAGTGTTGTTAATTATATTCTCCGTAGTTTTCATGGCAGGGCAGTCAGATAGGAATTTTGACGCGAAGGCGGCTTGGTGGATAATGCAGTGAAAATTTTCAATTACAAAGCCATGTCTTTTTAATTGTCCAACTAATCCTTCGTTTTTTCCTGTCATGACGTTTGCCCCGTCCGTACAGACACCAGTTACTTTTTTAGGAACTACAATAGATAATAATTTATCGCAAACAACATCGAAAAGCACTTTCCCTGTCACATTTCTGTAAAACGTTCCAAGGGAAAACATTGTTTCAAAAACATTTGATGTTGCATCAACACAACGAATGCAAATAACTAGTTGGCGCAGATCATTAATGTCTGTGCTTTCGTCCAGACAAAAAGAAAAAAAAGACACAATTTTGAAGAGTTTGCCTAATGACAGACTCAACATATTCTGCCATTTGCGTAGTACGTCTGACTAAGGTGAAACGGGACAAGGGAAGGGATTTTATTGAAGTTGTATTGTAGTTAAGCTTTTCAAATACTTCTTTCAAAATATTTGCAACAAATTTTCCATCACTAAACGGTCTGCCTTGTTTAACTATGTTTAAGCTTATTAAGCTTGATAAATCTCTTTTAAATTTTGTATTTGTCGATCTTGGTTTCCAAATTGATCAACCATTCTTTTGACTTCTCAACAAAAAGTTGTTTGTTTGATTCAAACAGCTTTTCCTTTTCATTTAATTTACTAGTCTCGCTATGAAAACAATTGAAATGTCGCTTACAAACAAATAAATTATTTTCCTTAAATGTTTGATAGCATATAAGGCATTGGGGATTACCAAACGCATTTATTATCATAAAACATTTGTGCATAACTTTTTCAGTACTTTACGTGCTTTCAAAAAGAATCTGCAAAAAAACTGCGTACACCCGCTATACAAGTTCATTCGTCGGTGTTTCACGGACGACTGAAGCAAGAGCGTAAGAATACATGTGAATTGAGCGACCACAATTGTTCAATGAAATAAACAGCACTGTTTTACACTCACTGATAGGGACCTACAGTTTTACCCTGGTTCTGAACGGTATTTTGAGAAGCTTTTTGATGGCTGAGTACTCGATAGAGTCGCCATTACTAAGCGAGGTGGCCGTCTTCGAAAGAAATGTAAGGTTATCAGAGCAAGGATCGAACACACGTTCTCAAGTACAAGAGCCGTGCACACTAACCACTGCACCACCGGCGGCCACTGGAGTAATGCAAGCTTTGTAATTCTCGAGGCATCTGCCAGTTAGAAAGCGGTACCGGATCTACTTATATATAATGTTCTAAATATTAGTTCTAAGTATTAGTTACAAGCAAGGGATTATCGCTTGCTAAGTTGCAAAGAAAACGGATATATAGCGATATGTAATTTTATTCAAAAATATCAAAAACGGTTGAAAACGGTAAAAGATTTATAATAAAAAAATTTTAAACTTAGCGAAAATCATTCGCGTCGCTAAGTCCTCGCTAAGTGCTTCATACAAAACAAGCGATTATATAAACAAGCGGTGTAACCAAAACACGCTTATTGAAGTGCATATCCGTAAATCGCTGCAATGGGCTCTTGCACATGAGAACCCTGCTCCCTGCTCTGACAACCTTACATTTATTTCGACGACGGTGACCTCGTTTAGTGATGGCGACACTATCGAGTACTTAGCCATCAAAAGCTTCTCAAAATACCGTTCGGAACCGGTGTAAAACTGTTAGTCCCAATCAGTGAAAACGGTAAAAGATGTAAAACAAAAAAATTTTAAACTTAGCGAAAATCATTCGCGTCGCTAAGTCCTCGCTAAGTGCTTCATACGAAACAAGCGATTATATAAGCAAGCGGTGTAACCAAAACACGCTTATTGAAGTGCATATCCGTAAATCGCTGCATTGGGCTCTTGTACATGAGAACCCTGCTCCCTGCTCTGACAACCTTACATTTATTTCGACGACGGTGACCTCTTTTAGTGATGGCAACGCTATCGAGTTCTTAGCCATCAAAAAGCTTCTCAAAATACCGTTCGGAACCGGTGTAAAACTGATGGTCCCAATCAATGAGTTTAAAACAATATAGCGCACAGCTAATTGGTTGTGAAAAACTGTCCCCAATCCCTTCATGGGATGTAATGGGAAACAATTTTTTTACAGCATTTGTGGGGGTTATCAACAAATAGGGGGTTTTATGTTTCTGATGTTTATGAGTAGGCCCATCCAAGAGGGTCATATTTTTTACCTCGCACCTACATACATAAGTAGCTCATATGTCAAAAAAGGGGCTTGCGTAAATAATAACCTGCGCGTAAATATTAGTTGATTTACGCAGCAACTTTAAGATAACTTAACAAATCGCCGTCAAAAATCCCTCCATTTAAATGAAGACTTAGTTAGGTATAATCAATTATATTTATAATTATAATTATCAGCTGACTGGGATTATGTCAAATTGAAAACGATTGGGAAAGTTAACTAATACCCCGATTTGATTTTATCGAGGTTTTGAATGTTAAATTTGTAGGAAAAAATCGAAAACGTCATCACTGAAATTACTTTATAATTATTTCATAATCTTACATTTACTGCTAGTGAAAAAATATTTAAACATGATTATAGAATGGCAACATTTTCAAAAATAACACAATTATTCAACGAAATACCTGCAAAAGAGATATGATAAGATATATTTGATGAACTAACATGTGTTGCAATATTTAATAACAAATTATTTTCGTTGCAGCTAACAATCCACTTCTGTCAATTGACAAATACTTAGACATAGAAATGTCAGTCAGCTGGATGGCACAAAAATGTTTGATAATATTTGCAATTGTTGCTGCTTTTGCTATCCTGCCGATACATGGCCTTAATGCCAAAGCAATGGTAATACTGAATATGGCCGAAACAATTCTCACGGCATCTGCTGATCCTGTTCGAAGTGCAAAATGTTTTGCAATCTATCAACCTCAACTGACAGCCATAACAAATGCATACGAGCGCCAACATGACAGTTGTCTTAATGCAGCCCAAAATGCCAAGGTTATAGTTAACAACGAAGTAGAATCCAGCATCACTTCCGTCCAGCAAATAAGCACAAATATATGCAGTAGTTTCTCTACGTGTACACAAGATCGTTCAGATAATTACAATTTCTTTGATTGTAATAACAAAGCGGTAATTTAATAAAGATTTTAGTGGAATATTTTTTATGATTTCTTAAATATTAAATGTAACGTCATACTCCTTCCTTATAGGCCTCTACCACTGTACCATTGTCACATAACATTAAAAATATCTCCAAGGATAAAATGCAGTATATTGCGATGAGAACTGATGTGATAACCTTTGATCTAAATTCTTGTACTGATAAATGTTCCCAAGAATATATCGCAGAGCATTCAAAAGTTTTTGGTGAATTGAAATATTGCCTGGATGATAAGGATAGCGTTGGGACAACTGTAACGACTACCATCTCACCTAGAACAGCCGCAACCAGTTCAGTTGGTTATCCCACTCCACCCACAATAATCGATGACTAAATTTGACATTAAATCAACTGGTTGATGATAAGAAGTTATTACTGTAATATTCTATATATCGTCAGATAAATATGTCAAGATGGACTTAGTTTAAGAAAAGCAAAAATGTATGCACTTTTGTCAATACAATGAATAATTTAGCAACTTTTAAGAATGCTTTTGCAACGATGCCATTATTGATCGTCGTTGGAACAATGATTAGACTGCGCGACCTTAGTACCGAAGAGCGCGGGTGATCTCTTTTAGAGACAGTGACACTCTCCAGTAATTAGCCATGAATAAGAGTAGGACACCTCACTGATTGTGAAAAGCTCTCCCCAATCCCTTTTGGGATGCTATGGGACAATAAGTTAGTTACAAGTTTTGGGCAAGAGTACTGTATAATTTAAACCGTGACTACTACGACCGATAAAATTCTGCATTTGCAAATTTCTTGTTGCAGCTTTATCGAAATGTCGACCAGTGTGTATTACTTCTTGTTTTTCTATTCGCACAAAATAGTTCCCAATTAAGAGTACAATAAAAAAGGCCTGTCGCTGGTATAAAACATGTTCGTTAGTGTACAACTAGTGTATTCAAAACCGAAACCGGTTAACCGAATTCTTGTCGGTTAGCCGTATGTCGGTTTTCTAAAAATTGCTGTTTTCGAAGAACCGGTTTCACCGGTTATTTCAAGTTGATTAACCGGGTTTTTCGGTTTTTACACAACTGATATAACACCGCTGAATTACACACGTAAAGCCTTTTTCATAGCTTATTATGACCACTGGCCCTATCAGACAAACACAAACGACTTTGCCAACGAATTACTTCGCGGATAATTTGCTGACATTGGTTGTCGAATGGCATTAGGAGTCATACTCGTATCTGCCAACTCAGACTTAGATCTAAGTTCTGGATCTAATTATGTATGTTAGCTGAAATGCATAAAAAACAGTATTCACACTCAAAAAAGAAGTACAAAACGTCAAATGGGTAGGACATGTATAATTTAGAACTTGAACCTCCCGGTATTTCGAAGCAGATGACCCATTTTAACTCTATGAAGTGACAGATTATTTGTTAAATGCTAGATATTTTCAAAATGGGGAAATGGGATATTGGGAAATGGGATATTGGGAAATATTAAAAACTTTCTTCCAAAGTTCAAACTGCCAGAAATCTACGAAATAAATTCGACTGAAATTGAGTGCAAAACATCAACAAAACTACTCGTGTCACG
Source organism: Phaonia tiefii (assembly GCA_963931995.1). Lineage (NCBI taxonomy): Eukaryota > Metazoa > Arthropoda > Insecta > Diptera > Muscidae > Phaonia > Phaonia tiefii. The sequence goes on along the minus strand of OZ008367.1, from coordinate 84,088,630 downwards.
TGCGTTCAGTGGAAATTATTGCCGCTTTAGCTGAAATTGTGTTTGAACAGCCATCAACATCAACTCGCCACCGTTCGCAGAACTGAACATTTCTCGGACTTCTTTTCGCAAAATTTTCAGCGTTTTACTGCAAAACCATGTTTCCCAATAAAGCTAATTTTCACCTCAGGGATTACGTTACCAAACAAAATTGTCGCATTTGGTGCTCGGAATATCCACACGTCGTCGAGGAGAATCCGATCCATCCACGGTTTTTGGCCAGGCGGCATTATAGGCCCAATTTTCTTCGAAAATGAGCAAGGAGCCGCCATAACCGTCAATGACGAGCGTTATCGTGCCATGCTAAACGATTTTTTGTATCCAAATGTTGAAAACAGGGCGACTGTGTACGCAATGTGTTCGCAAACCGCATAATCAGCCGAAACCTGGAAGTCCATTAGCGATTTGAACCCGTTAGACTATTATCTCTGGAGCGCCGTAAAATATAAGTGTTACGCAAACAATCCCGAGTCCTTTGAGGCCTTAAAACGCGAAACAGAGGCCCAAAAAATCGAAAATATGCCCAAAAATTGGGTAGATCGAATGAGGTACTGTATTGGAAGTCATGGATATACCTTGATCTTAAAAGTGCAGATCCAGGTAGAGACATGACCTACAAGGATCGGAAAGAACTGCCGCCTATTATAGGACTGACACAGACCACGGAGCCGCCTAATGTAGGACAGACGCTTGTGGGTTTTGACTGGTAGCCGCCGTATTAAGGGATAGGCAGACGCTACCAGCCTGGTGAGGGGAGGTCTTAGTTCGTGCACTAGTGCCCTTCTGGCATGGGTGGCCCTATGGGAGTTCCGTGCAGGACAAGAAGTACTCCCTCCAGCATGGCCACTGTAAGTACACTTAAGCTCCTGCATCGCGTCAAGATGACTACCCATCACAAAGGGGTTGAGCACGTACACGAGATCTTTTGTCCAATAATAAAACGGAATGCCGAACTCGCTTCACAAATTGATCCACAAACTGTATTCATGGCACTCTACTTCTATCGAATTTATATCGTAGATTTCTTACAGTTTGAGTTGAAGATTCGGAAGGTTTGAAGAAATATTTTAATATTTCCCACTTTTCATCAAGCGTAAAGCGATCCATTTCGAAAATTTATAATCTTTATCTAATAATCTGCTACTTCATAAATGTCAAATTTGTCATCTGCTTCGAAATAACGGCGGGTTCACATTACAAATTGTACATGGCCCACCCTTTATAAACAGCAACCCTCATATTCTCATAGAAAACTACTGCGAGACCTACAAATACTTCATGATGACTCCTTAATTGTATAAAGGGTGTCTCAGTAAGATTGCACTTTGTAAATTTAGCGCCATTTTTTATGCAAGTGGCAACTCTGAAATTTAGCAGCTGTCACATATGTTTATTCCGATTATTAAAAATGAAGCGCTTTACGAAAGAACAACGCGTTACAATTGTAAAAACTTATTGCAAAAATTTGGAAATTTATGCAGAGACTAATCGCAAACTTCGAAGAATTTTCAGTCGAGAAAGTACACCATTCGAAAAGTAGTCAACAAATTTGAAGTAACTGGATCGGTTATGCGCAGTTAGACTCGTGTACGTCAACGTACTGGCCGGTTTCTTGAAAGCATTGCTGCTGTCAACGAGAGTGGCGCCGAGAACCCGAAAACATCAATTCGTCATCGGTCTCAACAACTTCAAATTTCACGATGCACTATGTAGCGAATTTTGACAAAACCAAAACTTCCACCGTCATGCGTACCAAATTCAGCTTACTTAGGAGCTGAAACCTGCAGACCATGGAAAGCGCCGGTAATTCGTTCAATGGGTAACGGAGCAAAGTGAAGTCAATGCCAATTTTCCAAAAAAAAACCAATTTTCTCCGATAACGCGCATTTCATCTGAATGGTTTCGTGAATACATAAAACTGTCGAATTTGGGGCTCGGAAAATCCCCATACAATCCCTGACAAACACATGCACCCACAACCAGCAACTGTCTGGTGCGGCTTTTGGTCAGCAGGCGTGATTGGGCCTTACTTTTTGGAAGATGAGGCCGAAATTGCAGTGACTGTGAACGGCATTCGTTACAGGAATATGATAACGGAGTTTTTGTGGCCTCAACTGGACGGCATGGATCTGGACAACAAGTGCTTTCAGCAACACGCCGCCACCTGCCACACCGCGCATGAAACAATAGATTTAGAATTATCTCAAGAAATTTTGTTGTCAACTGGCCACCAAGATCATGCGATTTATCGCCGTGCGATTTCTTTCTTTGGGGTTTTGTGAAATCTCGGGTTTATGTGAATAAACCAGATACAATTCCTGAGCTCAAATCCTAGATCCAACGCGTCATCGGTGAGATACAGCAACATCCCTGTGAAAAAGACATGGTAAATTTCAAGAAAGAGTAATAGTCTGTCATCAGGGCCGTGGGGCCATTTGACGGATATTTTATTCCATACTTAATCGGACCATGTCTTCTTTACAATCCAATAAAAAAATCACTAAGTATCTCTGGTATTTATAATTCGATCTGGGTGAAATAGTTATCATTACAAAGGTCTTTCTAAGCTCTATAAATCAGTGCATAAATATATTAATTTTTATTAACCCATTGAAGATCGAATTAAAAAAAACATTTTTTAATTTTTTTTTTTCAAAAAAGTGCCCTACTACGATACATATTTTTTTTGCAGGTTCCGATAACAGACAAGACCTTAGCCTTTTTTAAAGGTATATTGCTCACCAGTATCCCTACAAAGACCGGAGATATTTACGTTAAAAATGTCGTAATACATTTCGCACTTTTTCAATCTCTCTAAAACAAAAGCAAGTTCTTTCTTCTTTCTGCTCCATTTCTATAGCATAAAGTAACAAAAGTCATTCCTCTATTTAATTACGTCCTCTTGTCGTTTTGGTACACAATATATTATTAATTTTTCCCGTATACAGTTTTATTGTTTACAGGCAGAATTTTTAAAATGTTTTTGTATCAACTTTCCGCCAAATAAAACAGCTGTCACGCGCTATTACCTCCTCTTTGGCAGGTAACAGTTTTTGTTACTTTTGCCACCAAAAAAATTTGTCAGAATACCGATTTGTGACAATTGTCACATTACTGACAAATAGTAAACCGTGGTGACTTTTGTAACCCTGCCAGAATAGGGCTCTAAAGGTGTTGGCAGACCGTCCGATAAAATCCAACGATTTGCGGTGTATCTGTCAAAATCAGTAGATGTATGTGGGAAGCAATAGTCTTGACACATCTAAAGCGAACCACAGACTTGTCATTCATCAGCTATCGTTGAAGTTTATTGTCGGTTTACCGTCCTTCTTGATATCAAATAAGAATGTAATCGAAATTGACGCATCACTATCATGTTCACAAATATTATAAAAAGTTATCGACCAAGCTCATGCTTAACGATTGTATCCCATAGACTGTCACCACCTTAACGAACAAGTTTCATCCCAACGATGAACCTATTTTTCTTACAATGTAGTGTTGTCCTCGGTATAAACAATTTGTCATTATCCTTACATTGTAGGGTGTATAAAGAGAATTCAAGCTTTGAATGTTTCTTCCCCATTTCGATTTTAATTAAATTTTTTTTCTCAATTAAATTTCCATATAATACATATTTAAAATGTTTTCTTGTTTTTTTTTGTACATGAGTAAAAGCAAAAAAAGATCAACGATTTCTCAAGGTCATTTCTCATTAACATGTGTCTGTATAATGATCATAGGTTTGTCATTAATATCCCCAAAGTAAGAGAAGAAGAAAAAACAATAATGCATTACTACAGACAAACATATAACATAGATACGACTACATCATGTGAATTTAGTAGGTAGTATTAAATTTCAATTGGCTCCAAACAGTCTACCCATTAACAAACAGCAGCCAGCAGCAGCGGCAACAACGAAATCTAAAACGTTTCTAGAGATTAAGAAGATAATGGGAGCCGCCACCACATGTGAACATCTGAAATTCACAAAAAGCTTCTTATGAGGAGAATAGTGAAATTTGCAATCCGGAAGGAGTTGTTGCTTGCTAAAGCTTGACAACAACAGCAATTACAAGGTTCACATTAATTACAACGCGTGGTGGTTGGATGTGAAAGAGACAGACATCATATAAGGGATTCGAAAGAAATAAATCAACACTTGACTGGATGCAATTGTGAGACGGACTGTGACAATAAGTCTCACAATTGTTGTTGTTTTATTATTTTATTTTTTTTTATTTATTTCAAAGGGGTTTTTGGATTTCATATGGTTATTTTGAATATTAAATATCATCATTATAATTATAAGTATCATCAACTACATCATGATTGTAGTGAGTGTGAGGATGGTGTATTAAATCTGGGAAAAATTCTTTACTTTTAAATTCATATCAATATATGAGTCAACTGTGTAGAGTGTCCGAAACTTCATGCAAGATTTGGATTTCGTGCCATGTGTGCGGTGAGAAATAAATTCAGCTGACATTTGAGGTTATTGAAAATGGAACTCTAAATGAAAGAACAACACGTTTTCATTCTTGAGAAATATTTTAAAAATAATACAGGGGTTTCGAAGAAAATCATCTTCAAGACAAGGATAATTTTATTGTAAATACAACCCTGATCGCATAATTTTTTGAGGAGCATCAAAATCAGTTTCCACTATTCATATCCAACGATTTCTTGAATAGTCTAAAACTGCAGTTACACCTACAAAGATTATGGCTTTTTCGGGATTATAAATGTCAAACTCCATAAGAAAAAATCGTCGATAATCCCGAAAATGCGTTAATCTTGTTTGGTGTCAATATCGTATAACATGCATATACATTAGTGTTGCCAATTCGGCGGATTTCCCGCTAAATCTAGTGGGTTTTTAATGCATATCGCGGGAAAAATGTGATTTAGTGGTTAGCGGAAGTGTTAACGGGGGGGTTTCTGAGCAATTTTAAAATTTTAAAAAGTATTAATCTCCTCTCTGCTGAAGTACAATATTTTAAAACAAAATCAAAATGATATAATTCCGGTTTTAAAATTATTTGTAACATGCAGTGATTAGAGTATTTAAAAATACGACCAAATCAAGAATCCGGGTTTACGGTTGCTTAGGAAAGTGGGAGTTTTGAAAAACCGGCTCTACCGGGTTTTTAAAGGCAAAATCCGGTTTCGGTTTTTATATCCAACTCTTAAACACCATACCCACTTAACGTGTTTAACACGTTATCATGTTTGGGGCCGGAATCAGCTTCATTTTCTATGCAAAATCAGCTGATTTTGGGATCAAATCATGTCAAACATGTTAAATACGTTAAGTGGAACCGAAGGAATTGTTTTTTTATATAAAAAAGTAAACCCGTTGTTGATAAAATATGGCTAAAAATAAATATGATAATTAGTGTTTACAAACTGGGCAAATCTTTGAATTTTGTGAGAACAAAATTGAAAACTCGCATTAACGTAAAATGTTTATAGACTGTGTTTTTTCAAAATATTGAATATTTTTTGATTAGGCTTTATGTTCAAATTGTGTGCACAATTATTGTTTTCTTTTGAAAAATTAATTTAAATTGTCTATAGAAAAAAATCAAAAAATTCTAATTGTTTTTTCCATTTTCATTTATTTATTTTCCCGTGAGGAAAATTCAAACAAATAAAAGTTTTTACAATTTTCGATTGTAAATTTAACGAAGAATTAATTAATTTATTTATTTGAAAGCTAAGCTTTTGCATCAATATAAATTAAAAACTGGTGAAACCGGCAGTAAAAACCCGGTGCAACCGGCTGGTCGAAAATATTAATTTTCAGAAAACCGACGGTCGGTAGACGTCAAAAATCTAGTGGATCGGTTATTGGTTCCGGGTTTTAAATACTTTAGCCGTGATACAATCGATGTTATGAATAGTCAGTATGCCAACATAACGTTTGTCAAATGGACTGAAATTTCACCAACAACTTCGTTTTTCGTTGAAGTGTTCTATTTTAAAGACTCTGCGAGAAACAATCCATTCAAAGAATTGACAAGTTTTGCGTTGGAGATTTTGTCATTACATTGGTCAAAGAGTTTTCAGTCAACCAAATATTGTTAAAACTAAATTACGACACAGATTAATAAGAAGCACTGTAAATTCTGTGCTTAAGTCAGGTAAGTTGTGAAATTAATATATATGTTTGTACATACACTCTGAAAAATAACGACCCCAGCAACATATTGCAGGAAATATGTACATGTTTGCAAGCATTGTTTTCATGTATTGAAGATCTTGTTCAAACCAATCCACATTTGGGACTCAAAAAAATATAATATAGCCTATTAATCAATGTGTTTCAATCATGTAACATTGAATAGCAATCACAATGTGCTTGGGCACAAGTATAGTATATTTGCGACAAGCTACAAACAGGTCATATTTGCACCCAAACAACAAAGAAGGCAGCTTTTTCCGCGTGTATGTAAAATTTGTGGTATTTGTGAAACATAATATGTATTCGGATCAATATTATTCAAATTGTATTGCTTATTTGATAACGACAATTCCTTGAAATTATCTGTCCAATTGTATTTTATTGAACAAAAATAAGATAATATAAAATTATATATTTTCTCCAATGCAATGTAATGTATTGGTTACTACACGCTGAAAAATAATCCCCCAGCAACATATTGCAGGAAACATGTACATGTTTGCAAGCATTGCTTTCATGAATTGAAGATTTGCTGGCTTGTTGTCTCTTTGTTATCTGCCTCGTTTTTGTTTTTAGCGGCTTTCAACAAACCAATCCACATTTGGGACTCAAAAAAATATAATATAGTCTATTAATCAACGTGTTTCAATCATGTAATATTGAATAGCAATCACAATGTGCTTGGGCACAAGTATAGTATATTTGCGACAAGCTACAAACAGGTCATATTTGCATCCAAACAACAAAGAAGGCAGCTTTTTCCGCGTGTATATATGTATTTTAAACAAGATTTTAAAATGTCAATGTAGTAACAAATGTTTTTACGACTATGTAGTTCCAACATCATTTCTTAAAAATGGCGGAACACTTGCCGCGTATAACAGTGAGACAGCAGAATTCTGGTCGTAGTTTCCTCATAAATTTAAATAAAAATATTAAATTTTTTCACATAATTACATATATTATTTATATGTATACTATTTATCGAAAAATATTTTGAATTCGATATTCTTATAATTTAGCTAAATACAATTTTCAAATTTCCAGCTAAATACAATTTTTAGCGGATTCTAGCGGGTTTTAGGATAAATTTGGTGGTATTTCACAGAAAATACTTGGCAACACTGATAAACATAAACGTTATTTTTTGATGTCACCCCAAACTACTCAGATAATGCACGTGTCGGGATCGCACCACATTGATCATTCCCATCTCGTATTCATCGTAATACAGTTCCATTAATATGTATCAGTGAAGTTTTCGGTTTGTTAGTATTCATTAAGACCGCATATCGTAAACATGTCGCTGTGCTATCTCGTCGATTATCTCGTAGATCCAACGGATTCATGGTTTAGAAAGTCAACAATAAAGAGAAACCACAAACGAATAATGCACAATTAATTACAATTGCAATTAAACATTAATATTATAATCGATTAATAGTTTGTTATTGAATTACAAATTACGCTTAAACTTCATTTGTGTCAAAACATAAACCAAGATCTTTGTTTTTAATTTTCTATTGCGGCTCTGAGTTGTTCGACCAAAAAAAAAACAAGTTGGCTTAAATCTTTTTGTGTGTTTACGTGATATTTGAAGACAACGACTACGACGACACCGTCGATATGTGTTGGTCTTTACGCGTCTATTGGACGGTTTTGCACAATCTCTTCGCTCGATTCTTTTCAAATCTCGCCAATAAATGTTCGTCGTATACGTCGTCTCAATTGTGTTGTTGCTATTGCTGTTGCTGCGGTTGCTGCGAAGGCGACGGTGTCAGTAGTTGTCAAAAACATCAACAAATGACCAATTTATCGGACGATGGCGCTTACTACGATCCCCCAGAGAATCATTTGGATATAACACCATCGGGGAGAATACAACCACAACACGATTATGTCATTGTGGGTGAGTGTGGAATGCGATGGAGCGACGGTAGATTGAATGAGAAGCAAATTGCTCTTAGTTTAGTTTTTAATTCGATACTGAATTATATCAAGTTCATTGAATTCAAGTTTGAATAGCGAAGATTAAGAAGTATCGCTTTGAAAGGGATTATAAACAATAACTTAAACAAAAATAAACAATGTCAAATACACTCCGTTAAAATTGAAAGAAATTTTTCGAAAATCAAATATGCACTGAAAGGATAAACATCGTCGCACAAGTGAATTTATTCGTTGACTCAACGAATATTCTCATACAAAGAATCTCAAAGAATAGTAGGCCATTTCATCGAGTTCGATTTGCTGCTGTATTTTACCAAATTTACACTTTGGTTGGACATAAAACGGGCAGAAATCAAAGGGAATGCGAATTTTCGTACAATGCAAACAACATAAAACATAATTTAGCTGTCATTAGTATCAATAAACACTATTTAAATGTAGTTCCTGCCTTCCTTGGTTTTCTCATTCTACATCATTTCCCTAGTACCTTTTCGATCAGCTGTGCCATAGAAACCCCCTGGGTGTATCCATGTAACAGCTGATATGGAATATGATAGAGAAGAGAGTGAATGGGAGAATGCGCGATAAGCAACTAGAAGCAAACGAAAAATAAATAGTGTTTGTTTGTTACCGATGACGGCTAAATTCTGTTTGACGCTAGTTGCGTCGAATAAAAATACACACTCTCTTTATGCCAAACCACAGAGTAACATCAACTCGAACTCTATGAAATTTCCAACTACATACCTCGGTGACCGCAAGACAACGTAAAACAGCTGTTGGAAACTCGTGTCTATTACCATGTGATTAATACTACAACGAAAACGATTTCATTAACAGAAAATGTATCGCCACTGTGACGAATATGTACCATTGCTACTATGGGTAAGGTTCATTGTTGCGATGGAAAGGATTCGTTGATATGCTAAAAAATATTTTTTCGAAATTAATAACAATTATCACAATATCTAGTTACAGCTAACAAGCAGTATAATTCCACACAAACTGACAGCTAAAATTTTTTAGTTAGTTTTAACTGTATGATAGCTGGAGATGGCGATAACGGGGGTAAATCATAAGGGGATCGCAGGTGAGGAATCGTGGATCTATGTATATGAGCCCGAAATAAAACAGCATTCGACCGTATGGGCATTTCAAGCCGAGCTAAATCCAACAAAAGTTGTTCGTGTAAATCGAAGCAAATGATCGAATTTTTTCGGTATAACCGGTCATATGACCACAGTACCTTTAGTGGAAGGTAGGACGGTCAATTCCCTCTATCGCACCGACCGCACTACGAATAGTGTGAAACGAAATGTCAGATGAGAACAATAGCATCTCTATGCGTCATTACTCTATAAACTAAACTTAATTTTTTTGGTATATTACGGTTTTATTAGAAATAACAAATATTCCCATTATTTATGGAACACTATTTCTTTCAACTGGCTGCCCCAGCTGGCTTCGCAGTAGTTCATCACCGTCAGTTACATTTTTAAAAACTTTGCTGACGGTTTCTTGTTTTATCTCACGAATGGCGCGGACGATATTAGTCATAAGGGTGTGGATCGTTTCTGGATTATTCCCATAGCATTGGTTTTTAACGGCACCCCACAAGAAAAATCCTAAAGTGGTAGAATCTCAGATCCGAGGCGGCCAATTGGCATCGACAAGACGGCTGATAACACTAGTACCGAACTTAGTACCCTCTGAAACCAAATACTATCCAAGTTCATATCTTCCAATTAAGCCCATAAAAAGTCCGTAATCATGGCACTGTAGCGCTCGCCGTTGACTGAAATGGTGTTTCCAGCAACATTTCCGAAAAAATGGGTAAATAAGGGTTAATAACCATAACCACCACCCCAAACTGTCACTCTGTGTGGATGCATTGACTTCTCGACAATGACGTTCGGGTTTTCCGATCCCGAGTTGCGTCAATTTTGTTCGTTGGCATAGCTGCCGAGATGAAAATCCGTCTCGTCCGAATATACTATTTTCGGCCAAATTCGATGTCCAATTGGAGTTTGCAATACTTCCCAACGTTGTTCAAGCGTAAAGCGCCTCATTTTGGTCCGCGGAGGTATGATATTGACTGATGGTCAATATGTCGAACTACAAAAATCTATCGGTGTTAAAATAACATGCGATTTAAAAAGGTACCAGTACTTGGGCCACCCGTTATGTTATTCATAGATCAAATTAGAATAAAGAAGCAATTTATCTCATCCGATGTTTAATTTCACTTTCTTCGTCGTAGGCATAGACGAATATAGTATAGACACATTTATTCTCTCAATAAATTAAACGTCATAGGTATGGCAGCAAGAGAGCATTGTATGGTGGTAAACATGGGTTCAATAATACCAGATAGAGGCAATAGTAAAGAACGTACAACAAAGGAACAAAAACCGCATTTCGTGTTTTTGTGGCAAACTAGTTGTGTTAAATACAATACAAATGTATACCAACAATAAAAATCAACAAAAAAGTGCAAAATACATTTAAATTTTTCAGTTCTACACCAAAACGACATGAACAAGTTAAGTGAACATATTCTGTAACTCCACCTGGTGTAAGTTAATTTTTGTCGAATTTCTCTCATTTACACAAATCTACGACGAAGACTCTGAAATGAAACGTCAGCTGAGAGAATAAATATGTCTATACTATATTCGTTTATAGTCGTAGGTTTGTGCTAATGAGAGATATTCGACGAAAATTAACTAACACCAGGTGGAGTTACAAGAACTGTTGACTTAACTTTTGCATGTCGTTTTGGTATAGAATTGTGGAATTTAAATGTATTTTTCACTTTTCTGTTGACTTTTATCGTTGGTATATATTTGTGTTGTATTTAACCATAGATAAATAGAAAAGAGTCGCATGCCTCTCTTCGTGTTATCTTAATGACTACAGTGCAACACGAAATAATATAACCATATACGGACACCACTACGTGATAAAAGACAAAAAAAAGAGACCCGTGTCTCCCAGTTTTGCCCAAAGTCATGCACTTTTTCTTTACTTTTTGCAAAAAAGTGATAATTTTGTCAGGCACATACATATCTTGCAAACCGTTCGGAATTTTGATTTAAATACTTTCTGAGGGAAAGTTATAAGCTCTAAACTAAAGAACAAAAATTGTGAACACATAAAATCAAAATCGCAAAAAACTTTAAAAAAAAACCGATTTTTTTAAATTTTTGCCCCTGTTTAGGTCCATAGGTAGCAAACCGTTCAAAATGCAAGGAAACAATCAACTACAGAAATGTACCTAAGATCCCAATAGAACATATGAACTTCCTAGGAATGATTATTAACACCGTTTACTCCAACATTGAGATACTATGCTATCTCACCGACAGCAGCAGCACAGTCAAAGCAGTAAGCTCAGCACACGCAACAAGGGACGCAGCACACAATATAAGAATCATTCCTAGGAAGTTGATATGTTCTAGAAAGTTGTTTATTGTGATCTTAGGTACATTTTGCAGTTGATCGTTTCCTTGAATCTTGAACGGTTTGCTACCTATTGACCTGAACAGGGGGAAAAAGGTAAAAATATCAAATTTTTTAAAGTTTTTGCGATTTTGACCTTGAAGATTAAGTTTTTTCTGATTTTATATGTTACAATTTTTATTCTTTATGTGGCATGTAAGTAAATCAAGTTTTTAGAACGAATTGTAAGATATGAGCCTGACAAAATTATCAAATTTTTGCAAAAATAGCACCGAGGCCCCAAAAAAAGGTGCATAACTTTGGGCAAAACTGGGAGACATTGGTCTTTTTGTTTTGTCTTTTATCAAGTAGTGGTGTCCGAATATGATTATATTTCCAAGACTTAAAAAATTACACACAGTGTAATTTACTTTTTGGTTGACATAATACATAATTTAGCTGTCATTAGTATCAGCATGGTCTATAATCTGTATGTCTTCTTTGGTCTCTCATTCTACATCATTTTCCTAGTACCTTTTCGATCAGCAGTGCCATAGAAACCCCCTGATTTAACACAACTATTTTGCCACACCAACACGAAATGCGGTTGTTGTTACTTTGTTGGGGTTTTGTACTAATGCCACTATCTGGTATTATTGAAGCCATGCCTTGCAACCAAACCTATGATGTTGCCAGAGAGAATAAATTTCCCTATTCTAATTTGATTTATGATGTTATTGTTCAAGGTTGCAAAAAAATACTTAGTGTATTTATTGGAGTAATAAGATAAAATACTATAGATTTATTAAAATACTGTAGATTTGTGGTCCGTCTTATTTGATGTTCAGCTTCTTGCGAGAGGAATCTAACTTCTCTCAGCTGTTTAATCGAACAAAATCGTCCATTTTTAAGTTTACTCATTTACGGTGTTCATATATTTCCATATTTTACACGTAACAATTTCAGCTGTGCTTATCACATCTCAATGACAAAATTCTTCTCCTGTCGCAAAATTTTGCAACTTCCAGAAGTTCGCATGCCTTTAGTCAATTGACCAAACAGCGAGTTGGAGTATCTATAGTATTTTAATTTCTGATAATAATAGTGTTGCATGCAACAATTTCATGGTCTGCACCGTCGGTGGTGCAATGGTAATGTACGCCCCTCTTGCACATGAGATCCTGGGTTCGATCCCTGCTCAGACCACCTTAAAAAATATCTTTCGGCGGCGGTCACCTCGCATAGTGACGGCGACACTATCGAGTATTTAGCCATGAAAAAGCTTCTCAAAATACCGTTCGGAATCGGTGTAAAACTGTAGGTCCCAATCAGTGAGTGAAAACTGGAAAGCGTACAGCTCAGTGATTGTGAGAAGCTCTCTTTTTAATTGCATACAAATCAGTTTCGTCGCATAAAACATAAAACTAACATTAACAATTACAATGGTTTGACAGGTTATCGACAAACACTCGACGCCGTTTCAAGATAGTTAGAAAATGTTGAATCGAAGTGATATTGACATAAAAGCGACGACGACATACATGACTACAAGCATAACGGACCGAATTTATTCATTGCAGCAACGAAACTTGCGTTGTTGAAGCAACAACAAATTAATCAAGTGTACGTAACATTTCATTGCAGCAATGCAAATACATTAAAGAACGTGTTTCATCCCTGCAACAAAGCGTTTTTCCTTCATTGTAGTTGCATAAATGTATTATAATTTTACCCCAACAATTCTCACTGAGGATACCCCATGCCACAGCTCATCGACGTGGTAGTTGCAATTTGTTAGCGACCACAGTCGATGGGTTAATGAGCGAGAAGCAACTTGAACTTGATTGATACCTATGATAGCTAAAATATGTTTGATGTTGGTTGTATCGAAAATACACATTCCCTTTTATTTCTGTCCAAAAAAGAGTAACATCCAATAGCAACACAAACTCCACGAAATTTCCAACTACTTTGTTAACCGTACGAGAACGCTAAGAGCGGGATGGAAACCCTTATCTATTACTCTATGTTGAAAATAACTATGGAAAGCGAAGGCAAACATAAAAGGACTACTAACAGCAGACATGTGGAAATATTTAAATACCAACGACACCCATTTGCAAATGAAATATGTGCAATACTAGATTATAATGATGATATAGATCTTGACCAGAATGTATTAAATTTTGATAAATGTTTCGAGCATACAATACAAAAGTTTTCAAAGCAAAATATTATAAAAGAAAAAAATGATGTTAACAAATGGTTTAATAACGAAATGTACGAAATGAAAAAAGATAAAAATGTCAAGTATCAAAAGGCAATATTTGAAAACAGCTACGATGCATGGGCGGAATACAGAGAAATACGAAATAAATACAAAGTGAAGACTGTAAATGAGAAGTTTAATTACATAAATAATAGAATTAACAATGCCATAGATCAAAAGCAGATGTGGAAGGAAATCAAGGATCTTGTGATGAAAAAGAAACCAACTGTGATAAAATCTGTAATATTTAACCAGGTAGAATGTAAGGACAAAGTCCAAATCGCTAATAAATTTAATAATTACTTTGTAAATAGTATAAAAGAAATACGAGACTCAATCGAAGATGTGCAATACGTTACCCAAATTAATATGGAAAACAATATATTTAAATTCAGTGCAATAGATATTATGGAACTTAAGAACGTAATTAGGAAATTGAAAAATAAGCCTGACTACAATAAGGTATCAACGAAGATGATTCTTGATAGCTGGGATAAAACGGGAAAAGTATTGTTAAATATTATTAATAATTCATTAAAAAGTGGAAAATTCCCAGAAAACTGGAAAGAAACAATGATAACACCTATTGAAAAAGTGTCAAAAACTAAATATTGTGAAGATTATCGGCCCATCAATACGTTGAAAACATGTGAAAAAATATTAGAAAAAGTCGTGAAAGATCAATTAGAAAAATATATTGAAAATTGCTCCATTTTGTCAAAATACCAGTCGGGTTTCCGAAAAAAGTACTCTTGTGAGACCACTGTTAACTACGTAATAAGTCGCTGGAAGAATATAGAAAAAAATAGGAAGATAATGGCAGTCTCTCTTGATTTTAAACGTGCATTTGAGACAATAGACAGAAGCATATTGATTAAAAAACTTTACATGTATGGAATACGAGGCACTGAGTTAAAATGGTTTGAATCATACCTATCAAATAGGAAACAAATTACGAAAGTTAATGGTGCCTTGTCAGAAAAAATAGACAATGATTACGGTATACCACAGGGCTCGATTCTTGGTGCATTATTATTTATTATATATATAAATGATATGCCCGATGTATTAGAGAAAAGTGAGATTGTTTTATATGCGGATGACACACTAATCTTCACAGAGGGAGATACGGACGCCCAATGCCGGGAAAATATGACGCTCGATATAAATAACATAAACATGTGGTTGAAAATGAATAAACTTAAACTAAATGAAAAAAAGACGCAGACAATGGGAATTAATATGATTAGCGGTGAAAATTTTGAAATAAATGGTGAAATTATTGAAAAAGTAAATAAAATAAAATACCTTGGTTTTATAATAGACGCAAAACTACAGTTTAAAGAACATATTGAATATATATGTAAAAAAATTGGCAAAAAAATTGGTTTTTTCAAAAGAATAAGAAATAATATTTCCAACATGACTGCGATACACATTTACAATACAATGATAAAACCTCACTTCGAATTTGGATCAACAATTTTATATACATGCTGCCGTGAATCCCAATTGGAAAGGATGCAAAAACTACAAAATAAAGCAATGCGAAGTATTCTAAAGTGCAATCGATATACACCCATACATACAATGCTTGAATGTTTAAAATGGCTTAACATAAAACAAAGACTTAAATTAAATACCCTAATATTTATACGAAAAATGAAGCAGGGCAACGCACCAGAATATCTATGTGAACAAATAAACTACGTAGGCGAATTACAACCGTATGGACTTAGAAATTCTGAAGACTTCAGACTAAACCGAGTAATGACGACAGCAATGCAGGCAACACTCTTCTACAAAGGACTTAAATTTTTTAACACACTACCAAATTATATAAAATCTGAAACAAATAATACTGTATTTAAAAGAAATTGTGTATTTTTTATAAAAAACAATAATATTTAAATTGTAATGCAAATATTTTTGAGAATTTGTTGTATGAAAAGTATTTTAAATACTAAATAAATGAATGAATGAATGGTATTAACTGTATATTTTTAGTGCCGGCGACATTTGGGGCTTTAAATGTCTTTGCTCCCATACCTTTGACAGAAATGAGTGCATAAAAAACTGGCAACTCGAGTAAAATATTTAAAAGTAATCCGCTTGCCGATTTATCATGCTTAAGAATTTACGAATCACAAATGCCACACGAAATAAGCTAC
The DNA here is from genome assembly GCA_963931995.1 of Phaonia tiefii. Taxonomy (NCBI): domain Eukaryota; kingdom Metazoa; phylum Arthropoda; class Insecta; order Diptera; family Muscidae; genus Phaonia; species Phaonia tiefii. The sequence continues at coordinate 84,072,571 of OZ008367.1, read as the reverse complement.
AGTGCTGATACAGAGTAATTTTTGATACTGATAACATAAGCTGTTTGTCCACTCGACAAAAATTTTGGTCGGAAGTAAGGTAACGTTCATTTATACCAGTCATAACTCCCCAAAACGCGCAATCTAGGCGCTCATACATGCAGCCGGTGCTTTCAAGAATACTCTATGTATACATAGTTAGGCAATTAATCAACCTTCTAGTGGAGAAAATCATAACTCTATTCAAATTATATAACAAATATCTCCAATCATTCGTACTGTAAGACTCATGTGATCTCTCGAAAGTTTGGGTTTTTTTTTCGTTATATCCAAAAAATATGCAAAGGTATTACTACTTATTATTGGTACTAGTCATCATAGAGTAGTGACACCTAGAGGTGTCATCATACTCATCTAGTGGTTAATTTCGCACTATTCGTGGTGAGGTCGGTGCGATAAAGAGTTATTTGACGTAAAGTGACTTACACCAGCACCGGAATTCTGTAACTTTTACCGGTAAATTCCGTAAAAACCGGTAGTTAAATAGTCAAAATTCGTGAAATTTCAATGCAACATTTCCGAATTTTGTTAATTTAACTAACGATTCTTGTCGTTAAAAGGATACAGAATTCCGTTGCAGGGGAGTTACGAGAACTTTTGATTTAAATTTGTCATGTCTTTTTGGTTTAGAAGTGTGAAATTTAAACGAGTTTTGAACTTTTTTGCTATCTTTTATTGTTAGAATACATTTGTGGTGTATTTACTCAACATTTTTAACATTTACTCAACAATTTAAGCCGCTGCTGATTAATTTTTGGTTGATTTGAACTAATGCCTCTATCTACTATTATTAAAGAAATACTTTTAAACATGCAACGTCCATAAGCAACCACACCAAATTTCGTAGGTTTACTGAGAGAAGCCGCTGCTCTAGGTATAAGATTACTCTATGGTAGTCATTAGCATTAGATTCCACTCACATAGAGGGCGGATCAATAAGTCCGTGACTTCTTGAATGAAACACAGTTTTTTTTTGCAAAAAAAGTATTTATTCTGCAACATAATCCCCTTTTAGTTCAATACACTTAGTCCAACGTTTCTCCAATTTGTGTATCCCTTCCAAAAAATAGGATTTTTCGAGGTCCATAAAATAGGCATTTGTTTGATCAATAATTTCATCGTTGGAGCTAAATCTCTTTCCACCGAGCCATTTCTTTAGGTTTGGAAATAGTCACTGAGGGCTAAATCCGGAGAATATGGCGAATGAGGTACCAATTCGTAGCCCAATTCATAGAATTTTGCCATTGAGATTACACACGTGTGCACCCGTGCATTATCTTGACAAAAAATAACTTTTTTCTTGGCCATATGGAGTCGTTTTTTGTTTTAAATCCTCGTTAAATCGGTCCAATAAGTTGGCATAGTATGCGCCATTTATAGTTTTTCAATTTTGAAGATAATCGATGTGGATTATCCCGCGTGCATCCCAAAAAACTGTTTCCATCACCTTATTGGCCGACAAACTTACCTTGGCCTTCTTCGGGGCCGGTTCACCCGGAGAAACCCATTGTTTAGATCCAAGATGTTTCATCCACAGTTACAAAACGCCGAAAAACTCCTTCGAATTGCGGTTAAAGAACTCCAAGCAATCCTTTGAAGTTGTCACACAATTACGTTTATGGCCAATTGAGAGCAAACGCGGCACCCAGTTTGCAGACAGATTTGTTAAACCCAACTGATCATTTAAAATCGAAACCACACGGTCATATAAATTGCCAATGGCATCAACAATCTCATGCACTTTTACTCTTCGATCGGCCAACATCATATCGTGGATTATTTCGACATTTTCGAATGTATTGACCTCAATTGGCTGTCCAGAACGTTCAGCGTTATTTGTACTTGTGCGACCACAACGAAGTCAGTAAACCATTGAATGCCATTGAAGTCGATGGTGCAGAGTCCCCATAGTATTTGTCAAGCATTTCCTTGGTTTGATTGACGGGTTTTTTTTTCGCAAAAAATAATGTTTAGTGAGCACTTGAAATTCACTTTTTTTCCATTTTTAAAAAGATGCATGAGGTTATATGTTTTCAACAGCTATTAAACGCAAAGTAAATGACGGAACTTGGTCAAAATTTGACAGTAGACTATTAACAGGTTGTACTTGATGGGAGCAGTGTTGGATTTCGTATAACTACGAGGGAAGTTCGAAAAGTCCCGGATCCTTCCCAACGTGTCCGCAGCTTTGGAGATAAACCTTTCGCTCTATGTGGACTAAACTGTAAGACTAGCAACAGGGCAACTGCGAGTCATCAAAGCGAGTGAATTGGGGAACTCCTGAGGATGGAGTCATCTCTCCCCTACACTCAACAATATGAGGATCAAAACCGTGACGTATGCGGGTGACGTGGTAATAATGTTGTCTGGTTTGTTCCCACCCGTGTTGACCGAAATCGTGAATAGGGCCTTGAAATCATTTAACGATTGGGCCACTGGGAGTGGTCTTAGAGTAAATCCAGGGAAATCTGAGGTCATTCTTTTTATCACGAAGACTAATATACTAAAGTTTAAACCTCAGCTAAGTGGAATAGAGATTCCACTATCAACTTACGCCAAGTACTTCGGCGTGATTCTAGACCCTAAAATGTCCTGGAAGCGTAACATAAAGCACTGCGCACAGAAGCAACCGTTGCATACTACGCTTATAGGAAAATGTTCGGAAGCCGATGGGGTCTCCGACCGAAAATGGTATAGTATAATCAGACCTATACTCTATAGTATAATCAGACCTATACTCTCCTACGGAGATATGGTATGATGGCCTGTCGCGGGAAAGACGTCCATCATAAAACTGTTGTATAGAGTACAGAGATCAGCTTGCATCAACAATAGTATAATTGGACCTATATTCTCCTACGGAGCAATGGTATGGTGGTCTGTCCCGGGCCCACCATAAAACTGTTGTATAAAGTATAGAGATCAGCTTATATCGGCATAACAGGGGCAATGAGGACGTGTCCAGCTGAAGCCCTTAATGCAATAATGCATATTTTACCAATTGACCTTCACATAACAGCTAGTTCGGCCTGGAGTGCTACCTGACAATATGCTCTCGAAGAGCAACGCATATGGACATGCTAAAATACTACAGATAATCTCAAGAGAACTCAATGTAACCACCGATTACTGCACCCCCTCATTGACGTTCGATATCCTATTCGATGTGAGGTTTGCCAGAAGAATACAGTGGGATAAAGGGGAACCACTGATAGGTTTTGACACCAAAGTATTTACGGACGGATCCAAAATGGAATGTGGAACCGGCTCGGGTGTCTTCTCCGAATAGGCTAGCCTGAATTTATCATACAAACTCCCAGAAAAGTGCAGCGTTTTCCAAGCGGAGGTACTGGCCATCAAGAAAGCCTGCGACGAACTTATACTACAACGGAAAACAGAGCGCATCGGAATATTTGTAGATAGCCAGGCGGCTCTCACATCTAACAAAACTGCAACTAAACTCGTTAGTGAATGTAGGGAAAAACTTGTCGAGCTAGGTCGTCTGGCCAATATGGTTCTTATTTGGGTATCAGGCCACAAGGGTCTCCTTGGGAACGAAAGGGCAGACGAACTAGCCAGGGCAGGATTCTCCTCCACCGAACTCCATATGGTGTCAGTCGCAACGCCTATAGGGTCAGTCAAAAGATGTATTTTCCCGCATTACCTTGAACAAGCAAAGGCCAGATGGGATAGGACGGAAACGTGCCGCATATCCAGAAACACATGGCCAGAATAGAACATTCACCGGACTAATTCCCTGATTAACCATAAACGGGGGAACATATCAAGGCTAATTGCCCTGCTGACCGGTCACTGGCCAATAGATAGTCACGCAAGACGGCTGAAGCTTTCATATAATGATCACTGCCGTGCCTGCGAAGACTCAGAAGAGAAGGAGACGGTGGAAGATCTCCTCTGCAGCTGTCCGGCTCTAATGAATAGACGCCTAAAGTCTATAGGTCATCCCTTCCCACACAACTCACTGAGATACACGAGATAGAACTAGGGGATCTAATGAGGTATCTCCGATTAACAGGGTGGGCATAGAATGCAAAACGGTGTCTCAAGGCACTAACTGATGCTAAATAGTATATTTAGCAACCACGTAAACCAACCAACCAGGAATAGATGACCTTCATTGAATCCTTCCACATTTGCAGCTTGATCTAATTGCTGACAATCCACTTCCTTACATGAACAAAGTCATGAATTTCACCAAGTCCTAGTCGCATACTCTCACTGACTATATTGGCGGCGGCTAAATTAGGGTCAAATGCTAAATCTCTAGGAAGCTTCAACTCTGTTCCGAACATGGCTCGATTAGGTCTACGCTCAATTTTGGTATGTGTTTGTCTCAATCTTTCTGTTCAACCTTTACGAATTTTCTTAGGCATTCCTCAAGCGTTTATGCTATCAACCCGAATACACACTGATGTTATCCTCGTACTACGTATTTAGTTAAATTCGTGTATTTCCTACAAATGGTGGATTCAAAATTGAAGTTGTAATATTGAAGTAACATTTCCAGATTCGCAAAATTCCGGTCGTTTGCTGAAGTAGTTCACCATAATAAACACGTACTGGTTGGAAATTGACCAGGCATTTGATGGTGTCACTAGAATTTTCCTTTCGCATTGGTTCTTTAGTTGACATGTACTGAGTTCAACAAGCAATCCAATCGACTACTGCTTCTTGACGATCAACCCAATAAACCGTTGATTTAGTTTTTGTGGGGATTGCTTTATGGGTGTCATTTTACGTGTTGTATACCAATTGTATGGTATGCAATCCGGCATTACCTCTCTTTTTGGAGGCAGGGACCATAATTAGATTATTCGCCATTTTACCATCTTCATTTTCCTATATACTATACAGGGTGATTCAGGAAGTTCCGGACAAATTTCTCCAGCGTATTCCTTGGCTCATTTCATGAAGAAAAGTCCACTAGGACCATGTCCGAAAATGTAAGGGTGCGAAATGGCAGCGGGTCCAACATTTTCGGATTGGCGGTCGGACGGTAGAAGGGTAAAGTTGCTAACTTCTGAGCCAGTGGTCTTCCCTCGACGTTGGATTGGACGAGCTGGACCAATCGCCTGGCCGCCACGTTCTCCAGATCTGACACCACTTGATTTCTTTTTGTGGGGCTACATGAAAGATTGTGTGTATTCTGTGCAGATCCACAATCGTGAGCAGTTACTTGCACGCATTGAGGAAGCTGCGGTGAAAGTTCGTGAATTATGTGTTTGATTCTTCAGCCAAAAATTTCAATAAAATAAAATCTTAAACGTGTTAATTCACAAAAACAAATAAATGTGTGCTGTTATTTCGCTTCCAAAAACAAAAACAAACATTTTTGCATTTCAGTAAAATGGTCATAACTTTGGAACGGTAAGACGTCTGGGCTTCATTTAGGTCATTTTGGAAAGGTAAGAGGTATGGCTATCTTTCAACAGAAAAAAAATAAGTTACCTGCCATCTGGCTGAGCAAATTGAAGTTATGTGGATTTTTTCCCATTTTTTTCCAGCTCTGTATCTCGGCGATTTGACTTTTTTCTACTTTTTTTATTGATTCTCAAAGACCTCTTAAAGACCTTTCCAACAAGCCCAAAAAATCCGACCACTGGCTCTACTACCCTCCGACCGCCAATCCGAAAATTTTGAACCCGCTGCTATTTCGCACCCTTGCATTTTCGGCCATGGTCCTAGTGGACTTTTCTTCATAAAATGAGCCAAGGAATACGCTGGAGAAATTTGTCCGGAACTTCCTGAATCACCCTGTATAATCCATCCAATAATCAGGCTATTCCATTGTACCCAATCTGAGTTAAAATGGGGACTCTCTGGTGCGATTTCATTCCGCTATAATCTTATTTCCTCTTCTTTTGCCAATATATTTTTGCAGGACACAGGATCGATTCATTGTGCCTTATCGGATCTGGAGCAAAATTGATTTATCAGGGACAAATATCCGTCTCCACAATCCCTTCAGGGGATATGATGGGAAACAATTTTTTTTAAATATTCCTCAATTTGTCAGACTCATCTTGGGATCACAACGGGCGTCATTGGACTAAGTATGTCAATAGTGACAGTCAGTTCTACTTAACCAAACTTTTTATGGTACTGTGAGTAGAGGTGCCAGACTCAAAAGTTGTAGTGTTTTGCGGTTCAGAACTTTGCTTATAGTGGCAGGCGGTGTTGCTATGGCTAGTTTTCGCAGCGCTTGTGCATGAGGACCTGGGTTCGATCCCTGGTCTGAATACCTTAAATTTCCTTCAACGACGGCCACCTCGCTTAGTGAAGACTCCAAGTCAGTGAAAAATTAGAAAGCGCACAGCCCACTGGTTGTGAGAAGCTCTCCCCAATCCCTTCATGGAATGTAACGGGAAACGGTTTTTTTTTTGTGGTAACGAAAATTTCATAAAAACTAATTACAGATCTTAAAAGAGACAATCTCTGACTCAAAAACTTCTGGATTATTTGTATTAACTTATTCAAGAATTTACCATTATTTTATTTTCAGATGATATTGATGCAAATTACATAGAAATTGAGAAGCGGAAAATTGAAACGGAGCCGTTCTATCGCACTGTGGATCGAGCAACTGCCGAAGACATTCTCAGCGGCAGGGAAGATGGCACTTGCTTAGTAAGACCTTACAAAGAAGAGGTAATATATTTCATTATACGAGTATTATAAACGTTTTTCAATCACATTTCGGCTCAAGTTGTTTTTTTCCATTAAAAATAATTTTTAATACAAAATAGTTTTTACAAGAAGAAGTGAAATATATTATTGCGGTGAATGGTTGGGAATAGTGATGTACAGTATCGAGGAACCCCTTCAGTAGAACCGGTTCTTTACAAGAACCGACGGGACCGGTGCTTACAAGAACCGAATTAAGGTTCCAAAAGAAGTGAAATCAGTTTCAAACGAACCGAAATACGGGCCCAAATGAACCGATATCAGTTCTTAAAGAATCGAAAACGGTTCTAGAAGGACATAAAAACGTGTTCATAAGAACCGAAAAACGGTTCGAAAAGAACTGAAAAAGGGTTGGAAAAGAACCATAAAACGGTTTCAGAATAAGAGCACTCGGTTCCAAAGGAAACAAAAGTATTACACTTTGGATGAGGGTATAAAATTGTGAATTTTTTGTCAAATTTAATATTCTTATAATAACTTGAGCACTTTAGCCTCTTTGGGACAGCAATTCGCTGAGAACCGGAACCGGTCCAAATACATGTTCTTTCCGGAACCGAACTCGGTAATACCGGTTCTTTAAATACCCAGAACCGCACATCACTAGCTGGGAATATACTTTATGTAGCTATTTCGATGCTCACCAAGGCATTTCATCAGCTAGCTTCTCAACAAATACATATTTGGATATACCATCACACGTTATAGTGAAAATAATATATTTCCAATATACACAAATATTGCAATGCTACGATTTTGTCACCGGTTTGGAAAAACTTTCAACATCGCTTTATGTCTATGTCAACATTGACAGATCGACTAGTTGGGATTTAAGAGCACCACAGTAACTGTACGTTTGTCACCCCTTAAGCTTTTCCCAAAGAATTACAATCATAGACGAATTTAGTATAGACACATTAATTCTCTCAATAAATTAAACGTCATAGGTATGGTTGCAAGTGAACATTGGATGGTGGAACGCATGGGTTCAATAATACATTCCAGATAGAGACAATAGTACACAACGTCTAACAAAGCAACAACAATCGCATTACGTGTTTTTGTATCAAAATAGTTGTGGCAAAATACAATACATATGTATACCAACGATAAAAGTCAAAAAAAGTGAAAAATACATATAAATTCCACAATTCTATACCAAAACGAAATGAATAAGTTAACTCAAAAGTTCTTGTAACTCCACCTGGTGTACGACGAAGAGTGTGAAATGAATCGTCAAATGAGAGAATTAACTCGTCTATATTAAATTCGTCTATGATTACAATAAAACAGTACAACACGATAAAATATAACCATATTCGGGTACCACTACGTGATAAAACACGAAGTCTTTGTTTAAAGATGAAGTTTTTTTTTTGATTTTAAATGTTTACAATTTTTGTTCTTTATGACAAGAGCTACAACTTTCCCCCAGAGAGTAAATCAAAATTCTGAACTATTTGCAAGATATGAGACTGACAAAATGATCACTTTTTTGCAAGAACGACAAAACTGGGAGACACGGGTCTTTAATTTTGGTCTTTTATCGCGTTGTGGTATTCGTATATGGTTATATTTCCATGACTTAAAAAATTACAGACAGTGTAATCAGTCAGCAGCATTATTTATTTTTCTATTTTATAATCTTAATTTATTCGTATGGAAATTACACCGTCATGGTAGAATAAGTAAGGAAGACGCAGTAGATGGTGTTGTAAATGTAGGCAATAACAACAGGCATTTTGTTTTTTATTTATATTCCGCCAAATTTTACACACATGTGTGTCTACAATAAAATTAAACAGAAAAAAATATAAGTGCAACAACAAAATACATGTGACTTTGACATAAGAGCAACACAGAACCAAGAAAAAGTTCACATCAGCTGTTCCAACGAGTCTACCTCCTTATTCTACCATGGGCACAAATATCAAATGTAATTATTAATGAATTTGATATCTTACATACAAATACAAATTGCTGTTAACTTCTAAATTGATTACAATAAATATTTTTACTTACAGGACGTCGCCATAAAGTACATTGTAAGCATTTATGCTCAAGATGAATTTTTTCACCTGTTCATCCGACAAGTGCCAGGCAAAGATTTGTATGCCATCGGTCAAGAAAAGTTCCAGGAGAGACTGTATAAAACACCAAACGATATTATAGATTTCTACAGACATAACATTCTACAGTGTACAAATAAAGAGTGTACCTTAAGTCTAGTCCTAAGACCTATTATTGTTTAGGCTGCGAAAATGCGTTATGTGGATTCATTAGTTTTTAAATAAATTTATTATAAAGAATTTAATACAAACATTTATTTGGGTACATTACAATCCGATTCGCAGGCGAAGTTTAATTTATTAATCCATATCAAAATATATTTTCATTATCTAGAGTGAAATGGCAAAAAATTTAAACGATTTCCAATCAACCTACATAGTATATCTTTCTACCCATAGAGAAATTCAGATACCTAGAGTAATGATTTCTCTCATTAAATTTATGAAGTTTAGGTGGTTGCATATGGACGTTGCATGTTGAAAAATAGTACCAGATAGTGGCAATGGTTCAAACCAATCAACAAGAAAACAGCAATGGCATTTAATTTTGTGAGTTAAAATTTTTGTGTCAAATTCAACACAAATGGTCGCCTGAATCTTGACTTGCCGTATACGCCATTTAGATGTTTTTGAGTTAGAAACGAATTTGGAACGAGAAACACTCAAATTGTACGCCATGCCGATCCACGTCGAGTATTGCTTTTGCTGTATAAGCCAGATGGTTATCAATTTCTACCGTTGAACGAAACTTTTAACTCGTTCTTCTCAAAACGGCAATTTGGCGTATAGGGTAAATCAAAGTACAGGCGACGAAATATGTATATACTAAAGCTGGCATCACACGATTTGTACACAAAATTACAAATTTAGATTTGTTCACATTTGCGCATTTTGATATAGATGTGTGAATGATTTTGCGATCAGACGATTTGGCTATTAAACATCCAAATGATTTCTCACACATTTGCACACAGTAGTAACGTGACAAATATTAAGTCTGTTTTTTATTCCCTGCTAAACTAATTTTTCGACCACTTTGTATGGGGAGTTAAGCGATTTAAGACACTGGCGTTCTCTTATAGCGCGTTTTCAAAAGCTCTAACGCAAAAAAAAGCTCAACGTTGAGTTGTATACGTTGATTGTGTATACTTCTACGAAAGCTTTTGAAAACGCGCGACAAGAAAAGGCCAGTGTGGCCCCGGCCTAAGCGGTTCCCCATACAAAGTCGTCGAAAAATTAGTTTAGAAGGAATTAAAAAAACAAGCTTACTGTCAAGCTCATTCGTACGATTTATCCAATTGGTCATAAATACTAAAACAGTTGATCAACTCACAACCATATTATTGCATCTATAATATTGCAACATATGTTTTGGGGTGGCTAAAACATATTATTTTAATCTAAAAGTTTTAGGCCGGGGCCACACTGGCGTTTTCTTGTCGCGCGTTTTCAAAAGCTCTAACGCAAAAAAAAGCTCAACGTTGAGTTGTATACGTTGATAGTGTATACTTCTACGAAAGCTTTTGAAAACGCGCGACAAGAAAACGCCAGTATGGCCCCGGCCTTAAATACAAATCTTTCCGCAAACTCATATTTTCGGAGTTGTCGGCATCCAAAGTGTGGATATACTTATATAGTAAGGTAAGCTGAAGTGAAGTTGGCTGATTGAGCAAGTCTCATAAAATTTTCAAAAAAAAAACTAATTGAAAAAACAAGAACTCGAGTAGTGAAAAAAAATGGGGTTGTATGTATCTATAAGCCCTACTGGGTGCAATAAAACGGTACACCCAGAAACACGTAAGTATGGGTAAGTGTTGGTCCTCAAATGAAAGGTATTCCTCTCAAGAATACGTGATGCCGCTTGAGTTCATTTATTATACGTAATTATTATTGAGTAATGATCGTTTTTTAATCCGATTTGTTTTTTTAATTGTGATAGGTGGCGCTGCTGTGGCGTTTATATATTGCTAAAAATTATTCTATTTTTCGTTTTCTATTCAACCTTTTTGAATAGGTAGATCTTAATTTGTATAACCTCACCCATAGGGATGGGGGTATATATCATTTAATACGTAAAAAAATGTAATACATAGAAGGAGCCATATTAGACCTTTAGTATCTTTGGACGAAAATCGTTTTAGGACTTTTTAAGACGTTTGAGCCATGTCCGTCTGTCTGTCTGGCTGGCTGGTCAACACGATAACTGCCGTAAATCTTTACAGATCTCAATGAAATATTTTCAGTGACTATTATTTGCCAATATTGAGTTTGGGATTGAAAATGGGCGTTGTGACCACGCCCCTTCTGGTACCTCCCATACACATCGACACATTTAGCACAAAATCACATTTCTTTCAAACCTTTCTTCTGGTAGATGTGATTAGCTTCAACTCTCACACCGGTTAATAATCTGTAAATGCCTGGTTAACTGGAAGAAATGGGCGAGATTGTCACGCCCATTCTGGTACCTCCCATACAAAACAGGGTGTTCGTCGGGGTTGTCAATCCGAGAAATCTCGTGAAACACTTCCGAGCTTAATGAAATTAGGTATAAGGCTTCACGTTATCAAACGCCAATCACCGAGTAAAACAAGGGTGATTTTGCCACGCCCATTGTGGTACCTCCCATACAAAAGTTGTTCGGCACAAGAAGTCCCGCAAAACCGAACCAATCTTTATGAAAGGTTGTACTAGGCAATATTTAGTCAAATAAAACTCTCCTATAGAAAATGAGCTGTTTTGCCACACCTATTCTGGTACCTCCCATATAGAAGTTGGGCGGATGACCTGTTGATCGACACGATTACTCGCGTAAACTACAACCGATCTTAATATAATTCGGTACTAGGCAATATTTTGCTAAAAGCTACTGTGTAATTAATAACTGACTATTGTGTCACGACCAGTTTCGTACCTCCCATACAAAAGTTGGGCGTATTTCCGGTTTGCCGACTCGATATCTCCACTAAATCTTAACCGATCTTAATAAAATTTGGTACTGATCAAAATTTTGGCAACAACTTGCCATGCCCATTTTTGTACCTCGCATATAAATATTGGGAGGGAAACTAACTAATCTGGGTATTCAATAATATTTAGTGCAATGTCGTCAGTCTGCTATTGAATATGGTCACTTTTGAGTATGGGTGTTTTTATTTAACAGAACTCCAACACAATGGATGACTTAGGGTGAGGGTATGATTAAGTCGGTTCAACTTATGTACTGGTTAAATAATTAGATTAGTTCAGTAACAAACCGATGACGGAGGGTAGCGGTCGCTGCGCGACTTTACTTGCATGTTGTGTTGTACTCAAGTTTTGTTTTCGTAAGTTAGACTTGAAAGTATTTTTTGTGTTGCGAGTTTTTTGTTGTTTGTATGTAACATTCTGTATCGCCTATATGTAATGTACGACATATCATATATTTCAGAATTTCTGATAATGTCTTGCGGCGAAAGACGAAATATTGAAAAATAAATTAAAATATATACAACAAAATTGACCTCGAACCTAATTATTTAAAAATTAAGATCTAACTAATTCTAAAAATTGTATTTACCAGCTGATTTAGAACATACTTAAAATATGTTTTAGTTTGAGTTTAATTTAGGATTGTTTTGATAGCATTTTATTTGATACAAATATCTGTTTTCGACTGTTACAAAATTTGGTCGAAGTGTTATACAATTTTGTATGGGAAACCACAAGACAACATTTAGTATGCTCATTAGTGTTGACGTCAACATTTTGAAAGCCATTTAGTAACGAACAGCAAATATTGAATTTTAACCAAAATGGAAGAGAAGTTCACATCACAAGTACGAACAAACGCTCATTTAGATAACCCGCAAAGACTACGCACGGACTCCTCTTTTCGCCAATAATTTTTAAAAAAAGGTATCCTAAAATCATACGGAAACCAACCTAAAAAATAGCTCCTACATATATAAATTATTAAAAACATGCATCAATGCAATCATACATATTATCTGCAATGCAATCTATTTTTCTTTAAAATAATTTTTTTTTAGAAAATGAAGTATGTATGTGTAATAGGGTGGGTCAATTTTTTTGCCGACCAAGAGTATAACAGAAACGTAATCTACGGCTAATTTTATGAAAATGTTCCCAAGAAACCTTGGATCTAAAATCAAAATCAAGCCCGCGATTTTTCATTTGAAAATTTTTATACATATTAGCGTAAAAAATCGATCCAAAAGCCATTCTTTTGAAACTTGATACTCTTCGATTTCGATGGAATTTAGGTCTTTAGGTTTAGTTTTAGGTCGTTTATTTTAGGTCGAAACTCCCCACGGATCATGTTTTATAGCTATGTAAAGTTGGTCATCTGTCATTGTTATTTCGAGCATTAGGAGCCTCGATAAAGTAATATTGCTATATTCAAGTGTAAAGACTTAAGTGTGTCCTCATAGTAATCAGGAACTGCTTTGGTATATATAATTTAAGAACTATTCAAAGACAATGGACGTTTTTCAATGACCGTGTACGGATTTAAATTGGTATTTTTCCTCAATTGCACCAGATAAAGAAGCATTTTATTTGTTACCATACAATTGAGGAAGTTTTGTAAATAATTATAATGACAATCTAATAATAGCAAACGTTACTCTCCAGATTCGTTATGCATAAATGAGCTTAAATATGATTGTACAATGTGATCTGTTCTCATGATTGTTTGCACATTATCTGTCCACATGCCCAATCTAAGGTCAGATATTTAATGAGTAAAGTTGTGCGTTCCATGCAGTTTAATGAATTTATATTAATATTAATTAATCCACGTTTATGTTTTCTATTAAAAAAATTTTATTATGCCTGCTTTAAATTTACATTTTCCTATTAAATTGATGAATTTCAGAATAGTAAAATTTCTCGAATAACTCGAGTTATACAAAAACTTCACTCGGAATTTCGAGTTAGTCAGTAAATGTACATGTTTTCGAATTACTTGAATAATGCACAAACCCGAATAATTGGATACCCTAATCTTATAGGGTGTTTACACGCACTAGATCTTGCAGATCGACTCGATAATCGACAAACCACTGTAATATCATATGATTTCTCATGCATTTTGGTACTCAAGATCGAGTAAATTTATCTCAATAATTTTATTATCTTGTCACAAATCATTTGAAACACAGAGTTGTATACGCACTTTCGGTAAAATCATAGATAAAGGAATTAACTAGATATCACACATGCCGCGGGAAATTTATTGTTCAATGGGATATTTTCTAGATGGAGCTAAATGCAATAATTACAACGTAGATGTATTTAGAACAGGTGATAACAAAGTCAACACGTAAATCTGGTCACTTACGACCATTTCGCGCACAGAGGTCGATGTAATAAATTGGGAAGAATTTGTACCCGCCTAAAAGTATACCACCTAAACTTCTAAATTTGTTTGTTTTATTAGCGGTATTCACAATCATTTGTAGTTGGTCTTGCATTTTTGATAGAGTATTCAAAAATCCCAAATCGAAGACACCGATTTTTCGGTTGTTTCAAAAAATTTCCTTTTTCGGCAAACTAGTTGCTCCGGTTTTTTGGATGGAAAACTCCCGATTTACACCGGTTTCAGTTTTTATAACATGTCTCGCATGTTGTATTTTTCTAAATTAAAAATTAATTAATAAAATTAAAATTCGTAATAAGATACGTTTACAAGACTAAATGACTATAAATTGTGGAAATTTTAAATAGTATGAAACCAAAATTCAATAAATTCGTAGCAACTTAACTGTACGTTTTTTGAGATTTATATAAAAATATTTCAAAGATTGAAGTTTTCGATTTTAATATTCGACCTATATGGTTAATATTAAGCGTGTCTTTTATGACAAAAGTTTAAATAAAATAGTATTCTCCTACCCCGTCAGCGACAATGTCTGGAGAGCAACGTGGTCTAAAAATTAGTTTAGCGGGGAATAAAAAACAGGTCTATTTTTGTAATACAATATACGCTGACTTGGTAAAGAGAATACTATTTTACTCAAAATTTTGAATTTTGTTTTTGATCATTTATCCATTCCTGAGGATGATGTTCGATGGGGATCGAAATATTGAATAAATAATTTGAAAATAACTCCGACCTCCAGCTTGATTTCTGAACAAGAACAACATTATTGCAAAGAATTATTTCCTTTAAATTTTCTTTAAAAAATTGCTACATAAATTATTTTTTATGTGGAAAAATTTAAACGTGTGAAGTGGAACTCAAAGTGGAAGTTTTTGAAAAATGTAATTTTGGAATTAAATTAAAAAAAAGCAAAATACCGGTTGTTCGAAAATGCTAATGTTGAAAATACTTAATAAGCGTGTTTTTTATTTCCCGCTAAACTAATTTTGCATAGGCAGCTGCTTAAAATCGCTTAGTTCCCCATACAAAGTGGTCGAAAAATTGATTTAAAAGGGTATAAAAAAACTGGTAAAATATGCCTGTTTTAAACAAATTTTTCGACTACTTTGTATGGGGTACTAAGCGATTTTAAGCGGCTCCTCTTACAAACTGATCGAAATTTTAGTTTACCAGGGGATAAAACAATACGGATTAATATTCTTTGGTTTAGTTATATTATCATTAAGCGGCAATGTGATATTTGAATTGTCAAAATAAAATAAAAATAAAAAATATTATAAACAGCAAAATTAATTTTCATTTAAATACCAGATATTTTAAATCGAAAAATTTGAGCAGTATAGTAAATGAGATTATATTGTTGTCCGAGAATTGTTTGAAGAAACGTATTACATTAGGCCTGTTTATATCACCTGCTAAACTAATTTTAAGGCCAATTTTTATGAGGAGCTCCTTAAATCGCTTACATAGTTTTCCATACAAATTGGTCGAAACATTGGTTAGGAAGGAATAAAGAAAACAGGACTATTGATATAAAAATTGTTGCCAATTGTATTTTCTTAAAAAAATATGAAGAGTATGTATGTGTGATAGAGAGATGTTTGACGAAAAGTGACATACACCAGGTGGAATTAAAATAACTTCTGACTTTAATTTTTCATGTCGTTTTGGTGAAAAACTGTGAAATTTAAATGTGTTTTACACTTTTTTATTGACTATCATTGTCAGCATACATTTGTGCTGTATTTAACACAATAATTTTAACACACAAATAATAAATAATTAATAAATACATCTTAAATTTTCATCCCCAAAAAATCCCCGGATCCTCAAACCAAAAAAAAAATCTCCGGTTTTGAAAAAAATCCCCAATTTGGGGATAAATCCCCTAAACTGACAACACTGTTTAGGGCCAAATATTACAAAATTTTAATTTTCGATAAAAGACAAATATGTATTTGTATTATTCAAAATATTACGAAAACACCGCAAGTTTTGTCACTAAAATCTCTAAAAACTTCCTTTCTATTAGATCTACATAAATCATTATGGTATCGTTGGATGCGGAATCGGTCAAAGTCAATTATTCTCTCTATATTTTGACCGTAAAATCTCCCAAAGTCAAAATTTTTGAAAAACTATGAATTTTAGATGTTTGGATAATGTTTTTAGCTCCATCTTGCAAAGAATTCAGGCAAAATATTTTGGGTATATTCATAAAACATAACAAGGTTTAATTTTAAGGACGGATAACAGGAACTTTTTTTCGAACCGGCCTTAGTGTACACCGTCCTTAGTGTACATGATGACGCTGAAATTTTTAATAATTGTTAAATTAATTGAATTGGATTCACAGATTTAAATAGATAACATATTGTTACGTATTTCCTTAATCACCCCTTTTAGCTTTGTTATATTTTCCGTTAATGAAACAAGGTTCGATTTAAATTACGATAAGTACAACAGTTTTAATTCTTTTTATTTTGCTTATTCAGTACAACAATTCACTTTATTTACACAAACTTAATATTCACGATTGTGTAATTACTTCGCGTTGCATATTTTTGAGCGTTCAATCGCTGACAGACTCAGAAATGCTGTTCATCTGCTATGTGTATCAGCTCCATTACTTGACACCAGGGTGTCTAGAGGGTTCCACCTACTTCTAGAACCTGTTTCTCGACGATTCGTTAGATTTTGTTGCCGCTATAAAATTATCTGTAGATTTCCACCCGTTTCCAGAACCATTGGTATTGCCGTCTCTTTTGGAATCTTAAAGAATTTATTCATTATTCTGGTTTGGCGAGCTGGTATATTGTTGCGAAGGTATACTTTCAGACGCAGACAGTGGCATTAAGCGTTAATAGAAGATTTTACTTAATCGTAACAATATGATTGTCTAACGGATAACTCTTTAGTGTTTTCCTGAAACCATTTTCTTTGATTCCAAATACGACATATATACCACGTAAGGTGTCTCTCGAATTTTTGCTGTTTTAATATCGCTGTACTTTTTAGCTTAATATATGTCTCCCGTGTTAGAGGATTACTGGGTCCAAAACGGCGGCACACAAAACAGCGAAACTGCCGTTAAAAATACCCTAGAGGAAAAATACTATGAGCCAAATACGATGCCAGACACGCGAAAGAACAACGACAAATTCACGAAGCTGGTGGTAGACCATTATAGTTTTTATTTTAAATTTCTTGTTATATGGTCTTCGATATTTTATAATTTTTTTTATTTTGTTATTCAAGCTCAACAGAGATATAGAGATATTAGGGCGGGTCGATTTGTAGGGAGTGAAAAAATTCACCAATTTCCCTATGATTTCCGTATTCTATGGGTTATTCCATGAAAATTTGCCGAAGGAACCATACCTCTATCGTTAAAATCGAGTCCCCTACTTTTTGTTGGTAAAAAGTTCAAAAGTTACGGGCATTTTTGTCCAAATTTTGGATCATTTTTCCATTTTTTTCATGATTTTGTCCAAGAATATTACTTTCATGGTAATCTTTTTGGCTCAATCCATTATTTAATTCAATTTACAATTCAAAACGAAGAGTTTTAGCCCAAATTTAAGCCCAATTTCATGCGATAGTTTAAGCCCAAATTCATGCGATATTGCTAAAACAAAATAACACAAAAAACCAACTTTTTGATTTTTTTCCCCTTTTTTTTTTCTACAAAAATTCAAATTAAGAGATAATAAAGTATCTATCAACCTATTATCAAAAAAAATATTCAATTTGAGTGTAGTAAAAGACAAAATGTGAAAAAAAACATTATTTTTTCTGAAAGTCTTCTTTGCTTTCAAGTCTGGGTGTTTTCGTACGGCTCTCTAATGTCGTCGCCATAGCGCCTTCTACATTCTTTCCTGCAACTCGTTTAGCAGTGGCAGTCAGCAATTGGACATGTCTTTCCGTTCCTTGAATGTGTATAGGAATTTGTGGATCATCGAACGGTGGCACTTCGTAATTTAAATATCCCTCCAAATGTTCATACGAATAACTTTGCGTAAACGGTGGTTCGAATAAAATGGTATCGTCATTTAAATCAATCATATTTGTATATTCCGTACAATTAAAGTTTATAAGAGATTTTTTATAAACTCTAAGTTCCGTTGGGTCGACAATATCTCTTCGGTAATGTAAAATCTGCTTTATAGCAATGTTTCGTTTCTCCATTCTATCATCAAACAACAAAGATAGCAAGATATTTTCTGAGTGTGCAAAATATGGATTATCTTGAAGTACTGTATTTACAACTCCAAGTAAATTCGGTGGTAAAAATCGTGTCCAAGTAATAAATTTAAAAAGTAATGTACTACCGTATGCGGCAGAGCTATAATACTTAACATTGAAATACATTGGCGTGTATACTTTTATTATATAGTTAGCCAGAATTTTTAAATTTTCATTTTTTGAGCCAAAAAAATGGTCATGAAAGTAATATTCTTGGATAAAATCATGAAAAAAATGGAAAAATGCTCCAAAATTTGGACAAAAATGCCCGTAACTTTTGAACCGTTGGACCAATGTTGGAGATTTTTTTTTGTAAATTGATCAAAATGAGCTCACCTTTCCAACGCGCCTATTAAACCCGATCGATAGTTTTTGAGTTACGGATGTGAACGTGTAGGTAATATTTCATACGAACGTCAATTTGGGAAAAAATCTACCAACAAAAAGTAGGGGACTCGATTTTAACGATAGAGGTATGGTTCCTTTGGCAAATTTCATGGGGAAATTGTCGAAAAATAAATCGACCCGCCCTAAGAGATATAGTTTTTTAAAAATGAAGATGTTTTGCAAATGCATCCTTATGATTCCTGGCAAACCGTATAGCTATTTCAGATCTAGCCACAGATCTTCATCAGCTGTGTTTATAAATAAATTATAAATTATTTTTTTCATGTTAGCAAATTTGATAGCCAATACAAATTTTAAGTGATTTTATTAAATAAATTTTTTAAATCAATAGATGGATTAGTTACAACAAAATAGTTAACATTATTTTCTGTGTACATATTAAGTTGTCGCTAACATGTGAACCACGTTGCCATGTTGCATTTGTATCATAATTTTAGCATTTTTACGTCGCGTTTCTAGCGTCCTTTGTAATCGTCCTTTTTGCTCTGTTTAATTCCCGTCAAAAAAACAAATTCCGATAAGTACAACAGTGTTAGTTCATTTATTTTACTTGTACATTTTTAAAGTCAACACTACAATAAGTTCATACTTCAACCTTTTTACTACTACTTAACGTTGAAGTCGCTGCTACCGACGTAATATGCAATCGTTCACTAGTTTGTTATATCATAGACTAACTTAAAAGGCCAAAGATCTTAGGTGTTTAAACTAGTTTTATTTTTCGCCGCTAGGTTCTCTAGAATGTTCTTCCCGATTCCAGAACCTGTTTCTCGACCTTTTCATTATATCGTTGATGTTATTTTGTCGAACTTATAGAAAGCAGCACACGGTACTACCATCTTTTCTCGAACAGTGGAGATGTCAACCAGATTTAATCGGTACTGCAGTTTATTCACCGACTGCTTTGGCAAGCTGGCGTGCTACTGCAACGGCATACCTTCAGGCGTAACATTAATCTCCCTGCTATTTACATTATGTTATTTAGGCAACGAGAGTAAGTAAAACATTTCACTTAATCGTAACAATATTTTATTAATTTTTTAAAATATAATATTTTATTAATTATACAGAAAAAACTTATGTATTTACAAAATGCAAAACCGTATCTCTTAAACTACAACTTAAAACATAATCTACATATACCTATATTGTAATTATTGTATTTGTTGTGCGACTAAGTGACCACAATTGCCTTAAAGACACAACGATTATTTTGCATTAAAGCCGGCCAAAGGAAGGCTTTAATCAAGTCAGAACGACGATCGGCCTGGGTATGGCGTTCATGTTTTTCCGGGCGAAGGAATCCTAAGCAAAACGATACAATGAATTATAACGACAAAGATATTCACTTATTTCTTCAATCAACCCTTACCCAAGTTAAAATCATTATCCAAATAATAGGGCACCTTTTGATTCACCATCTTCCATGCTAATCGTACACAGGCACTGACATAATGCGTCAAGGGTGGACACGATTCCAAGCAGGGATATTCGTGCAATGTCGAAAGGACCTTTAAGCGAAAAATAAAAAACATTAAATTGTAAAATGCAACAAATCACATTTTTTGATATTATAAACCTGATTGAATACGGATCTTTCGATTTCACCCAATGGAAATGAATCGATGGTATCATGCAGGTGCTGCCGTATCGAGCGATCCAATGTCAAGGTAATTTCATTTGTACTCTCCAAAGGGCAATTTAAAGTTCGTCGAACTTCCATTACTTTGCGCTCACGCATGCCATGACATAGCCGGAACGAAAGCTGCAATAAACAAGAAAATAATATTACCAAGAAAACTGAGTAAAAGCTAAAACGTTATCACAAACTAAAAACTATATTTGACATGAAATTATCTAGCCAATATCTAGCTAGTAGCCATTATTTTCACTTCCAATCCTAGTATTTATTTATAATGGTTATCTATAAAATACCGCCCATTCGCAAACGTTGATGCTCAACTGGCTGGTAATGGCAACTTTGTGAACCAGCAATCACTGGATACTAAAACACTATAAGTCAAAAACATTAAATTATTTTGTTATATTTTGTATTTTACTTTAAAATTTCAAAACGGTGATTTCTTTCTCTCTTAATATTTGAAATTGGCCTGCGGATACTTTTATCGTTGGACTTGATATTGATGTTGATGATGAAATTCTTCAATAACATATTATGCACTTGTGCATCATTCAATAAAGATTGAGATTTATAATAGAAATCGAAAGTTTTGTTTCTATTATGTATGTGAAGAGAGAATGAAGCTCTTTAATATAATTTTTTGTTAATGGATTGCTCGCTTAATTTGTACCTGAAATGACGCTTAGCTTTAGCGACCAACTTTAAAAAAAGGAAAGGTTGACTTTTCACTAATAATAACACAGCGTAGTCAATTTTATCATAATCAATGTGCTAGGACCCGTATTTTGGTAAGACATTTTGTCATTGAGCTCTACATGAAAATTTTCTTTACAGAGAGTTACCACCAATCTCTGACCTTGCAAATATTTATGAATAATTCCTCTTCGTACTCCGTTTTTGTTTTCACCCATGTGGCGTCAATTTTGCTCGTCAAAATAATCAAAACGCCAAAATTATGGTACCAAATAATTGTCAAATTCGGGTTTCCGCATGACATACTTTCCCATATCGTATTGATTTTGTGTGCATAGAGCTGACTACCAAGCGCATGAAAAGTGAGAGTCATTTTCGGTTCACAAAATTGCTGTACTATTTGCAAAGGGTGTTTTTTTAGCTGCGTGAGAACTATCGATATCGATAATTATGTTTCATAGCTGAGAATGCCAAACTGTGTTGATATGAGTGATGCCAACTCTGCAGGAACGAAACGCGCCGTCGAACTACCAAAAAAGTGCTAAAACGCGCCAAATAACGAAAACAACTAGAAAAATCCCGAAAGTTATTTATTTTTCAGACAATAGAAACAAAACAACATCCAACAAGTTACAGCGCCGAGCAAGACGTGTGAATAATAAAATTTTATTATCAAAATGGGTGTTCCGTTGTGGCGACGATACCCATTTCTGAATAAACCGGTACATAAATAAGCATTGCCGGATTTACGACGATACCAGTGATTACAAATTGGCAATGTATGTACATACAGAATGCCATTGTTTGGTCTGGATTGTCCGGAGGCATCATCGCTCAGTACTTCTTCGTAGCCGATGATGGCATTACTGGCTGATGCTACAATGGGCATTCTGCGCGACCGATTTTAGGGTTATCTCACGCAAAGGCGACTTGAAATGGCTACAGACACTGTGCATTTTAGCAAGTTACACTTTTTCTTGTGGGGTTTCCATAAGTCGCAGATCTATGGCAATAAGCCACATTTCAGCCTGATCTATGCGCCAGTTATCGAAAATTTATCGTTATCGTTGATATCTCACACGCAACTTGTTTTTATTAAATTGAAACTTTCCCTTTTGGAAATTCCTTTCAGATGATCAAGCGAAGAAAACGATGTTTGGAGTGCAGATTTGACGGAACCAGCATTGTCTGACATTTTTGTTTTTCTCTTGCATCTGCAGGATTAAAAGTGGATTCTGCTTCCCATATCTTGGGCGATAACCAATACAAAATAGAAACAACCCTAGCATGTGTGATCACTGAAGATGAATATATTTTTGAAAATCTTTCGCCAAAAAAACATTCTTTAGCAAAATCGGTGTTGAATACAAAACGGGCTAAAGGGCTAAATAAAAACTCAAAACGCGTGCACTTTCGGCTTTTTTCCAAAAACGAGCCATTGACTTTTTTTCGCGTTTTGCAAGGTCGAAAAGTGCTAAATCTAGCCCCAAAAGAGCTAAATTGGCATCACTGGTTGACATTCCTGTTCAGTTCGCGAAGTTCATAGAGCACTTCGTCTTCATAGAGCAGTAGGGATAGTGAGCAAGCAATTCGTGCAGTTATTGATCGTTTGGAGCGAAGACAATGCTCCAGCCATTAACGAATCACCATTACAACCATTAAAATAGACAATTTGGTGCGATTTACACGCTGACGGCATCATCGGTTCTTATTTCTTTCGAAATGAGCAAGGAGCTACCGTTTAGGTGAATGACGAGCGCTATCGAGCCATGCTGACTGAATTTGGTGTGTACTTTATTTCCAGAACTGGTCCAGTTCACTGGCCCCCTCGATCGTGTCATTTACTTTTTATGGGGCTGTGTTATGGCATTGGGTTATGCTGACAAACCAACAACTCTTGAAGCATTGGATGCCGATATTCAAGCATTAATTGATGCCATACGGTGAGATTTGTTGGAAAAAGTAGTAAAAATTGGACTGATCGAAAGGACCATATGCCGGAAATCATATTTAAAAAATAAATGTCATGTAATTATGTACCAGATTACAATAAAGAAAAATTTCATTCCAACACTATTTTAGTCTTGTATTATCATTTTAAGTTCTTATGCAATTAAAAAAAACTCCCGTTACAAAACGTAATAACTTTTTTTTTTTGTATGAGAAATCGGCTTATTTTTGTGTATTTTGCGCGATACTATTTAAATTTATTAAATTTATTACATGTGCCGTTAGAAATTTTGTGTGTGTTCTCTTTTGCTTTTTTTCGATGCAAAATAAAGGGTCCGCCATCTAACGGATTTTTTTTCAACTAGTGCTTATTTCGTGAATGGTAACACTTAGCTCATGTCTGATTTGAAACATAATTAGTTTTATCCTTCCGCTGACCGAATATGGTTGTGTATACGTTGAAGCCAACTGACCATCCAATGCGTTTTCGCTTCGCTATCATCAAATCATCTTTTCAGATGAAGCTCATTTTGATCTTGGCGGGTATGTAAACAAGCAAAATTGTCGCATTTGGGGCACAGAAAACCCGCACACATACATTGAAAAGCCGATGCACCCAAAACGAGTCACTGTTTGGTGCGGATTTTGGTCCAGAGGCATAATTGGGCCATTTTTCTTCGAAAATGAGCAAGGAGTGGCCGTTACAGTCAATGGCGATCGTTATCGGGCCATGTTGAACGAATTTTTGTTCACAAAAATTGAAGAGGAGGAGAAAATTTGGTTTCAACAGGACGGCGCTACGTGCCACACAGCCGAAGCTACACTCGATGTTTTGCGCCCTGTTTTTGAAGATCGCATTATCAGCCGCAGAGCTGATGACGTTTGGCCACCTCGGAGCTGCGATTTGACACCGTTGAACTATTATTTGTGGGGTGCCCTCAAAGATAAGTGTTACGCCGACAAGCCAGAGACAATTGACGCTTTAAAGGACAATATTCGTGAAGCCATTGGTGAAATAGAGCTGCACACAATCGATAATGTGCTTAAAAATTGGACCGATCGTGTAGGCTACTGCATGGCCAGCCGAGGCAGCCATTTGAATGAAATTATTTTCCATTATTAACCGGAAGGATTGTACTTTCAAATAAAAAAAGATATTTGAGAAAATATTCAGTAGTTTTTTTTATAGCATTTCCAAAAAAAAAAAGTTATTTGGCGGACCCGTTACTATTGTCGCTCATAATTGTGATCGTTGCAGGTATTCGATTTGTTTCATCAGTAGTAAACGATATGTGAAGAAGTACATGCCGCGTTGTTAAAAACGATCAATTTTTGAATAAATAAAAGCATATTTCTAGTGATCAGGCGATATCGTAAAAATTGGTGAGTAATGATACTTGTGTTAGCAAACGTTTTATGAAAAAATAATTAGGGAATCATAAAATGGCTTCTCTCGGCGACCATTTTTCGGGTGTCGAATATATTCGACATTTACCTTGAAAGGTTGTTTTTGTTTGTATAGTTATACGGTGCAAATTTATGTTTTAGTTCACAAATTGTATCAATTTTCGCTTGTGTTTCATAGATAATGACAGCATTATCGGACGATCAAATATTGGCGATGCTAGAAGCTGAGTCAGATGTTGACGAAATTATTGAAGATGAAGATGAGGTGTTATTCGACGTGCCACAAGTACTATCCAGGGATGTTGTGCTTGGCGAGTACGAAGCTATTTGTCCAGCAAATTTTGACGATACCGAATATCATAACGAACATATAAATACTCCCAATGATCAGCAAGCCGGGCAAAGCATATATTTCACATTATTGGTCACAGATGAAAAACATAAGCTGGCAGACAGTTCGAAAATTCAGAACTCAAGAAGCCATAACCTTTAGTAAAGCACCACACAAAGCAGATGTATTAGAAGTTGGATCAGCGTTCTCCTATTTCAATAAATATTTAACGGATGACTTTTTTTTCGAAAACGGCATACTACACAAATATATATGCGATAAGCAGCGGAAAGTTGTTCCAGTTATGTACCGTGGACGAAGTACGTATAGTTTTCGCGCACCACATTATGATGGGCATGCTGAAATTACCCCGAGTGGAGATGTTCAATGATTCAGCAAATAACATTACATTCTTCACTGAGATTATGACGCGCAAACGATTCTTTGCCATTCGAAATAATTTGCATGTTGATATAAATGAAAAGGAGTCTCGATGCAAAGATCATCTTTATAAAGTGTCACCAATCATTGAATTGGTCCGATGTCGTCTAATGCAGCTACCACTGGAAGAAAATCGTTACATCGACGAGCAAATCATTCCGTTTAAAGGCAAGTTCATTGCTAAGCAGTATATAAAAGGTAAACCGTGTCCATGGGGAATACAAGTGTTCTTCATGTGCGGTAAAAGTGGAATGCCATATGATTTTATTGTCTACCAAGGTGCAACAACGGATTTAAACCAAGAATGGGGAAAAACCGTGGGATTTGGTTCGGCTATTGTGCTGTATAACGAAAGCATGGGCGGTGTCGATTTGTTGGATCAAATGCTTCAATATTACCGCAAAAATATACGCTCAGTAAAGTGGACACTACGAGTAATAATACCTTTGTTGATTTGGCATTAACTGCGGCGTGAATGGAGTATCGCCGGGACTGCATTGAAATGAAAATCCTAAATAAAAAAAATACTAGATTCCATGAACTTTCGGATTGAAGTTGCTCGAACTCTGCTCGCCGCTCAACAAGAAGATTTGCCGTATACGCCACGACATCGAGGAAGACCATCCAAAGAAAGGTCATATACAACCTCGAACGCGAACAACAGTGACATCTCATACAGCGCCGAATAGATGCCACCACCACCCCAAAAAAGAAAGAAAACTTTCCAAAAAGTACCACCACAAGAGGTTCGTCACGACCAGAAGTTGCATATGGCAATTTTTTTTCAAGCTAAGAGCGCCGGTCGGTGCAAGGCGCAGGGTTGCAATAAAAGTACATTTATAATCTGCAAGAAGTGCAATGTTTACCTCTGCTTAAAGCGGAATTTGAATTATTTTGAAAACTTTCACAAAAAAAATAATTAATGCAATTATGTTAAAAATCAAATTTTGTGCATTTGTAATTTTGTAGTTTTTCTCTGAACTAAAACTAATAAATAAACTCTGAAAAACTATATCTTCTCTCATAGTTGTATCAGAATTGCATAACAACAGCAGGAGCCTTAGGAGGTCAATGTCGAATATATTCGACATCCCCTAAAAGGTATTAGGTGTTTTGGAAGTCAATGTCGAATATATTCGACATCCCCTAAAAGCCGGGGTGGGCAACCCAGATGAAAACTAGTACATTTCTTGGATTCAGCGCCATCATATTACCCTAAATACAAATTTTCAGATTTTTATCGCGACATAAAATGTTCCTGACCCTGAGAGGTTTAAAATGAATGCCTGAGATACCGAAAAGAGGATTTGGATAGTGCAGCGGTACAATCCTTAATTTCCGTAAGGGATTTTGGGCGGGAGTTTGGCAGCACTTCCACGAGTAGATGAACCATTATGGAGTGGGTAAACATGTTTGCCGAATCTGGAAGCATCGCCACCATCAAGATCCCTATGTTCGGATTCGAGACACAATCGCGGCTGTAGCATCGTCAATTCAGGTAAACCCAATCGTTTCGACTCGAAAATTATCTGCACAAATTGGAATTAGCAGACGGTCATTACAACGAATAAACTTGTTTCTGTACAAAGTCCATATTACAAGCAAGTTAAACCCTCTGGATTTGCCTATTCGCTCAGAATTTTGGCAAAAAGTGATTGAAATGACCGAAGAAGGCAACAACTTTATAAATTGCTTGTTAAATTTTGATCTAAACGGCAATGTAAACCAGCAAAATTACCGTTTATTGACTGAATCTCATCCAGATGAGACGGAACTGCACCCAGAACGCGTCACTGTGTGGTGCGAAGAGAATGGTGTAGCAGTAGCTGTCAATGGGGACCCTTATATAAACATGTTGAAGGAGTTTTTACCCAGAACTGCGGCGAACGCGTATCCGTTTCAACAGCATTTGGTTCCTGCAAGATGGAGAAACTGCTTACATAACCAGACCGGTTATGCGGACCTCCAACGAAAATTCCCAAACAAATTAATATCCAGAAACACAAATTTCCGCTGGCTACCAAGGTCACCTAACCTGACTGCCCCAGATTTTTTTTATGGGGTCATATCAAACAAGAGGTGTACAAAACGAAACCAAGGAATTTGACTGAATTTAAGTAGTGCATTAAAACAATAATTAAGGCGATCCCGACTTCAACCCTTCAGGCCGCAACGAATAATTTTCTGATCAGGTGTCGCCGCATATGCGTGCATGAGCATGGTGGTCATTTCTGGTCATTGAGTAAAAAAAAAGTTATTTGAATTTCTGATTGTAGCACTCTAATTTGTACCACAATGGGGCTTGAGTTTTACTGTAGTTTTCCAATATAAGACTTCTTTTCCATTGATGTTAGCCAGACTGCAGATGAATTAGTCCAGATAACCTATATTACGCTTGCATGAATCGATCCACTGGGCCATCTTAGGAGTGAGGTTTGTCTCTAGGTTTTAACCTATAAATTTTCTGCAATGAGACTAACTACTGTGTGTTTCTTCAACCCTGTTCTTTATGTAATTTTTCCAAAGTAATTGTCTATATCGGATTACTGCTAATTATTTCACAATGTTGGGCATCTTTATAGTCCTCCTTAGGAAACGAAGATTGTCAAGTTGAACACTACTCTATAATATTTGGGTCTATCTGCGTACTCAAAATTTTTAACAAATTGTACAAAGTGTTACTGGGTGTTATACGCATAGATTAACATATACGAGATGACCCAACTAGCTTATCCGAAGTTTCACTTGTGTGAGTAACACAAGGGAGAAAATAATTTTAAATTCATAGGTATGGTTGCATGTGTTCAATACTTCCACATAGAGGCATTAGTACAAAAGACAAGACCAACGGCATTTCGTGTTTGTGTGGTAAAATAGTTGTTTTAAATACAACACAAATGTATACCAACAATAAAAGTCAACAAACAAGTGCAAAAGACATTTAAATTTCACAGTTCTATACCAGAACGGCTTGAAAAAGGTAAGTCCACAGTTCTTGTAAATCCGCCTGTTGTAAGTAAATTTTCGTCGAACATCTCTCATTTCCACAAACCTACGACGAAGAGTGTGAAATGAAATGTCAGATGAAAGAAATGGTTTCCCTATTCAAATTTACTCTATGGTGCGAGTTGGTGGATGTCTAGTATGTTAATCTATGGTTTTATGTACATATGTTGACACAAACAACCAGTAACGAGAGAACAAGAGAGAGATTTTTTTGACAGTTCCATGCATAGATTAACAAGAGAAGAATTCTATCGCTGAGGTTTGATAAAAAAAAAGCTGAAATTGTTGGTGTGAATGCACAAAATATAAATGGAGAATTTTGTTTAATGTTCGCACAATTAGTTGCAATTAAAGATCAAAATATCTGATAGACGATGGATTCCTCTCGGAAGAATCACAAAGTGAACCGTCAGATGAGCGAGTTGAGCCACATGTTGATCTATGGGTATAACGACATTAAATGCTTACAAGATTATCCATGCTTTTACACATGATTAAATAGTGTGTGGCCTGCTAGGAGTATATAGATTGTGCTGCTCCGATATCCGTTGACTACACGATGGATGCCTAGCCTGACCAACCATCCCGCTTTTGGAATCTCAATCTCGCTTTTTAGAGAAAAATCCCGATTTTGCCGCCTTTTTAAACCCTCATCCATAGGGATGGGGGTATAAATCATTTAATACAGAAAACCAGTACAGAAATCTTAGTCGGGAGAACCGAATTAAACTTACCGAATAAAACATACCTAACCGAATTAAATATACTTATACATCCTTAGTCATCCATTGGGTCCAAGTTCCATTAAAAAATGTTTATATTCTTGTGAATCCGATCAAACTTCAATTACTCGAATTCGGCCATATTAAATTGGAGGTTGACCTTGGCTTAATAATATCCAATTCCCAAATTTATTAGGGCCTGTGTTTTTCTGAAGATTTTTCGTGAACTAAGTTTGGGCAAATAATAAATACTCACAGAATGTCATTGCGATGGGAAAAGATTTACGGCAGTTATCATGCTGACCAGCCAGGCCGCCAGACAGATAAATGGTTGTGGCTCAATCATCTTAAAAACTCCTTAAGCGTATTTCGTCCAAAGATACTACGATATCACCCCTATTCTGTGTATGTGGTAACAATCAAATTGTAACCACGAAATTGATACAAAGTTGCCACTCTTGTTTGTATCTGGTATTCTGGCAACACGGTGACAAAGAAAAATTCACCTCGTAGCTAATAATTCACCTCACAATAACAGGTTTCCAAAAGCAGAGAAAATAAAACAAACACATATGATAATTGAACGCGTCACAAAAAAGGAAAGTAAGGATGTGTGTTTTATCGTAAGTTATCGCCGTGGTAGATAATGTTGAAAAATTTTTTGTGTGCTGAAGAAATATTTGTGCTTAAGTTGTGCCAAATGAAATATGAAAATTTTGACAATAGGAATTATTTGTAGATGAAATAGCGATGAACGCGCTATGAATGAATATCCATGTGCGTGTGTGATTGCTATTTTAGCCACACACTCAACAATCATATTATTTTGGATAGATAAATGCAAACAAAACACTCAATATGACGAAAATAACATAAAATATAAACTGGCCAATAAGAAACAAATATCAAGGTATTCTCGTGTTTTGTCAATTTCACCAACACAGAGTAGGCCAAAATTACTCAAGGGATGCTCAAAAATTATTCAAAATCACTTGAAATTACACAAGAAGTTTGTTATTTCTTTCAACGAAGAACAATTTTTTCGGTTTAATTCAAAGTAATTTAATTAAAACCACACCTCGGGGTTGTCTATTCTTATCATCGATTGAGCCTTTCTATCGGGTCACAATAAAGCTGAAATTAAAGTTTAAAGTCTTTCCTCTAATCTGATTC
Organism: Phaonia tiefii; assembly: GCA_963931995.1. Lineage (NCBI taxonomy): Eukaryota > Metazoa > Arthropoda > Insecta > Diptera > Muscidae > Phaonia > Phaonia tiefii. The sequence continues at coordinate 84,042,357 of OZ008367.1, read as the reverse complement.
GTACTAAGACGTTTCCGTTGGTTATATTTTGAAATTATTATACTGTTTACCAAAATTAAAAATTTCGAATTTTCTCCCAATAGAATAATGAAAATCCAAAGTTTAAGCTTTCCTCACTGAAGGTATTTTTCAAATCTGACAATATACAGCGAAAATCCATGAGAAAATATATATTCCAACTTTCGAGACCAATAAACGGTACTATCAGCTCTCACTTTAAAACTAAAATAGACATGTCGACGAAAAAATCGCACCCGGAAACAGTATTGCACCGAACAGTATTTTAAATATAGTCATCAAAAATGACATGTTGCTTGTCAACTATGTTCCAAAAACAGATCTGAATTTTAATGTTTCCCTGCAAAAGGAGATATTATTACGGAAATATCAAATAGGTTATGGAACTACAAATTTAATGTTTCGACACATGACATGCTCTGACAAGTAAAATTACACAAAAATTCCACTAAATTATCATTATACAAAAAGTTTAAAATTATCCCTATTTGGATATTTATTCAGAAAGTGGCCACAATGCTTTCCACACAATTCAGTGAAATTCAACCTCTCGTCAAATTATTACATTCTGTCAAATTTTTGAGTAGCCCTGGGGCTAGTGAAAAATTTGACAATTAAACTCACCACGCAAATGTCAAAATGTTACCCTGAAAAAATATTTTGATTTTTTGAGCTGTCAAGCGCTGTTACCTCCACTCTGACAGGTAACAGTTTTTGATGCTTTTGTCACCAAACAAAGTGTCAAAATACCGATTTGTGACAATTGCCACATTGCTGTCAAATAGTTACCGTGGTGACCATTGTAACCCTGCCAGAATAGGGCTGTAAGGGTGAATATGACTCCTTCTATGCAGTTTTTTCCATATTAAATGATATATAAGTATACCCCTAACCCTATGGCTGAGGTTATACAAATCTATCGCATAGAAGGAGTCATGTTAGACACTTACGGTCTTATTCATAAAAAGTCATGAGAGGTTTGAGAGACGATTTACCATACAAAAAACGTCTCTCAAACCTCGCACAATTAGGCAGTTAGTATCTTTGGACGAAATTAGTTTTAGGAATTTTTAAGACGATTGAGCCATGTCGGTCTGTCTAGTTAACACGATAACTGCCGTAAATCTTTACCGATCACAAATAAATTTAGTCAGTGACTTTCATTCACTCAATCTTAGTACGGCATTGAAAATACGCAATGTGATCACGCCCCTTCTGGTACCTCCCATACAAATCGACACATTTGTTTCAAAACCATATTTCTTCTAAAACTTTTTCCTGACACAAGTGATTAGATTCAACCCCCGTACAATGTTGGGCTGGTTTCCGGTTGATCATCACGAAATCTCCCGTAATGCAAAACCGATCTTACTGAAATTTGGTACTAGCCAATATTTTGTCTAAAGCTACTGTGTAATAACAATTTATTACTTTTTCACACCCATTTTCGCACCTCCCACACAAATTTATGGCAAACAATATGTTGGTAGTCACGATAAATCCTCGAAAGCACAAAGATCCTAATTAATTTGGGAATTTGATAATATTTTGGGCAACGCCAATCTGCTATTGAATATGGGCAAATGCACCACGCCCATTCGGTTATCTGAAGTTTGGTCGGCATCAAAAAATTATAAACCTTTTTTAATTGAAATTGGACCCAATGGATGACTAAGGGTGAGGGTATATTTATAAGTCGGTTTACCCGATTGAAAGTTCTGTACTGGTTGTCTTGAAAAATAGTATAATATAATTCTGGTTATGAAATTAATTACTTAGAGCCGACTTCCCCGTTTTAACGAACGAATTTTGAAACCGTCGCTACTAGTATTTGAACTCACATTGCCAGGCGATTGTTTTCAACTTCAGGAAACTTCAACCTCCACTACCTGAAATAATGTGACGGGTGTTTCGTGTTGATTTTTGTGCCAAAATTGTACGGGAAAAATTTGTATCCAAATCGATTGACAGGTTATGGATGCCACAGATGACGATGATTCAGGCTTTATGGGACAGATAGGTAAATATCTAATGAGCCTTGGTGTGATTTGTGACATCCTTTACAATACTTTAATGGAACGCCTTTATCCTAGAAGAGGCTAATATTTCACATTTTTTGTAGTAACGAAACTAGCAAATTCAAAAATTCATTGTGGCCATAAATTTGGTTTGACAACACAAATTCTGTGCGGATCCATAACACATTTCACCACAATTTTTAATTTGCATAAAATAAAATAAAAAAAAAAAATTAAATAAAACTAAAAACAATAATCAACTACTCACCACTATAATTGAGAATAAGATTTTCGCTTTCAAATTGTGAACGTGCTTAAGCTGCGGCAAACTGTCCAATGCCTCTAAAGTATCTGTCCTATTTTCGAAATACAGTAAACGATACTGTGAGACCATTCCACTGCAGAGCAAAGAAAGATATAAAGAAAGAGGAAATGGTGAAAGAAATGAACAATACGAACAACAAATGAAATCAGTCATAATATTTGGTAATTGAAACACTTGCGAAAGCGTTTAAGCGGCAACGCAGCATAAATAGCTACATTTGTACAAATTTTCTTCAGACATGGAGGTGTCTTAGGAACCAAAGTGGAACCAAATTTCTAAATCTATTGTGATGTGAAACTCACCTTATCTCTTCATTGGCTGAATCATCCGAATGATAGCCATCACTACAACTGCTATTGCTGCCACTTTTGGGTGAACCAATGCCAGCAGAATTCGTTGTCGTACCATTTAAACTCTCAGGGCCCATCATTTGTAAAACCACCTCACATCCGCGGGCGAAATTCATGAGTAAACCAGCAGCTGGCCGTTTCTCCGCGTTCGTCTGCATATCGACACGTTTCACTTGGCCCACTGCTTTCAGGACTTCTTTGTCATTTTCCACACGCTGTGCGAGATTTTCGATAAGACTAGTTAACTGTTTAAGAGCTGGTTTATCGAGTACGGTTAGAAGCGTTTTATTATCAATCAATCTCTGCTGGATATCACCATAACCTATGGCCAACAGGCGTTGATGTGATGAATGGGCAGGATCTTGATTTATCGTTATCATACTCAGTTCTTCCAATTTGTGTAGGGCCACTTTATATGTATCCACGTGCCGTTGCAATTCTGTCTTTAGAGCCACATGTAGGGATATTAACTGGCCCGATGAATCTGTGGTTAGGCCGTGTATTCCAAGACCTTGAACGGCATCATTGAAGGATTTGCGGGTTTCTCGTATTGTATGACGTAAATTTGGTTCATACTGCACAAGGGATTGTAAAAGTTTTAAACAGCGCTGTTTAAGACCCGGATCATGGGGATTTGAGAAGAGTTTCACCAGATGCCAAAGTACTGCTTCGGCGGGCACATCAGGTTTTGGTGAGGGATTAACGGTAATTAATCTGAAATTAAATATAATTAGTAAATCGAACCTAAAGCCCCGTATTCAGTTCTTGCGAAATTGTTGTGAGAAAATTTGTCATTTATTTTGAAACGGAAAATTTTGCCACCACCAGTTTGGACGATGTTGTTGCAATTAAACAGCAAAACAGCTGACAGACGTTCGACTACTCTCGGAAGAAGCAAGTTGAGTCATCTTGAGTATGTCAATATATAGAGCTGAGTACCAACCAAAGTTACCGAAATTGTCGATATTTTTGATGTGTTAACATCTATAGGCACGGTTAGGGCAATCTATCAAAGTGAACACATACAAACAACACACAGCGTTAGCATCACATACGTGGTACAAATAAGTATGATGGTATTGATGTAGCGGCAGCGAACAATTAAGCAGGTTATCGTCGCCAAAAAGTATTGAGTAGTATAGAGAACTCATGGAACAACATTGTATTTTTGTATTGTTTTATGTAATAACATTGACGAAATGGTGAATTTATATAGAAATATTCTATAAAGAGAATAAGACTCGTTTATGCTCTTCTACTCAGACTCTCTACATGAGAGCGGAAAAAGAGTGCAATAAGTACTCTATACTATTCAATACTTTTTGTCGTCGCTCTGCTTATGACAAAACAAAAAAAAATTATTTCAGTGACCTAAATATTGCTTTATTTATTTTAACAATATTACATCTAATGTTAAAGCAGATGTAAAAAAAAATAAAGTGCAGTAGCAAAAGAGCCTTCAGCACAAAAAAAAAGCGATTTCAAACCACAACAAAACAATTTTAAACTAAATTTTATGTATAATGGAAGTAAGTACATTTCGCGTGATGACTTTTGGAATTGACTGCATTCTGGGCATCATATAAACTTTGACCAATACTTATAACTGAATTTAATGTTTAAAAGAGCTTGAAATTATTTTTTATTTTCCAATGTAATATTTACTAATGTGTTCATAGAAATCGAATAGGTACCGTGCAGCAAAAAGGTGTTAACACATCGCCCGTGAGTTCGAACACTCATTGATTTTTTTTATACACGAACATCTTATGACAACGAAAATTGCATAAGAAGTGAATACGGGGCTTTAGTTGGAACTTTAACATTTTGAAATATCAAACGGTTCATGTCTGAGGTAATTATATTGCATGTGTTATATTGCAGTTGGCTGTATATCAGTTATAGATAAATTTGTACTTGTATGACTGAGAATATTGTTATATCGATTAAGTGCGATACAAGTTACAAAAGTTTAAGTGTTGGAAAGGGTTTTTGGAAGTCTGATTTATGAATAAACATAAACGAAACTGACGATGTTTTGCTTTCGACAAGCAAGCACATACTGGGCAAGCTTGGCAGTATTTACTGTTTTTATTTCGAGTGAATATTTGGGCGGTTACATTAGAGCCGCAATGAAATATCAACTTTAGTTTTTGGCTGATTTATAAAACCGGACTTTCAAACCGTCTTTTAAACCCCGTTATTGCAAACAATTGTCCAAATCTAGAGTACATAACTTATGCGTTTAACTAAAGTTTTGAATTTGTTATGATTTGCCACCCATATTAGGCCCCATACTTAGCCCACAATGACACCACGTAGCCGTTGAGAGATAATAGCGTGTTGTGACATATATGAGTCATACAGACTTCAGTTGGTGGCGATGAGCTGATAAGGTGCATTCATCAGCTCTTTAGCAACATTTGGTTAGATGAATGCATGTCCGGCGATTGGAGTCTCAGTGTACTATATCCCATATTTAAAAAAGGTGACCAGAGTCTCTATGCCGACTACCGTGGAATAAGCCTTTTATCCATAGCATATAAGATTCTATGAAGTATAATGTGCGAAAGACTAAAACCAATTATCGCTGACCTGATTTGACCATACCAGTGTGGCTTTAGGCCTGGAAATCGACAACTGACCAGATTTTCACACTACACCAAATCCTGGAGAAGACCCACGAAAAACAAATCGACACCTATCACCTATTTGTCGATTGATAGCCCGATACGGGAAAAGTCTATGTAGCAATGTCTGAGCTTGGTATTCCTGCAAAACTCATACACCTTTACAGGATGACCTTGGCGAACACCAAATCCTCAGTGAAAGTTGGTAAGGATCTTACCGAACCTTTCGAAACCAAGCGAGGCCTCATGCAAGGAGATCATTATGAGAAAAGCTGCAGTCAACATGAATAAAACTATCAGCAGCAAAAGTCACATGCTGCTGACATATGCTAATGATATCGATATCATTGGGCGCACAATTAGAGAAGTTACTGCGGTGTTTTTGATAATTGAGAAGGAATCAGCAAAAGTGGGTCTGAAAGTAAATGAGGACAATACAAAATTTATGGTTTCAGCGAGCAGGGCCTCCACGCGTTTAGGCCAAAGCGTGAACTTTGATAACGGTTATAATTTCGAGGTGGTGGACGAATTTATATACCTCGGATCTGCCGTAAACAAAAACAACAACGTCAGCCGTGAGATCAAACGAAGAATTGTTCCTGTTATTTTGGGCTAAGCAAGCATTTTAGAGATAAAGCATTTTAGAGATAAAGCTCTCATACAACCTGTCTTGCTTTATGGCACAGAATCCTGGATCTTATCGCAAGCAGATGAAACATCTGTAGGAGTCTTCGAGAGACAAATACTTCGAGTAACGGCGAATATCCCGACATTGAATATTCCGACTTTATCCCGACATTGACATAGTTAAGCGGATCAAAATAACGCGATTGCGCTGGATAGGCCATGTCAGTAGAATGGATGAAGACGAACCAGCACGAAGGGTTTTCGAAACCGAACTCGAAGGAAGGCGAAAAATAGGAAGACCAAGACTCCGCCTACACTTGGTATTACCAACTGGAGAGATAATGCAAAAAATCGAACTGGTTGGCGAAATATGTTATCTTCGTTTTGTAAGGTCCCTGACCCCCGGGGTTGTTCGAGGCCGGATAAGTATAGACTTCAGCTAAAAGGCATTTGTGTTCGGGTTGAAATTTTTTTTGGAAAAATTTAAAAAACCTGAATTTTACATTTCTCTAAAAATTTAAATTTTTTTCACATTTAGGGTTGCGGAATATGGAAATTTGAGAGTTATATAAATTGGAGTTATTGAAGACTGGTTTTGAATTCGTTTTTTTTTGTAAGCATTTCATAATATACTCTTCTCAGGTTTGAATTTTTGTGGATAATTGTATATTCGAAGCTTATATTGGCTACCAAAGCTGTAAACGTTGTTAAATTGTTAGCATAAATGACTTCAAATACATGAAAATTCATGAAATTATTTTTTCAGACTTTTTCTTTGTCGTAGGATATGATCTGATCATGCCTCTGACCCATAGAACTCAGCAAACAGTGACTTTTTTGGGCCTGCTCTCGACTGGATATGGTAAAAAATTCATGCGAAAATTTTGATATCGACAAAATCACAGAGGCAGAAATACGTTTCATAGATGAACTACATTTTACCACCGACTTTGGAAAACAAATTCAAAAATTTGCAGGTGTTAGTAAATTATAGTTTTCTATACTATAGTTCCCCAAAGTCCCGTATTCAGGTCTTATGAAATTTTCGTTCCCATGATAACGTACGACGTGTATAAAAAATAACGAAAATTTCGTGAACCGAAAATTTTGTTCACTCTTCATTTACTTTTCACTCAGCTCCATGCGAAAATTTCTTGAAAAACATCAATTCCAGGGTTGTTATGGCAAACATATGTTGTACGATTGTTTGGTACGCAATTTTTACATTTGGATTATTTTAACAAACAAAAGAACACCACATGCGTTAAAACAAAAATGGGCCACGAAAAGGAATTATTCTTGAAATAATTGCAAGTAAATCAACTGTAGGTGGTAACACTCTGCAATAAAAATGGTCCGTAAAGGATTAATACAGAGCTTCATGTCGCATTTACGCCGCAGTTTATCGCGGCCAGGTTATCGATAATCTTGTTCTCTAATCTTTGCCGTTTACACCACCCAAGACAAATTTAGAACAACTCCTTTCCGAGACCAAATTATCGAAGACGACGACACCACAGAAAAATTTAATCTGATTTTAAATAGATGATAGCCAATTATTCGGCAGGAGCTACAAACAAATTTTGGTGGCGGATACGCGTCGCTTCTGTCTGTCAAACAGTTGATTTTTTGTGTATATTCTTATTATGGTTGCAGTTTTTTGTAATTAACAGAGTAGCATCAAATTCTCCACCAGTTTAAAAAGAGGTTAAAAATTAAACTTCAGATTTTTCTTTACAGATTAAAATTGTATGAGTAATATTCTGGGTTAGCGTGGGTTAACAGAGTTAACCTTCGAAATTACTTTTTGCAGCATTTGGAGACAAATGTATATTGGTAATTTCGCGACGAATGTTGTCTACAAGTCGTCAATCGTCTCTGGCGAAATTACGCGCTCACCAAACGCTTTTTTTCAATAAACCGGTTGTGGGCAAATAGTAAAGAAACCTAGAGGTAACATCCATCTAATGTGACATTTTATTTCACACTTTACTTGGTGAGGTCGTTGCGATACAGAGATGTTCGACGTAAATTGACTTCACCAGTTGGAGTTACAAGAACTGTTGACCTAAATTTATCATATCGGTATGGTGGAGAACTATGAAGTTTAAACGTATTTTGGACTTTTTAGGTATCTTTTATTGTTAATATACATTTGTGTCATAGTTAGCACACACATTTTAACAGACAACCTCGAAATGCCGTTGCTGTGTTCTTGTTTATTGATTTGAACTAGTGCCTCTGTCTCTATTATTAAAGCAATACTTTTCATGTCGTAATTTTACTGATAAAGTGGTCCGTCCCTCTATTGCCGCATGCGCCTGTCCCTTTTGCGCCGTGTTGTTGAAACCATAGTTCACCCAAATAATGGCCAGACACTTCTGGGACGAGGAACTCATTGATCATTGGCTCTAGCGGTCACCATTAACTGTAACATTCTGGCCGGCATCGTTTCTTAAACCCCATATTCAGTTCTCGCGGAATTTTCGTACGAAATGTTGTCACTTATCTATCTCTAAACGAAAAATGTTCTTGCGCAGTGTTACCACATATCTTTGATTTACCCTGGAAATATTTACGGCCTTATTCATAGAAAGTTATAGGAGGTTTGAGACACGATTTACCATAAAAAAAAACGTCTTCGAAATCTCTCATAACTTTTTATGAATAAGGCTGTTAATGTATTGTTCCCATACGCGCTACATTTTATTTTTAATACATGTCGTGTTGCTATGGTTGCTAGAATTATCAAAATGTCAAAATTCCTATCCGAATTATGTAACAATTGTTTTCGTACGAAATAACTTTGATGCAACAACCCTGTAATTGAGTTTACCTGCGAAATTTTCGCAAAGAGCTGAGTACCAAGCAAATGAAAAGTGAGCGAAAGTTTCGGTTCATGAAATTTTCGTTATCTTTTATACCCGTACTTCTTATGGCAACGAAAATTTCGTAAAGACTGAATACGGGGCTTTAAGAAGTTAGGACTATTGATTTCGCCAGCTCAGTATTGGAAAACCCAGGTGGAATATTGCCTGCGAGAGCTTTGTGTTACCAACTGGAGAAGAAAAGCTGAAGATCGAGCCGGTTTGCGAAACATGTTATTCTCATATTGTAAGCCACTTAGCCCCTCTGGGTTGTTTGAGGCCACCTAAGTAAGTATACGGAAAATTTTGTTATAGAATACCGTGCAAATATTTCATTAATAATTGATCTTTGCACTCCATTTTATTTTTAACGCATGTCGTGTTGCTTTTTGTTGTTAAAATTATCAAAATGTCAAAATTTCGGTCCCAAACAATTGTTTTTGTACCAAATAACTTTGACGTAACAACCCTGTAATTGATTTTGCCTACGAAATTTTCGCAAAGAGCTGAGTACCAACTAGACATCAGAACCTCACCATTCGTTTTAGTATGAAAAACGAATGAAACAAATGGTTTCTAGTAACCTCATGTTGTTTATGTTAAACGATAACTGTAGAATATAATTTGCACGAAAGCGAACCGAACCACAGAATAGTTCGATACCTCTTCGCTTAGCTTTACTCGGTTCGTTTGACCGCACACGCAATGCTGTACTTTTTCGAAAATCTAATGGAACGTTACGAATATATGAATACCAAACGAGCACAATATAACCCTTTATGTGTTATATTTCATTCGGTCGAGTTAAGATGATTTGGAATGAAACAATTAATAGCTAATTCAGACGGTGATGTGAAACACTTGTTTCGTTTACTCAACCATGATTGTGAATCGCCCTGTTCACAAGACGCATTCGTGTTTCTATTGACAGTTGTGATTTATGTCAAAAAAAATAGTTGTTTTTGTACGTTTTGGTTATAAAATGGAAAAGAAAGGTAAGAAAATATTAAACCAAATGTTAAGTATTTTTACCAAAATTTCTTATTTTTTAGTAAATAGAAAAAGTGCCAGCAAATGTTTTATTTGTGTTAACAATCAAGGCTTTGCTTTTTATTTATATATAAACACAAACTTCACTTTCGCCCTATGTTTATTTATTTTTTGCTTTGTTTTGCTTATTCTGACAACTAGTTCAGATAAAAAAGCGATAGCGTACTAAATAAATTAGAGATGGTAGTAAATTATTCATGTTTGGTAAGATGTTTCGAATTGAAACGAGATGGTTCGCTCTCAAAATTTTGTATGGCGAACCATGATGTTTCAAACATGATTGGGGGGCCAAACACGAATGAGAGAACGAAACACGAAAAAAGCCAGCCGTCTGGACTTGCTATAAATGTAAAGTTAGTTATCGAATAGTTCTGTATGTGTGTGCGATTGTTATGAGTGTTAGTTCCATAGAGTAAATTTATAGTAGAGCCGCCATTTGTCTCATCTGACGTTTCCTTTCACACTCTTCGTGATGCGGTCGGTGTGATAGAGAGATGTTTGACGAAAAGTGATATACACCAGGTGGAATTACAATAACTTCTTGCTTTAATTTTTCATGCCATTTTGGTGAAAAACTGTGAAATTTAAATGTGTTTTAAACTTTTGTATTGACTGTTATTGTTAGCATACATTTGTGTTGTATTTAACACATTAATTTTAACACACAAAACGAAATGCCGTTGTTGTTATTTTGTTCGTTGTTTTGAACCATTGCCTCTATCTGGTATTAGTAAAGCAATTCTTTTCAACATCAAACGTATACATCACACGAGGACAAATGTCAGAAATTTGGTGAGTGAAAGATTTTCTCTACCCATATTTACTCTATGGTTATTTCTGCAGTTAGTGCCTATTTGTGATTCAGTGAAGTGCATGGGTTACAGTTATTTAAACAAATATATTAAAACATAACGGGTCCGCCATCTAATGTTTTTTTTCAACTAGTTCGTATTTCGTGAATGGTAACACTTAGGTCATGTCTGATTTGACAGATAATTAGTTTTATCCTTCCGCTGAACGAATATGGTTGTGTATACGCATGAACAACGCTGGGAAATATTGCGACATTACTTTGAAAATCATGGTAATGTTGCAGAGTGTGTGCGAAAATTGCGTACGGATTTTGGAAGAAGAGAAGCACCGTCAGCTCCGTATGGTCGTTATCTTGTGCATAAAGTGAAAGAAACTGGCATCCTCATCGATAAACCAAAGCGTGAAAAGCCAAACATAGTGCGTACACCCGAGAATATTGCTGCTGTGGCTTGACGCTTTCAAGGACAATATTCGTGAAGCCATTGGTGAAATACAGCTGCACACAATCGATAATGTGCTTAAAAATTGGACCGATCGTGTAGACTACTGCATGGCCAGCCGAGGCAGACATTTGAATGAAATTATTTTCCATTATTAACCGGAAGGATTGTACTATCAAATAAAAAAAGAAATTTGAGAAAATATTTGGTAGTTTTTTTTTATAGCATTTTCAAAAAAAAAAGTTATTTGGCGGACCCGTTATATTGTAAAACAGCATTAAATGCTTTTTTAAGAATGGCTTTCAGTAATGGAAATAACATCAATAATTTAAAAATATCCAATTACTTTTATATATTTTAGTTTTTTTTGCTCTTCTGAAAAATATGAAATGTTGACTTATGAGGTTTTGGTACTTAAATGACGATATGTACATATGTACAAGTGTATGTAGATATATGTATATGTAGATATCTTACATGGAAATATCTCACACATGTATATACAGACTTCAAACATCCAATTGCAATACGAAGCAGCGTTGCCATTTTAGCGCGTTTCGCGCTATATTTAGCGCTTTTCAACTACCCAAATGTCGCATTTTTACTCATCAGCGCGTTTTTAAAAAACGCGCAAAATAAGCGCATTTTTAAAAAAATAGCGCTTAATTAGCGCGTTTTTCCTAAGAACTTTTGTTAAGATGAGAAAGCTCTAGTAAAGAGGAATATGCGATAAGTTTAACGGTTGTTTGATCGTGTTTTCGCGAAATTGCAACTGTGCATGCCAGAAAAAGTACAAAACATATCAACTGATGTGTTGTCATTAAAACTTTGTTCTTTGTTCACTTCGCTCTTAATCAAAAATAGTTTTCTTTTTCAATGTAAAATACAAATTTCAATTGCGTGTTGTTATAATAGACCTTTATCAGTGGTAATTTCTTATAAAAATTTTGATAGCTATACACATCTTATATACATAATGATGATTTGGGAACAGACCTAGTATAGATCGGCACGTCCAATTTTTTTTGATTTTTTTTTGGGTGTAGGGATCGTTATTTTAAGTAAAAAAAGTAAAATAAAAAAATCGGGGGGAACCCCTATTTTGGGAGTTACGGGCCAAGTAGCCCTCGCAGGGACCTATGTTGCTCGCACCGTGTGGTAGAAATTTTGGAAAATCGTTAAATTTATATTGCAACTAGTCGCCCGGCCGTCCGGCCGGGCTCAGGCAGGGGGGTTAAAATTCCCTCTGTACCTGAAGTCGATGTGTGGCAAAATCCGAAAAATCACTCGATTGTTTTAAAAAAAAAATATTTTCTGGATATTTTTAAAAATCCGATATCTGGATAACTAAGACAGTTATCGAAAAAATGTATTTAATTTTTTTTGTTTATTTCGACTCGTTTTACACAACAAAGTTGTGAAATCGGTCCCATCACACGGCACCACACTCGTAGTATCATCCTGTATGTCCGAACTTTGGGGGCCCACAACTCCGAAAATAGGCGTTGCCCCCGATTTTTTTATTTAATTTTTTTTACTTCAAATTAAAAGCTCTATCCAATGGTAATAGTTTGGAGCCGAAGCGAGTTGCCGACCTATTCTAGGTTTAAGCCATGATTTGTTTAGACTTGCAAAGTTTGGTAAATAAAATAATAATACCAGTTGAAGATTTTGATTATATGGAAGGTGATATCGACTCTGTGCTAAACGAAAGGTGTTATCTAGGATATAATTTTGAAAAAGTTTGCTCTGAAAATAATATTGAAAGTAATGAAAAGGAAACAATTAGACATAATTTAATAATTTTTACTAAATCACTTATCCATGAAATAAGAGCCAAGGTGCCAACTAACTTCAAAATTTTAAAAAACTTATCGTTATTTAGCGTTGATAAAATATTTTCAAATAAATCAAATGAAATGGTCTCATTTATTAAAGAATTTGTAGATTGTAATAAAGAAGTTGAAGAAATAGAAAATTGCCTAAATAACTTAAGACTAAGTCAATGGAAAAATTTAGATAGCACTGAACTATTTTGGTTAGAGGTACATTGCTTTAAGAATTCTGTTAATGAAAACCCTTATATTAAACTGTCAACATTTGTTATTAATTTATTAAGCTTTCCATATTCAAATGCTGAAGTGGAAAGGTCTTATAAAAAGTCGAAGTACTACATAAAAACAGTTTTATGGCCTGATGATGAGAATGACGCTTTATTTTTTCTTCAATCTGAAGACATTTAACATATTTTTATAAACTAGATGCTACTTATTTTTTATATCTTCATCGAAAATGTGAAATTGAATTTAGATGTTTAGTTTTTAATCATTATTATTTTTTTTAATTAATCTTTTCCCTTATATATTTTAATATGAATTTAACACAGAAAGTCTGAATTTAAATGATCTCAAGAAGAGTACAAATATGTGTCCATTGTTATGTTTTTTATTATTAATAAAATATTAAAATTAACTCAAAATTCAACACTTTTTTTAAATGTAATTTTAGCGCTTTTTGGCGCGTTTTTAGAATGTGACCAGCGCGTTTTAGTTATAAATTTATGGCAACGCTGATACGAAGTCAGTCCGAACGTAAACAACACGAAAATAGAGAATGCAAATAGAAAGAGATAACCAAAATTGAGAGCGAACGAAAGAACGAGCATACAAAGTTTCGACAATGAGTGGTTCATTTCATTTCGATTGCTACACAATGTGTTCGATTTTGGGTTTCATTGGTACTGTTGCGTTCGTTTTTGCTTTGAATTGTATTCCCTATTTTTTATTTGAAACGAACAAGTGAATACCTGTACCAACGAATACAGAGCAAATGTTATGAAGTGCTCGAAATTGCAGCGAATGCGATTCGAGCAGTTTGAGTGGCATTTATTCTGATGTCTAGTACCAACCAACATTTCACAGAAACTGAATACCGGGCTTTACTATTGAAGCGTAACTATCAACTAATGGTTATAACTGTGCTATGTACATATATCCTGATGATTTATGGATCTATCTTTTACACATAAATTATTGAAATTTTCCAAAAACCATTCTAAACTCATTCCTTAAATTGTTACTTACCTGGAGAAAAACGATTCCAGCAAATATGCACTATGCGGCAAATGATCCAGTAGCAAATCAATCGGCAACTCGGCTATGACAGATCTTAATACAGATGGCCCCAGGCGTCCCACTACACCAGCCGCTTCACGATACTGACGACCCTCGGAGAGCAGCATCAAGCGTCGCAACACCTGCCGAGGACTCGTGAGAAACTCACGACCATCTCGTGATGGTCCGCGGATTCTTTCACGACTATCGGCCATCGATAGTGCTTCTTGATGATTTTTCAAAAGAATATGTCTCCTATTGTATGATGGTGGTATTCCAAAATTCGTTTGATTATCTTGAGTTTGCGATATTAAGTAGCGAGTAAAAGCGAAATGGCGAAATGGATGTTTTATGTGCTAGGTGGTGTGAGTCTATGTACAATGTAGTAAGATGATGAATTATATGACGATAAATGCATCGCAGAGAAATTATTTGGATGTATTATAGAGTTCTTACAGCATGTTGGTGGCTTCAGGGGGCAGCATCAAATGTTCCATTTAATGACATTAAAGTTGAGGATGGCGGTTGAGAAGATGGCTCAAGATTTCGTTGTGAAAAGAGCTGAAAATAAACAATTCATGTAATTAATAAGGTATAACTGATAAATGTTATTTTGGAATTAAAATAATAAAATACAATGATTTAATTAAAAAAATATATTACAAATTAGTTGTTGAATTACACCGCTAATGGATTTAAATTAGATATGAGTATAATAAGAAATTTTATTTTTTGACGTAGAATACGTCTTACCTTTCGGTATGAGGAGTCATGTCAGGTTTTTATTGTTGTAATCTTTATTTCATTGAATTTGAGGAAACGGCTAGATGAATTTTTTTTTAAATTTTTTTTGTAGGTAAATGAAGATGTTATCTTTCGTTTGATATACATTTCATATTGGTTGATATATTTCTAGTATTTTAATTTCTCAAATGAAAATTGTTTAAACACATACACTCAAACATATGTGTGGTGTTTGGTTGAGTGTTTTTGGTTGCTCAACATTGCTTAGGAACATGTATCTAGTAAAAAGTGAAACGAACAGCAAGCTAATGTTGCTTGGCAACATGTATCTAGTAAAAAGTGAAACAAACAGTAAGCTAACGTAATAAAGCTTTTTTGCGAAAGCTTCAATAAAGCTGTTGTAACATTAATTTTGAATTGTAAAGCGTAAAGCTTTCACACAACGCTCGAATGCTAATGTGAAGACTCGATAAGGTAAACCTTTTTTAATATTAGGGCGGCCCTCTCAACATTCGCAGAACTTATTTCAATAAAAATATTAATTAAAATACATAAATTAAATTAAGTTTAAAAAAATTGAACATAATATTTTTTTTTAAACGGACTTGAATCAAATGCCGTTGGTAAATATAAAAATTACAGCAGACAGTTGTCCGAGGCCTTCTGTCCCTGCAGGCTGTGTCAGAGACACGGCCATTAAGTTTAACGTAGAATACGCCATCCGATAAGACAGAAAACATATATAACAATAAATGATAAATAATATAAGCAAATGAATTTATTGTTATATATGTTTTCTGTCTTATCGGATGGCGTATTCTACGTTAAACTTAATGGCCGTGTCTCTGACACAGCCTGCAGGGACAGTCCGTGGCCGAAGGCCTCGGACAACTGTCTGCTGTATTTTTTTTTACTTTACTAAAGATTAAATAAATCGTATTCAGAATTTAAGCAGTTATTAACTTTTACTTGAGACACGTTTAACAAAGAAATTTAAAACGGGCTGTTCTTTGTTTCACTTTCATCTAAACGGAATTTAGATCAGTAGATGTAGCAGCGACAGTTTAAGCGAAATTTGTCTAGATATTTTAACAAATAGACACATTTATAAATAAAAGTCAAATTTTGGTGAAAACTTAAATCAGAATAAACTCAATAATTTGAAGCTTAAAATTGAAATCACTGTAAAGATATGGAAAATTCGGGTACGGAGCAGCATCTGTACTACTCTCTTGTTTTAAAACAGGAACTTCGAGGTTAAAAATCTCAGAAACGTCAATATAATACTAGCCGAAGATTTAAATTTAAAATACAATTCAAAATTATTTTAGAGCGAACACGAGCGATTGGAAGAAAACGGATACTTGTATTGTAAAATTGCCTGTATACAGTTTTATTTAACACGTTGATTGTGACCAATATAAAATATGGTATAAAACTTGGTAGTAACATGTTGAATACACTGTTTTGTCGAAAAATTTATCAACGTTCTAGGGCAACAAGAAATAAAAGTGATCTGTCATCGAGTTTAAGTTCTAGCCATCAAATTTTCCTGCAGTGGTGAATATTCTATTTGTTGGATCAACGAAAAATTTGAATACTAATTCGGTTGTGCCAAATAAAAGATTGAGTATGATCAACTAATTACTTGAATTTAATGGGTGTCACAATCATTGGCCGTCGGTGGTGCAATGGGTAGTGTACGAGCCTCTTGTATATGAGATCCTGCGTTCGATCCCTGCTCTGACCACCATAAATTTCTTTCGCCGGCGGTCACCTTGCTTAGTGACTGCGACACTATCGAGTATTTAGCCATGAAAAAGCTTCTCAAAATACCGTTCGGAATCGGTGTAAAAAATGTGAGTATACAACTAGAAAGCGCACAGCTCACTAATTGTGAGAATCTCTCCCTAATTCCTTCATGGGATGTAATGGGAAATCTTTATTTTACAACCATTTGTTGATGCCATATGAATTTTATAGAAAAAAAATTTTTTTTATTAAAATTGTGTATTTTGTATTTAAATATAAACAAAATTATTATTATTTGTCACCAGGATTCGTATTTCGTGTGTAATGGGTTACCCTGGGTAACTCATCCATATTTTTTTATCGAAAATATGAACAAATTGGAAAAAATGTCTATATCTCGGTAATCGAAAAAATAAAAATAAATCGAAAAAATAAAAAAATGTAGAGAATTTATAAAGGTTTTCCATAAAGTGGTCCAATTTGTATTGCTTTTTTTTTTAAATCGCCAAAATAAGAAAATCGTTGAAATAAAAAATGCCTATAACTCGGAAATGGTTCGTACTTTTAAATTTTGTACCTCCTTGTGGAAGCTGGAAGTTATAGCCATTTTTTATTTTTGCGATTTTCTAATTTGGCGATTTTTTGAAAAACAAATTCTTCCATATGAAAATTAGTTATATTTTAGTTATATATATTATTATAAAAATGGGGTTGGGATACCCAGGGGATGAGGGTAGTAATCGTGATTATTATTTTCCCATACCCTGTTGGTAATGAGTAAATGTTCATTACCCATTCTACACGATGATGTGTATGGGTTACACATGGGGTAAATACGAACACTGTAACCATATACAAATACTTATAATTTAAAAATATCATTTGTATGTTTAAATTAATTTGTGTCATCCACAATTATATTTCCTCCAATTTTTTGTTTATTTGAGAAGGCGTCAATAGTGGCGTCAGATTCAACGATTATGTTTAAAAGTCTCACTTCACCTCAATTTATGGTAATACTATAAAATACTAAAAAAAAAATACATGCGATTCAGAAACTAGTGTGGTTCCATATATCAAGTAGGTATATTCAGGTAGATAGTATTCTAAAAGTCCCCATAGTGAACGCAAACGCAAAAGCCAACGCGAACCCCAAATTAAAAAAATTGTAGTTTATAATTCACTTCGCGCTTGCGTTCGCTTACGAAACCTGTCACTGACATTTGTAGAGTTGCCCAACTAAAATAAACAATTAGAGATTAGGAAAGTTATCTTTAGTGAAATGGGCAGAATGAACAAGATTAAAAAATGTAGCTCTATTTCAATAGATCAACAGATTTTTAGATTGCTATTATTTATAATACTGCAAATACCAAGAATATTCACACAAAATGTGTAAAAAACCTGTTATTTTGGGCAGCCATGTCGAATAAATTTTCCTATCTATATTAAATTAGTTGTCTTTTCAAAAACACGTGCCATTTGGCGGTATGTATTGGTCGTAATGTATTGGTTCTTTTGTATTTAAATAAAATAATAATAGTTTTCCATTTCTAATTTTATTACTGTAAATAAGAATTTCAGTGAGTAAACAATATAATTTTGAATTATTTAAAAAAAAAAGTTTGAGCTCGATTGCATTTCAGCCAAAATTGAAAACTATTTATAAGCAATGAAATGCCAAATACTTTCTCTGCCCATCCTCGATCGACATCTTTCTTTAAATTTGTAATTTCTTTAACTAACGCGAAAAACTGTGGCGCGTTCAATTTGACAGCTGAAGTGATCAAAAACGATGCGCTGCGTTTTATATACTGCTCACTAAATAACAGCTGTAACGTTTTATGAACTACCAAAATAACAAAAGTGTCGCCAAGTGACTGATTCACGACTTATAGTATCTATACCACCCTTCGTCTTGTAGAATACAAATTCTGAATCTTTATGGCGTAAAATGTGAATATGTATATTTGACACATTTTTCGATGGTGATATCTGCATATATACATTATTGTTTTTTCACATATTTGTTTGTCACTTTCTATAACAATCGAATGCAACTGTTTTTGTAACAGAAACTAAATTACGATTACATTGACTAATATTTGAACACGAATTCTAATATTGTACTTTTTATGAGTTGTATAGTAGTTATTATTATTATATATTTATTTAATTTATCAATAACATCGTCAAATAATTCAGATGTTTTTGATAATTATGAATTCTATTCAAAATATAGACTTTATCATGGAATTTCCAATGCCTGAATTGATTTTCAACTAATCTTTTCCCTGTGTGTACAAACATTTCATGGGTACCGATCCACACAGTAGACTTGCCTCTAACCGATACAGTTTTCTCGAATGTTAATACAATAATTTCATGCCAAGAAACAGCAAGAGTGTAATCTGTCACTTCATAAATGTCAAATTGGTAATCGGCTTGGAAATAACGGCATTTCACGAAAACTTGTCTCATCTAATAAATAAGAATACCCACATGAATGTTAAAACATAAAACTATATTTATTTTCATATTTAATCGCAATGTGTTATAAAATGATCCAAATTTGCCTCAAAAAAACTCTTCTTAACAATAACATGATTAATGAAATACAAACATAACTTCCATTTAAGATGTGTAAGTCACAAACATCCTCAACTTTAATGCCCAGCTATGTTTGCATTGCCGCGACCTACAGTTAAGCAACTTCCGTCTAACAAACGAAAGCAACTCTGATTTTATAATCTCCTTTTCACACCTACTTCCTTCCTCCTGCTATTATCGAGTGTCAATTACCAGCAGTTGCATAAAAACGCGTGCGCCTATCACCTCGTAATCTCGTGTGAGCAGAAGTTTTATTAGAATTTTAATGGAAATATTAAAGTAATAACTCCAAAATGTGCACTATAATGTTAAGAAATATGTGTATTTAATGGAAACAATGAAATGTTTGTTGCTTCTAATTGTGAAAACATAAAAACTTGATAATAAAATTATGTGACAAACAAAACTGAAGCTATAACAGTGGTAACAATTGTGAGTGAGAATGTACATACATACGTTTGTAGTTACGCATGTGTGTTCGTTATACTTTATGGTGATCTTCGTTAAACCGTTTCTATAAACAACTGCATTGCAAAGAGTGTGACACAAATGTATAATAGTTAATAAGTAGTTTGACAGAAATATTAATGGGAACCAAAATGTTTCAATGTTAAAAGATTAAAACGTGAAAAAATTAAATTAAAACGTGAAAAATTATGATACCAATTATTATGGAGATGATGAACTGGTTAAATAAGAAAAAAATCTTTGGTTTGTCTTATTTTGTTATTGTGAATTTTTTATCTCAGCCGCCCACCCCTACCCAATGTAGAACAGTTTTCCTGTTGTTATGCGTATAACAATAGTATAAATTCTCTATTATACAAAACAGAATCAAGTGTTATACTTAATTATTATGCCTGAAATTGTATAACAAGTGGGCTCTTTAACTTAGGCAACATCATTGTCCTCCACGATAACTCAATAAAAACCGGGAAAAATAATCGAAAATTTTAATAAAAATGATAATTAATGTTAAATAATTCTTTGATAAAGAGAATTCAAGTGAAATTCAATAAATTCTCAGTGTTTAAATAATAAAATGCAAATTTCCAAATAAATCATAAATT
This sequence comes from Phaonia tiefii, assembly GCA_963931995.1. Classification (NCBI taxonomy): domain Eukaryota; kingdom Metazoa; phylum Arthropoda; class Insecta; order Diptera; family Muscidae; genus Phaonia; species Phaonia tiefii. Next base: position 84,021,930 of record OZ008367.1, on the reverse strand, counting down.
TAGCACCATCATTGTAATAACGGTACTCCAATTAACGACTGCTATGCGTGTTGTCGGGTAAGCTGACTCGGTTTCGTGCGTGCTTTGCAAATCCATTCGTTGTCGCTTCGTTATGTTTATTAGCTGCAACAACAATTGCAAGTATAAAAAGAGAAGATCGTTAATGTAAAACATGCCCCCTACCGTGTGTGTATGAAAATGTGCGATAGTGTTACTAATGTGAGCGGACTTGTGTATTCGTTAAGCAAAATGATTAATGTTAACGGGAAATAGGAAATAAAACTGAAGCGGATAGTGTTGTTAAGTGTTAAAATATTCGTATGAAGAAAGTAATATTTATGTGTGTGAAATTACAATGTCATCCATCAAATGCAGTTAAAAAGTATTATAAATATGCAAAATTAATGTGCGAAAAATGCATACAAAGTTAAAACGAAATGCAAAAAAATCTGTAGAAAATGCAAAAAAAAAATAAATGTAAATATGAGTGAACTAGTAATTAAAGTAACTAAAGTGTGTGATATAATGAAATGCCGTAATAAAATCAAAAAAGAAAAATGGGGAAAAATAAAAATAAAATTCAAGAAAAAAAGAAATAAAAATAAAATTATACAAATAAGCAAATACAAAAAATTAAAATTAAAATTGAGCAAAATAAAATAATTGTTGAAATTAAGAGTGCTGAAGCGAATAAGTAAAAAAATAGTGCGTGATATGATGTCTCCTTATGAATGCTAATGAAAGGTAAACAACAAATCTGATTAAAAATAATATTTCAAGAATTAAATAGGTACATACGAGGGCGGATCAACCAGTCCGTGACGTTTGGAATGAAACACAGTTTTGTTTGCAAAAAAAAAAAATTATTTTTCAACAAAAACAATTAAAAAAAAATAAATTCTTTTTACCTCAGTGCACTTAGTCCAACGTCTCTCCAATTTTTGAATCCCTTACAAAAAATAGTATTTTCGGGGTCCATAAAATAGGACCTCAATAATTTGATCAATAATTGATCAATTGATCAATAATTTTATTGTTGGAGCTAAATCTCTTTCCATCGTGTCATTTCTTTAGGTTTGGAAATAGGAAATAGTTACTGGGGAATAAATCCGGAGAATATGGCGGATTAGGTACCCAAACGTTTATGGTCAATTGAGAGCAAACGCGGCACCCATCTTGCAGACAGCTTTCTTAAACCCAACTGATCATTTAAAATCGAAACCACACAACCACACTGCCATATGAAATGTCTATGGCATCAACAATCTCACGCACTTTTAATCTTCGATCGGCCAACACCATATCGTGGATTTTTTCGATATTTTCCGGTGTATTGATCTCAATTGGCCGTCCAGAACGTTCAGCGTCATTTGTACTTGTGCGACCACAACGAAAGTCAGTAAACCACTTTTTTACCATTGAAATCGATGGCGCAGAGTCCACATATTATTTATCAAGCTTTTCCTTGGTTTGATTGACTGTTTTTTTTCGCAAAAAAATAATGTTTAATGAGCACTCGAAATTCACTTTTTTCCATTTTTAAAAAAATGCACGAGGTTGAATGTTTTGAACAGCTGTTAAAGGCAAAGTAAATGACGGAACTTACTCAAAATTTGACAGTAGTCTATTAACAGGTGGTACTTGATGGGAGCTGTGATGCATTTCATATAACTACGAGGGAAGTTCGAAAAGTTACGGACTTATTGATCCGCCCTCGTAAATAAAAAATTTTAAATAAATATGCAAAGAATTAATTTATTATAAGAAAATTATAAAATTAATTATTATAAAAACTAAAATTATTATAAAAAATTAAATAAAAAGAGAAACTATATAAAATTAAAAAAATATTGAAAAATAAAATAGAAAGAACAAATATAAGTGCCTAAGTAATGCAATTTAGAAAAAAAGCGCAAAATGTGAAATATTTTTAGAAAATGTAATGAAATATAATTGCAGTGTGAAGTAAATTAATAATTCAATTAAGAATATAATTGTGTGCTTTGCTAAAATTAAAAAAAAATAAAATTTAAAAAAAAGTTTTAAATAAAAAAATCTGTGTTATAATCATTAAATTAAACAATAATATAAAAAATATATTTCATAGTTTACATAGCATTTTACACTTCTCTACGCTATAAAGGTGTGTATAATGTGACACCCAACAAATTTATTATTTGCATAATTTACGCATTTCACAGAATCTTAGACTTTAGCCGAGTCCTAAAGTTGGGCTTTTTATTTCACTCAAGTGAGCTCTCTTTTTAGTTTAGATCGCAAGAATGAACTGGTTCATTCATTTAGTTCACTAGTTCAATTTAGTAAATTTTATCATTTTAGTTTAACAGTTCAGCTGTGAGCTAAAGAGCTGACTTCAGTTCAGTTTGTCGTTTCACTTTAATTCATGTGAGCAGGAATATACAAACTTTGCCTACATTGTTTACTGTAATGTTTACAATTTCCATACAATTCGGATGAAAATGTATGGCAGAATGGTATGCAATCAGTACCTACAATTTTAATAAAATTAATAACAAAAAAGGGATTTGGATTTCTTACTAAAAATTTTTAATAATTTAAAATAATATAATTCATTAATTTTTTTCATATAAAAATATATATTGCAAGTAGAACTAAATAAAAATTAAAACCTTAAAAATGTACTTTAGACACTTCCAAACACTACTGAGAATAGAACAATACACAATCAACCAAACTAACGGTTTAGTACGAATAAACACATGATCATGTTTTCAATAAACAATGTATGCTAAGAAATATAATATCCAATCAAAATTATCATGAAAACGAATCAAAAATGTTAAGCTTAGTCAATGTACACTTTTTCAGTAAACAAAGTATGTGGAGATGTATGAAGTTGAAATTTCAACTGAACTACATAGTTCATAACTCACTCCACCGAGTTCTAAGATTGTTCGCGTGAAAAATATTATTCAACATCAATTTGTTTTGGAGCGAAATCGGCCAGCAATATTTCAGTGTTGCTACTATATTTTTCTGTTTTTAAGTCCTTCTTTACACTAAAAATTTTCTTTTTTTGAGAAATTGAATGACAGTTGACCACGTTGATAATTTCCTCATTAAAATGCTGCTGATATTTCGCTTGAACAACAGTACTAAACTGGCTGATTTTTCGTCGATATTACGCAGGATTTTTTTTTGAATGGAGTTTTATAAAATTTCACGTGAAATGTTGATCATAGTACGGGTCTTTATGCATAGTTTATAATATTTAGAGTCCGTTCATAATTTATTTCAAATTAACACTAGCTTGAACTTTTACTTAAGCTTACATTCATTAAAAATTAGACTCTCATGACCCAATTTTGGTAAATGTTTTGTATGGATTTCTATAACTCAGATCTATTTTCTGTATTTCTTGGTGTTCAAAACATCAGCGCTTTCTCGTAATGCCGTTGTATTACAATTGCTTTTGGGACATTTCCAAAATATTTTCGCTCGCTTTACATGTAGAATAACTCCAAAGATCCTTACCCAGCACTTACAAATTTCTACTGGCATCCCCGATCTTTATAAATCTTGATTCTAACGTTTAAGTTTTCAAAATACCCTCAAAAAGTAACATGTTCTGGCTGATCTGTATGAATCTTTATTGGCAGCTCTCTTAACTGTGTCTTATTTTCATTCTTACACATGAAATGTACATTAGGGCGTTCCTTTATTTAATTAGCATGCGAATTATTCAAACTTTAGTGAATGTAGAGAAGTGTAAATAATATGTTTCGAATATAAAATGTATCGTGAAAGAAAAATAATACACGCGTGATATAATTTATTATTGAGTAAAACAAAATTCAACAAGTAATGTGGCAGCAACCAACAGTCAAATCAAAGTAAGTAAATATTAAGATTCATTTTTGATATTTTTTATAACTTTTACTGAAATTTTCGTACTGTATTGTATACAAAACTATAAGTATTCGGCTAAACTGAGAAATTTTGGAGACATTTCTATAGATACTTTCAATAGACAAAACATGAAATGATTTTCACTGTAAAAATTGTGCATTCAAAGTCCCGTATTTGCTCGTTTCTTGCAAAGTAGATAACCAGAAGTTGTGCACAATTTGGCAACCCTGGTAAAAGAGAATCAAAAAGTGGACACGATTCACTCAAATGCATTTCTCTCTATTTCATACTTTTACATACTTTATGTAATTTTACTTAAACATGGGTGGAATTTGTATAGTTATATCAAAGACGATCAAGAATTGGACGACCAGAAGACGTGCGCAATTTGGCAACCCCGGTAAAAGAGAACCGAAAACTGCTAGAAATTCACTCAAAAGCATTTATCTCACGCGTCATACCTTGATTATTTCATACTTTTTTCTAGTTTATGTTATGTACAATAACACTATCAAAAATCTGCTCCTGTATTGAAATATTCAATGAAGAGAGTATGAGAGAGAACAGAGAATGAATAGGGTTTCACTCGTTGTGTTTGTTGCATTTGAGTGATGAGAAATTTTGACGGTCTACTTGCACATCGTTTTTGGTTATATACAAAAACAGCATCAAAAAACTGCTCGTGTATTGAAATATTCAATGAAGAGAGTAGGAGGGAGAGAGTAGAGAGTCGTAACCATAGATTTATTTATACATACATTTGTTATCTGTCTCATTTCACGTTTCTCTTGCGCGTCTTCTATGAGGAAACTAACCTCTGTCAGCTGTTTAATAACAACAATTTGTGCGAACAACGTAGAAAATCCTCCAGTTTAGTGCATACACGATGTACATATATTTACATATTTTGAACATTCACAGTAAAAATTTCTGCTGTGTTTGTCAAACCTCAGCGACAGAACTGAACTTCCACAAGTTCGCTTCCCTTCAATCATTAAACCAATGAGCGGGTCGACAAATCTATGCATAAATTAATCTATGCTCGTAACGCTTCACTCGTTTTGTTTGCTGGCAAATTTTGACTGTCTACTTTAGTACATAGTTTTTGTTTCTTGAACAAAATCAATTAAAGGGGTTTTATTCAAAGTTATTTCGTACGGAATCAATTGTATGATAATTGTTTGCATAGAGTAATATGTATATAAGGTGTGTTCATGAGTGCTTCGGTTCGACCAAATTCACGTCGAGTGTCACTGGGCTAACGACAGTTTTGATCAGGCGGGTTCTATGAAAAAGCTTTTCAACATGCAGAATAAAGTATGAGAGAGAATTAGCGATAGATGACTGGAAGTATGTAGAGTTGCTCAATACTTTTTCCATACATTTGCCTTTGTGTATTGAACCAAAAGTACAAAACTCATCAACTGAGAGTGTTTCTGTCAAAAACGATGTACAAGTAGACAGTCAAAATTTCTCTTCACTCAAATGCCAACAAACAAAACGAGTGAAACCCTAATACTTCTCTACTCTCTCGCTTACTCTCTTCATTGAATATTTCAAAACACAAGCATCTTTTTGACCATGTTGAAGTAAAATTACATAAACTATGTAAAAAGTATGAAATAAGCAAGATATGACGCGAGAAAGAAATGCGTTTGAGTGAACTCCTAGCACTTTTTATTCTCTTTTACCAGGGTCGCCAAGTTGCGCACATATTCTGGTCGTCTAATTCTAAATCGTCTTTGTTTCTGTCAAAAAGGATATACTAGTAGAGAAGAAACCACCGCAATGTGGCAACCCCCGTAGAAGAGAACCAAAAAGTCAACGCAAATCACTCAAACGAATTTCTCTCGCGCATCAGAACTTCATTATTTCATACTTTTTACATACTTTATGTAATTTTATATAAACATGGTTGGAATTTCTATAGTTAGATACTTTACCATCATCAGAAAACTGCTCCTGTATTGCAATAATCAACGAAGAGAGTAAGAGAGAGAGAGCAGAGAAATGAGGCGTTTCACTCGTTTTTTTGGTCTCTTCTACGAGGGTTGCCACATTGGGGTAGTTTTTTCTTCTCTATACTTATACATTCTTTTTGTTTCTGTGATAATTGAATTGAGGCAAATTCGGATACCAAGTGAAATAAAGCAAAATGCAATGAAGAGTAAAATTATTTATAGAGATTGTAATTAAAATACAAATGTAGTAAAATAAAGAATTTTGTCATTCTGCATGGGTTGCTAAGTTTGTATTACTCTTGCCCCATCTTTTCTAGTGACTTTTCTTGATTTTCTCATTTCGCAAAAAAATAATGTTTAATGAGCACTCGAAATCAACTTTTTTCCATTTTTAAAAAAATGCATGAGGTTGTATGTTTTGAACAGTTGTTAAACGCAAAGTAAATGACGGAACTTACTCAAAATTTGACAATATTTCTTGATTTGAAATTGAATGAATTGAATTTGAATGAATTTGAATTGAAATCTTGCTTGTGACTATTGAACATTTTATGTTATAAAAATATAAATTTCGATCTCTGCTCTGACCAACTTACACTTGTTTGGCCGACGGCCACCTTGCTTAGTGATGGCGATACTATCGAGTAATAAGCCATGAAATACTTAGCTTCTCAAAAAACTGTGAAACCAGTGTAAAACTGTAGGTCCCAATCAGTGACTGAGCACTGAAAAGCGCACGGCTCAGTGATTGTGACAAGCTCTATCCTATCTCTTCATGGGTTGTAATGGGAAAATATTTATTTATTTATAGTTGACAACCTTATTATCATTTTTGACATGTACTTTACTTTACTTTTATTGACTATATTACAACCTCATGAGGTCAGACATCTTACACATATTAACTAAACAAACAAATTAAACAAATTTCAAAATATTCTTCCAACTGGCTCTATCCTTCGCCTTTTCCCGCCAGTTGGTAACACCAAGGATACGGAGGGATTCTTCTGCCTGGTCTTTCCAGCGGAGTCTTGGTCGTCCTCTTTTCCTGCTTCCATCGGGTACGTTATCAAAAATCTTTCGCGCTGGCTCATCTTCATCCATTCTGATAACATGGCCTAACCAACGCAATTGGCACACTTTGATTCGTCTAGCTATGTCCCCGTCAGAATAGAGATTATATAGCTCTGCGTTCCAGCGACGTTGGTACTCGCCGTTTTCCCTAACAGGCCCATATATTTTACGGAGAATTTTTCTCTCGAAAACTCCCAGGTGTTTTTCATCCGCTTGCGATATGACCCAAGTTTCGGAGCCATATGTCAAGACAGGTAAAATGAGAGTCTGATATAGCTGGACTTTTGTCCGTCGAGAGAGGGCTTTGTTCCTAAACTGCTTGCTGTGCCTAAAATAACATCTATTTGCAAGCACAATTCTCCTATCTATCTCTCTTTTGACATGTACGATAACATAAATAAATAAATGGTTTCCCGTTACATCCCATGTAGGGATTAGGGAGAGCTTCTTACAACCAGTGAGCTGTGCGCGTTCTAGTTTTATACTCACTGATTGGAATCTACAGTTTTGCACGGGTTCCGAACGGTATTTTGAGAAGTTTTTCATGGCTAAATACTCGATAGTGTCGCCGTCACTAAGCGGGGTGACCGCCGCCTATGGAAATTTAGGGAGGTCAGAGCAGGGATCGAACCCACGTTCTAATGCACAAGAGCCGAGCACAATACCATTGCACCAACGACGGACGGTTGCCAACTATGGTCATTTGTTTTCTTCGACCACCCACAGTTCGTGATTTTTGTTATAATATTTTTGTTTATACCATATAATGTTTAAAATCCACTCTATAATTTTTCTATTTGTTTTAGTAAATAATTTTTTTCTCAGATAACTTTTTTGTTGTTGTTATTTCCATGCAAATATGACTTGTTTGTAGTTTGTCGCAAATATAGTATACTTGTGTCCAAACACATTGTGTTTGCTATTCAATATTACATGTTGGAGACACAATGATTAATATGTTATAAAATGTGTGTTTGTGACCCAAATATGTGTTTGTTTGTTGAAAACTGCTGATAACAAAAGCGTGACAAAGAAACAAAAAAGCAGTAGATCTTCAATTCATGAAAACAATGCTTGCTATATGGATGTTCCGAACAAAAACATGGTTCCTGCATAATGTTACAGGAGCCGTTTTTTCTCAGCGTGTATTTGTATAAATCTGTAATTAGGTTTAATTCATTATTAAATGGATGACTAAGATTCGTTTTAACAATACTGGATATATTTTTATTTTATTATATCAACATATTTAAATGTCGTTACACATAAAATAATTCTGAGTGTAGCACATATCAGCATATCCTCTATTACAAGCGGTGTAGGGTGAAAAAGTGATAACCATATCCCATTCACTCTTAACTTAAATACATCTTTCTTGTTCTATATGCATTTCTTGCACTGTAGAAGTATTCGATTTCATCACAGTTGAGTAGTTAGAACTAACAAATTACTTGTTGTTGTACTCGTAGATTAGTCAAAAGGTGGTGTCTATTACCTCGAAAAACAGAAACAAAAGTAAAGTAGAAATAAAAGAACAACATCAAACAGACATAATCACTTTAACAATTACACCACAAACATGCGGTAATATTAAAGTACATAAACATGCAAGTACAAATGATGTTTGGCCAAGAACGGAAAAAGGGGCCAAATACTTATTCAAGAATTATGATTGTTGTTGGTCGTCGCAGTAGTTGTTCGTCTTCATGTTCTACCTAACAATAAAATGATGGTGTAATAAAATCATGTTGGTTATGTTCTTTTTGTATTATTACTTCTTCTTCCATTGCCTTAATGCACACATGTATGTACCTTCATTTTTTTCAAAACGGAGAAAGAACAAAAAGTCAAACAGAAAGCACCTACCTACCGTCGTAGTTATAAACAAAACGCACAATAACAAAAAAAAAAAACAAATCTGAACGGAAAACGGAAAGGTTCATTAAACCTCCAACGGACCTTTACTTTGTTCCCCGGTTTTAGTTTTTCTTATCTGCTACCAAAAAAAAAAAAAACTAACAGAACCATCGCCATCATCATTATTATCTTTGAATCATTCATTTATTGTTGGCAAAGAATGATTACCTAGTGATAGCAAACAGGTGTAAATGAATGTACTATGCTGGGCCCTCCTAGAAAAGGGGGTTTCATTTGTTGCTTTAGACCACATCTGGTGGTCGCTACGAGGGTAGTGTTAATTATGTGAAATGGGGTCGAATTGATTTGAGGGGCCTTAATATTTACCATAAAAATTTATTATTTAAGGTTTAGGGCCGGATCACGTAAGTCACTTTCGCATTCACAAGATTTTTATTTAAATTTATTGTTTGTGTTCAGTTTTACATAAATACATAGTTTAATATGTGACGTCAAAAATGACAAGTAAAGTGAATGTGATAAGGCCGTTAGTAACACCATTCAAGCCAAACGACATTTTGAGAGATTTCTCTAGACAAATTAATTCCATTCACCACAAACGAAATTTTAGGCAACTAAATTTGGTTGAAGGAATTTTTTTTTGCTGCAAACGTACATACATGTTAATGGGAAACGAAAAACGTATCACAGCGGTAGCACATCTTGACATCATGTGGAGGTCAAGAATTTGGTTAGTTTTGCGATCGGACCCACGGTTTTCGAGTTATAGGCATATTTTTATTTTAGCGATATATTGGCGTTCCAATTGTTCCATGTGTGTGTGTTCAGGTTATGAAAAACCATAGAGTAATGTCATATAGACCTATCATTCTTCTTATCTGACATTTCCTTTCATACTATTTCATACTATGGTCGGTGCGATAGTGAGTTATTTGGCGTAAATTGACTTGGTTGGCTAAAATTTTTAATGTCGTTTTGATGAAAAACTGTGAAATTTAAACGTATTTTGGACTTTTTTTGTTATATTTTATTTTTAGTATAAAGTACATTTATGGTGTATTGTAAATTGTAAAGCAGAAAATGTTCGTTTAAGCCATTGCCTCTATCTGGTATTATTAAACCAATACTTTCTAACATCCACCCGCCTATCTGCAACACACCAAATGTCATAAATTTTCTGAGAGAGTTGGCTACTCTATACGTCATTACTATATGTGAAAAACCCTTAGAAAATCACTAGAAATATGGGAGTTTTGGAGATTTTTTAAAAAAGATGCCATATTAAACTAATTCCCCATCGTCGTGGGTAATTATCCAGTATCTTTTTTACACATCACTGTTAGTAACTACATATTATTTTCCCCATACCCTGTCGGTAATTTGCAAATTTGTCCACACATGGGACAAATTAATTATAAGACAATTATAATTTGTAGTTAATTCTACAGATATAAATACTAAAACCTTTAAATACAATTGGCAATTGTACTTATTTTCAAAGCAGTTCCTTCAAATTTGGCAGTTTTGGTTTTCAAATATTTATTAGGTTGATGAGTTTGAAAATACCACGACGCAACACCAATCGAAGCCACAAACCTCTACATATAAAATACTTTAAAAACAGAATTGCCAGCAGTCAAACAAATTCAAAATATGTATCAAAAACATTCCCATAGTTAATTATAATTGTCACCCGATTCCACAACCTTCATTAACATTGCCTGAGCAACTGTAAATTGAAAACTCTTTAATTCGTTTACATTTGCATTAGATATAGTAATGCAAATTTGCATTAGATATATTAATGCAAATTCAAATCAAATGCAAATTAAAATTCCCAACATTACTAAATACGAACTCTGGTACTTGCACTTCCCTGAAATCGAATTGAACCCAGGCACCATGAATGCAATCCTGTGCGACTTTCCACCAAGCCATCTCAGTCATTGCGCAAAGACTAACACTACCAAAACATTAGGATTAACATGTTCGTTTTTGTTCAAAGAAGAGAAAAGCAATTCAAGAAAGAGATCACTTTTGAGTTTTTTGATAGTTTTTGTTTGCGAACTGGCGGTGTGCAATCTTCATACATACCAAGGGTTCGAGCCAATGATGTGAACGATTTACCAATCCAGCCCCTACGTACTTAACCACCCCCCACACATGTCAACCACTCTCTCCGTGGAACTAACTTTAAGTGTTACTTCGTGGAGGCTATCACGCTATCACCCCGTCAGTTATCGGTATCCTGCTGTGTTTTTGTCATATCGCCTTCTTTCTATGAGTCGAATCTCTGTCAGCACATTTACGACATTAACATTTACCGCATTCTAGTTTTATTCACTCTTGAGCATGTATTCAATAGACATTTGTATAAAACGTGATGTGAAGCCTTTTTTTGTTTTGATTCACATCGTATTGTAGTTTTGTGCACCCACACATACACACCTCCAAGAATGCTTTGTCGACAGTACCCCGAAGTACTTGGTTGTCTCAACTTCGCTACAGCGAATGTCTTGAAAAAAGCAAATGTCTTGTGCAAATGTTTAGTATACAAGAACGTACCTCGCTTCAGAATTAAGATAACCTGGTCCCCCGAATCGTTATCAGAGAAAAGTTACGTGGTACGCGCATGAAAGCGAGCTGTGCTGTCCAAATTGTGCAGGTATTTTCTTTAGCCGCCATGATTAGTCAAAAACTGCGTGAGATAATAATATGTATCCCTTTGTTGCCTTTGCAGCCAAGCTGCAATGTCCGGGATAAGATCGATCTTCCCTTGGTGGCCGAGTCCAAGCGCAACTGCCAAATGGTGATCGAAGCAGTTCGCTCTTCTTTAACGATTCCGGCTCTATATAGTGTGTTCTCCGGTTTTCTGTCAAATATTCTTTTCATCTCGCTGGCTAAATATTGGTATGGAGCCAGCAATTACTCCTGCAGCGTCTTCGGAAATTATCATAAAGCCAGAAATGACCCTCAGTGCACTAAGTCTGTAGGTACACGCCAACTTTCCCCTAGTAAATTATATACTCAATGCTCGGGTCTGCACCGGAGATGCGTAGACAATTACCGATTTTATCACTTTGCCCAACAGCTTTCGTCGTGCAGGTGTGGGTCCCCTAATGTTGGGTAGAATTCTAGCTAGTGATGACCGAATTTTCACCTCCTTCTCGCCTGCGTATGTTACGTGTTCGCTGAAGCTTAGCCTATTATCAATCACAACTGCCAGCTATTTCAAGGAGCGGGAAGACATTATTATCCGTCCTTCCACTCTTACCTTTATATACTCCACCGTCTTTCGCCCCGATATTAATACAACCTCAGATTTGTGGCCAGCTGGCTCAAGGCTCGTTGACTCAAGCCACGCCTTTACCTGAACAAAAATCGCATTTGTAATATTTTCCTATATCATTCCTATATCATCAGCAAAGCTAATTCATAATTTTCAAGCCTGATGGCAAGGGAAGTCTCAGTACCTCATCATACATAATTGAGTGTGTGGATGGATGTCTGTGGATATATTCCTGTTCGTTTTGTACGTGTCCACAAACGTTTTTTGGATAGGAAGTAATTATAACAATTTTGGGGTAAATCAAAATTCGTTTACAACGTCAAAAACAACTTTACAACTTTTTTGTTTTGGGGGTGAACGTTTCAACTTTTGCGGCCAACATTGTGTGTTTGCAGCAAAATAAATGTTTTTGCTACAAACGATCTTTGAACCTTTTCTGTATTTTCGTGCAGAGTATAATGGCGTAACAGCGGCCAATAATAACATTAGAAAACCTCAAGCGATGTCAAGAGCGAATTGCGGACAATTGTATTCTCAATATTTCGGTATACTTCAAAACTCTCACTCAAGATCAATTTCGCAACATCGCAAAGTTATTTTCGAACTTTCTCCGAAAATATCTCGAAAAACTCGCTAATGATAGCATTAACAAAAAATTGTGAAATAAGTTTTTGCTGCCACAAATTGCTCACTTTTGGGTTGAGTCCGCTATAGTCATTCGCCAAGTTTTTTGTCTGGGAAACGTTCAAGAAAATCTCAATCATGATGTCATTATTCACACTTATGCTCCTGTGTAATTGCTTACAAAGTGGGTTTAAATATATGGTTATGTATAAACAATGGTTCGTGTCTTATTGGTGTCGCAGGTACATATTGCATAAAGATTGATCGTGTCAACCGAAGTTGTCAGACAGACATTCATACATACTTAAATATGACTACAGGCATATCCTAATCGAATAATAAAAATTATGAAATGCATTTAATTCGAAGATACCAAGGCTCGTAAACAACACCTTATGTGTTAATCATTTTCCCCCGAATGAAATTATATACTCTCATTTTCTTATGGGTGATGGTATAAAAACGGCTACGACCATTATAATCAGCATACTGGAATACGCAAAATCTGATAATTTTACAGCTGTTACGTATTAGTTTGGAGTTCGTTTGCCGCAAACATAGTCCGTTTGCTACATATATTCAACGTTTTCCATAAAAGTTGAAACGTTTCTCTCAAATAAAAAGCCTCTATCGTAAAAGCTGTTTTTACTTTGATGTACCACACACATTTTATAATTAACGTTTGCGGCAAATATAGAAAACGTTTGTCAACATATGTAAAACAGACACATATAATACACAACGCATAACCTTAAAGGTAATCTATCTCTTGATTTACCCCTCTTTTTAACAAAAACAAACAAGCAAATTCAAATGTTATGGTATTGTACGTCACTTGAGTCACTCGGCAGATTCCGTTTACTAGTCGCCACATAAATTACTTTCCACAATTTAAATAAAAATAAAAAAATAAACTTGGGCCATTCAGCAGATTCCGTTTTCTAGTCGCAGGTGCTATCGACATTACTCTAAGTTTCTCATAATCATTCGTTTACCGCAAACAAATTCCTCAAACGAAATTCAGTAGTATAAACTTTCGTTTGTGGGGAACGAAATTTATATTTGATTTTATAAATAAAACACTTATTTTGTTTAGCTATAAGTTTCAACTATTCTCCAAAATTTTGTCGTATTCAATTTATAAACCACTCCCGAACTGTTTTATTTCGCCCTCGTGCTTCTCCATACACACTCAAGTGTATTTGTACAGAGTCAACTTATCTAAGCATTTTGTTTGTTCTAGATGTCATGTTGTTGATGGATTAAATTACAGCACTTCTATGCTGGTGTGGTTCATTCCTTCTTGACATTAGAACCATCAAAATCTTTATGTGATTATGTTGTAGTGATGTTTAAATTGTAACGTGGATAATTCCAAAGTAATTATTTGGTTATAATTGAGGGCATTTTTCGTTTTCTGACTTTACCCTGGATGTTATACAACAACTGGATTCTCTCATACCCCATGTGGAATCTAATAAATATGACTTCCGTTTTATAAAATTATTACACTCAAAAAATAAAGTTTGCTATTAACAGCAAACAATAATTGCTACTTATCGGCTGACAATTTCTCTGCTATTCAAGCAAATGTATTGTCATAACAACAAACTGTTTGCCATGTTGATAAAATACCTCACAAAATCTTTGCTATAATAACAAACAATTGTCTACTGAAATAGCAAGCAGGTTTGCTTTCCCCTTTCCAGCAGTCCTTTCAGCTGTGTTTAGTAATATATATTTTTCAGTGTACTATGTATTTTTGTCCATCGTTAAACCATTGTTTTCGAGTTATCTTGAAAAATATTTCCTAAATCTTTGTAATTTCCTTTTACTTTTCACACTGTAACGCAAATATTTAGTCTAATTGTGTAAATATTTCGCACATAAGTGTTGCTATTAAATAAGTATTCGTACTTGTATTTGTTTACCCAGCATACAGTGTTGCCATTTGTTTGTTTTATAATACACCCACTTGGAAAAGTCTTTAAAGATAATTGTTATATGAAAATTAAGTGGTCTATGTGACTAAGATATATTGCAATGTGTGTAACATAAATCTATATTGGCATTAGGCTGACCAGGTGTAATAATGTTACGTACAATTACTTCTCAAGTAAACAAAAAAAATTTTAATTATTTTTTTGTGTTGGAATTGGTGTAAATCAGTGGGCCGCGATAAGTTTTTGCTATCGCTGTATCTAAACTAATTAAAATTTATTTTTTAACATAATCTCCTTTTAGCTCAATACACTTAGTCCACCGTTTCTCCAATTTTTGAATCCCTTCCAAAAAGTAGGATTTTTCGAGGTCCATAAAATAGGCATTTGTTTGATCAATAATTTCATCGTTGGAGCTAAATCTCTTTCCACCGAGCCATTTCTTTAGGTTTGGAAATAGGAAATAGACACTGGGGGCTAAATCCGGAGAATATATGTACCAATTCGTAGCCCAATGAAACAACTCCAGAAAATCCTTTGAAGTTGTCACATGATTACGTTTATGGTCGATTGAGAGCAAACGCGGCACCCATCTTGCAGACAGCTTTCTCTTCGATCGGCCAACACCATATCGTGGATTTTTTCGACATTTTCGGGTGTATTGACCTCAATTGGCCGTCCAGAACGTTCAGGGTCATTTGTACTTGTGCGACCACAGCGAAAGACAGTTAACCACTTTTTTTTACCATTGAAATCGATGGTGCAGAGTCCCCATAGTATTTATCAAGCTTTCCTTGGTTTGATTAACGGTTAAGTTGTAATAATTATTTTCAAAAATATCGATTTTGAAAAAACAATTGAGTTTGGACCAATATAACTTTAGTGCGTCAGATCACGTCAATGAATTTGATACATAATTGAAAGGAAACTATGTTTCCTATTTTCTGAGGGTAACTTTTGCCTGCGGCAAACCCCCACCACAGCAAGATAGGACCAATTTAGTAAAAAAAACTTGCATTTTTTTTGTCTAAACTAATATACCCCACTGTGCGATTTGCAATGTTGATCTGTCATTGTAATTTCTCACTCCTTGTCTGCAATCAATTTTTTACAGAACTCAAAAATGTTTTCTAGATCAAGAGATACAGACTTTTGACCGATGGAAATTTATTCTGAACCACTGTGCGCCGTCGAAAGAAATTTAAGGTGGTCAGAGCAGGGATCGAACCCACGTTCTCATGCACAAGAGCCGCGCACACTACCATTTCAAGACCGACGGCCATTTTGAACCGTCATTTTAAATATTAAATATTTTACCCCATATTTGTAAGCAGTAACCTTAGAAACGTCCAACCACTAGGTTTTATGTCAATCAACTAATTTTTTGATTTTGTATCCGCTATTCTGGATTCGCCTTTTTGGTTTTAAAATGTTGATCTCAGATTTGTCATCTACTGTATTTTACAAAGTAGCCAATGATATTCTTAGCCTCTATTTTTCAGAAGATAATGATTGCGTTTTCTCGACCATGTGGTAGTTATTGGTCAAAAACTACAATAAACAATCGCGAATACATCAATTCTCCTTATTGAAAAAAAAATTAATACTCAAATCAGCAACGAAATTTGTCAACTCAATTAAATTTATAATTAGCTTGGATAAAAAGTTAATCAATCCTATATAATATTTTCAATTAAATGTGCACTTGTGTTGAACTAAACGTTAATGAATAATTTGTGCGGTTTCTTTTCAGTTTGTGTGAATAATTTTTGCAGTCACAGTCAGTAACGCATTTTGGCCATGAAACTAATGTCGCATTTAGACTATAGTGTATCGCGGCCTGGTTAGTGATAACCTCGTTCTCTAATCTTTTCCGGTTACACCATCCATTTTGAGAGTAAATTGACATATCAGGTGGCAACTTTGGTGCTTAGACCAATTTAGAATAACTCCGTGCCGAGACAAAATTATCAAGGACGGCGACACAACAGGAAAATTAAATTGGCGGTTTTTGGTTTTACCGGTTTTGAACAAATCTGAGATGTTTTTGAAATAACTATACCTTAAAAATCAGGCCAGCCATCAAATTGGTTTACATTTAAAAACAATAAGAGCCTATTATGTCGGCAGCGCTGTAAACTTCAAAAAGTTTTGGGTGGCGGCAACGCATCAGAAAATTGTCGATCGGTTCCCTCAGTAAAACAGTTGATGTTTTGTGTATGTTTTTATTATGGTTGCATTTTCTTAGTAATTAACAGAGTAGCATCAAAATGTACACCAGTTTCAAATGAGAGTAAATATTAAACTTCAGTGTTTACAGATTAAAATTATATGAAATATTCTATATTAAAATGCCCTAGTCCTGGTCGGTGTAAATGGTGTATAATTCAGCAATTTCAACACGGTTTTGCTTAAGTCCAGTATTCAGTTGTATAAAAAAAAACGAAAACTTCATGTACAGAAAATTTTTGCTTGGTACTCAGCTCTTTGTGAAAATGTCGTAGGCAAAATCAAGTACAGGGTTGTTACGCTAGCTAGACTTATTTCGTACGATAACTATTGTTTGACAATTGTTTGGGACCGGAATTTTGACATTTCGATTATTTTAGTAAACAAAAATAATACCACAGGTGTTAAAAATAAAAGGGAGTGGAAAGACGAATTATTAATGAAATATTTTTGTATGTGCGGGTTCATTTCAGTTTGTTCGGGGGGTGGAATGGCGATCGATTTTTACAGAAGCATTGAAATGGAGTTTGGTTATTAGGCAAAAAGTTAATTTATGAAAATTTTGAGTTATGGCTCTTTTGTAGTAAGGGTGTGAAATATACAAAAATAAAAGAGCCTTGCCAAAATAACATAAAATTTAAACTTTGTTTGTAAATCTTATTAATAATTTCGAATCACAAGCATTTGAGACCACTTTCATTTACTATGACAGCTCAAAATGTGTTTCTCCACAAAATTCAATAATCTGGTCCCCTTGAAAATTAAACAAGCGAATAATTCTCACAATTTGTTGGCTCCACCAATCATTTGTTTTCAAATGATCATTATTCATGTTATTTAAACAACCTGTTCAAAATTAACAAACAAAATATAAAAAAAAACAACTGAAAAACTGTGATTATGAAAACTTAAACCGTTAGTTAATTTGAAAAGTTCTCACATTGATAAAACTGGGTTTGCTCCAAGAACAAAAGAAAAACTATGCAAAGAATTTGAAGCAACGGAATGAAGGGAGACTCGTGTCAAGAGATTTGGTTTTCATTTCAATACTAGAATTGTTGAGGTTCTTTATAAAATAATAGTTGATAATTTTTATATTTGAATAGTTTAAAGTTCAACATGAGAGGGGTTAAATTCCATACGATTTTTTTTTACTTTTACTGAAAGATGTCACTGTTGAAATAAAATACAATGGTAGAAGGTGAAGACAGTCTTTGTTGAAGATTAATGGAGTGAAATTTATATGAGGATGAATGATGAGGAGCAAAAATATAAGAAATATCAGATATGACAAACGTATTGGCAGCTTTGAATTATTAGACAACTAATTTTCTTTTGAGGAATTTATTCGCAGCAAACGAACATTTATGTTTCTGACAAAGAAAAACCTGCCGTGGCTGTAGCACATCCGACTAGCAAACGGGTGCTGCCGAGTGGCCCAAATTCAAATCACTGTAGAGGCAAATACTTTTAAAATTGTGGTTTATTTTGTAACTGTACAGCTGGTATGGCAACCATGATTACATTTTTGATATGGTTCAGCGTACGGTATTGTTTTTAATACAGAATAAGTGTTAAGAATTTCCGTCACTGAATAAGAATTTCCGATACTGCAGAAGTTTGTCAATAACAATCAATAAATTAATACTGTTATTGCGTTATATATTTATTATTATTAAATTGTATTTAATAAAATAGTTATAAAACAAAAGTGTAATGCTGATTCAAGGCGTAGTTGTAAAGATTCTTATATTTTTTATATTTTATTTTTAATTTCTTCAATATTCATGTTACTTTTTTTAAAAAATTTATTTTTCAATTGATGACATGTTTTTTAGAAGTTTATAACAGTGTTTGGCCTTTAAGGCTTGGTTATTGAAATTAATAAATAAAATTATATATAAAATTTTATATTGAAAATTTTAAATTTTAAATTAAGAAAATTTATAATCAAATTTTTGTCGGTTAATTTGCAATATTGTTTTTTCCTTATTTGAATTAGTGTTAAAATTAAACCAGATCTTATTTGAAGCAGAGCTCTAAAACAAGCCAAAACTCAAGTTTAAAATGTGGAAAAATTAATAAATTTTAATTTTATACGTTAACGTGTGTTTTATCACTCCGAAGAGTGGACGTTTAGCATGGAGCACAAATTTTGCACTCTGAGTCAGCAAAAAAACATAAAGATTAAATCATCCGGAGGTTTTTTTGCGAAGGGTCCAATAACTGTGGATGAATTCTACCTCTTCCAAAAATGCAATATTGATTACAGCTTCACATCCCAAAAAAAACTAACTTGATAGTATTAAAAAAATTTCTTGGGCGTCTGATACTGAATTTAAAGTCAGATAATTATGGTTCGCTGTCAAAATTTGATTTAATATGGCAGCTGAAAATCCTAGAAGTGATTCGATCCGTCAATAAATTTGTACGCAGATTGGCTTGAGGTCGCTGAATCCATTTCGCTGCCATTAAAACTCCATTGGTGAAAATTTCAGTAGGTAAATAGGACATTATTGTGGCATTCAAAAATGCATATGGGAGATAAAATTCTTGCACTGGCCACGAAAAATCTCCCTTTTTTTAGTCCACGATCGGTTGCCATCGGTGGTGCAATGGTTCTGTGCGTGGCTATTGTACATGAAAACGTGGGTTCGATCCCTGCTCAGATCACCTAATATCTCATTCGACGGCGTTCACCTCGCTTAGTGACGGCGACACTATTGAGTATTTAGCTATGAAAAAGTTTCTCAAAAATACCGTTGGGAACCGGTTTAAAATTGTAGGATCCAATAAGTGAGTGTAAAACTAGAACGCCCACAACTCACTGATTGTGAGAAGTTCTCCCTAATCCCTTCATCGGATGTAATGGGAAACCATTTTACCATTTACAGTTTCAACCCAGAATAAATGACAACCCTTAAACAGTATGGCAACTCCGGGTGAGCTTTAATTACTTCTTCGGGCTACAAATCGGATGGTTCAAATGGGGCAAAGTAATTCTTTAAGTGAAGCGTTTTATGAGGAGTATTTCAATTCGGATCGGCAACTTAACTGCGACTGAAACAGAGATCGTAACACGTCACGTTACACAAGATGACAAAAGTTTACACAAGTATACACAAAAATACAACAAGTGTACAGAAATGTACAACAATTGTACACAAACAAAAACCGTTTCCCATTACTTCCCATGAAGGGATTAGGGAGAGCTTCTCAGAACCAGTGAGCTGTGCGCATGCTAATTTTTAAGTCACTGATTGGGACCTACAGTTTTACACCGGCTCCGAACGGTATTTTGTGATGCTTTTTCATGGCTAAGAACTCGAACTAAATGTAAGGTGGTCAGAGCAGGAATCGAACCCAGGTTCTCAAGAGCAAGAGCCGCTCACACTAGCCATTGTACCACCGACGGCCATACAACAATTGTACACAACAGTATAAACAGTCTACATAAAAGTGCACAGAGGGTATACAAAGGTACACAAAATATAGACAAGAGTATGGAAGTGTACACAAAGGTACAACAAATTAACACAAAAGATAAAAAATGAATATTCCGAAAAAAGAATTCATGACAAACAAATACTAGACCCGTTGAAAATGTTGAGGCAAACAAACAAAAACACTTACACACATAGAACCAGCTACAAACACTATAACACTCCAACATAGTAACCGCCCGTACGCATACACAATCACTTACTGTACAAGACGAATGGCAACAATTTCATTACATTATCAACGAGGATAATGATATTTTTTATTTTGCTGGTTACTATTTGCATTTATTAAGATGAATGCTTGGGATACCGAAAAGAGGATTTAGATAGTGCAGCGGTCCCATGCTCTGCAATCCTTCATTTCCGTTCAAAGGGAATTTAGGCGTGAGTTTGGCGGCACTTCCCCGAGTAGTTGGACCATTATGAGGTGGGTAAATATGTTTGCCGAATATGGAAGCATTGCACGAAGACCGTACAATAGAGATACCTACGTTCGGGTGCAAGACACAATCGCAGCGTCAATTCAGGCAAATCCAGGCAAGTACGAAGCCCCGAGCCCCCCCGAAATTATTTCCTTAAGAGGTTATTTTCCTTTCCTTAATGTAGTGCTATTTTTCAACATAGATATCAAGTAGCTCCCCCCCCCCGAATTAAAATCCTGCATACGGTACTGGGCATCCAAGCGTTACGACTCGAAACTTATCGGCGCAAATTGGAGTTAGCAGACGGTCATTACAGCGGATAATTCATGATGACTTAAACTTGTTTCCATACAAAGTCCAAATTACAAGCAAGTTAAATCCTCTGGATTTGCCTATTCGCCTGGTATGGTTGAATCGGCCGAAGAAGACAACAACTTGATAAATTTGCTAGTTTGTCTGATGAGACCCCTTTTGATCTTAACGACAATGTAAAGAAGCAAAATTTCCGTACATGGAGTGAATCTAATCCAGAAAGACTCCGTGAGACGGAACTGCACCCAGAACAAGTCACTGTATGATGCGCAGTTCATCAATGTGCATTGTGTGGCCATACTACTTTGAAGAAAATTGTCAAAGGGGACTGTTATTTAAAACTGTTGAAGGAGGTTTTTATCCGTAACTCCGCTTTCCGTTTCAATAGCATTTGGCTGCAGCAAGATGGACCAACTGCACACATAGCCAGACTGGTTGTGGTGGACCTCCAACGAAAATTCCCAAACAAATTAATATCGCATATGCGTGGATGTGCAGGGAGGTCATTTACGGTCTATCATCTTTCAAACCAATAAAATCCTATTTTCTATAAAATAAAAAAGTAAAAAGTTAAATTCATTGATTTAAAAAAATCGCATGAGGTGTCATGGGACACCTGTTTGGAACGAAGTGCCTTTCGCTATATATTATGTACTACGCCTGAGGCGCCCGTTCAACAATACGATAATTTAATGGATCTTTAAAAAAAGATACTTTTTGTAAAATGATAAACTTTTTTTATAGAATCTATTTTTTTTAAAAAAGAAGTATGTTGTAATAATATGTATTATATTTTACCCAAAAGGTCCTTTTTTAAAGAGAGGTACTTCTTTTATTAAAAGCCAATGTTTTTTTAAGAAAATTTACTATTTTTGAGAAGAAGTACTTTCGTAAGAAAAAGCCTTAAGAGTATGAATTTTTTTTACAAAGAAGTACTTTTTTAAGAACAGGTACTTTTTAAAGAAGTGGTAGATATTCTTTTTAGGAGAAGGTTATTTTTTTAAGAAAATGTACTTATTTTCAGAATGTCTACTTATCTCAAGAAGAGAAAAGGTATTATTTTATTTTTAAGAAAAGGTACTTTTAAGAAAAGAAATTTTTTTAAGAGAAGGTATTTGTTTGAAGAAAAGGTTTTTTTTTTAAGAAATGAGAATTTTTTTTAGAATTAGTACTTTTTTCAAGTATAGGTACATTTTTAAAAATTGGTACTTATCTCAAAAAAAGTTATTTTGTTTCACAAAAAAGGTACTCTTTAAAGAAAATGTATTTTTTAAGAAAAGGTACTTATTTAAAAAAAAAAACTTTTTTTTAGAAAAGGTACTTTTTGTAAGAAAATTTAATTTTTATGCAAAGGATAAGGTATTTTTGTTAGAAAAGGTACTTGTTTTTAGGAATATGAATAGGTATTTTTTTTGAGAAAATTTACTTTTTTTAAGTAAAATTGAAGAAAATGTTCTTTTTTTTATTGGGTTCAAAACTACAATATATACTATATATTGGTTACAGACTCCACCTAGAAAACTTCCCATTAATCAAGAAATTTCCCAACATATATGAGACATCTAGTTAGTCTAGACACAAACCAAAGCAAAAGTAAACAATATAGTTGATAATAGTGGGTATTAGCATAATAATGTTAAAACAAAAGTTATTTAACTTTTGTTCATTTACCCCCCATCCCGCAACGTGCGATAAGGAACTTCGTTCCAAAAGTTATTTGAATTATTGTATTGTAACTTAATAGGTGAGCTACTCGCATATGGATATTCCAAACATAGACATGGTTCCTTCTTAATGTTACAGGGACCGCTTTTATCAGCGTGTTGTGGCCGTCGGTGGTGCAATGGTTAGGGTGTGCGGCTCTTGTACATGAGTACGTGGGTTCGGTCCCTGCTCCGACCACCTTACAGTTCTTTCGACGACGGTCACACTATCAAGTACTTAGCCATGAAAAAGCTTCTCAAAATACCGCTCGGAACCGGTGTAAAAACTGTGGGGCTCAATCAGTGAGTGCAAAACAAGAAAGCACACAGCTCACTGGTTGCCAGAAGCTCTCCCCAAACCCGTCATGGGATGTTATGGGAAACCATTTATTTATTTTTATAACACTGCTAGTAAATCCTAAAACATATCGCCAACGTTAGCCTGTCCGTTTCTGGTTAGACTAATAAAATCTTAAAAACTTAATTGTTGCTTTAGTCATATTAACTACCTATTTATCGTAATGTTAAGGTTAAAGGTGACAATTTGTATGGAATTTGTTATTCGTACTCACAATTTCTTGTGTCTAAACTCCGTTAGAGTTTTCGAGAAAAGGCCCACTATATATCTAGCTAGATGTACTCTTGTCTGTGGCTTTGTGTTAGCATTTTTACTCCTAACATCCAGGTTAAATATTTGTTGCAAAAGTTTCCCATGAAATGATACAACAACACAATACGCATAGTTTGTGTATTCAATAGTTCCAATTTGAACAAATACGACAAACCGTTTGAACCAAAATTTGCATACAAATTAAGGTTACATCTGAGAACGGATTTTGGCTTATTGTCTCTTGCCCAAGTTGACATAACACCCCCCGCTAACTTTTGCACAGAATGTTAATAACAACAGTAACCGATTATTTGTTTTCATTCTGACATGATTACAAATGAATGAACATATTTGGGAAATCGGCGATTTCGCATTAGAATTGTTGTATTCATTAACTAACTATTTCAACAGTGGAGTAGTAGAAGTGTTTGGCCGTAATATCGCATGACTTCTGGTGCGTCAATTTAGTTGGCGATTTCCTCAAACTACTTACTCAGTGGCAGTGGAACAAACACGAAATCGAAAGAAACAAAAAAAAACAAAAAAGATATTTTAACAAATGATCTGAAAAAGAAAGGTGATCGCGTTAATTGCCTTTGAGCAATAATTTACCCAAATACAAATTTTTATTTTGACATAATTTTCAAGCTTTGTTGTTTTTCCATACCGAGAGGTGAAAATCAATGGCGTTCTTGCTGCTGTTTTCGTTGTGATTTTGTTCATTTGTTACATTCGAGGAAGAAAAGTATTAACATAATTAACAACAAATGGTCACAGACAACACAGAATCTTGAAGTCATGAGTTATTACAAATGATGATGAAGATGAGGTCGGTCATTGCGGTAGCCGTGAAATGATGCTTGTGGAATGACTGGGTTATAAAGAAAGGTTGACTTTTTCCCTACACACGAAGATGTTCGTTCGAAAGTGATTAAGGTCACTTCCATATGACCTTAAAATTGTATTGTAGATTACTTCACATGAACTGTTGATAACTTTTTCTGTATTGACATATTCTCGCCAGTAGATTCAAGGCGTTGTAGATTTTTTTCATTATATGTATATAAGCTTGTGATTAAATAGAATGGATCAGAGAACCAAGTCGGCTGGTCCATATTGGGTCAGTTTTAGAGAATATTGTCAAAAATCTAAATAAAAATGTTGTTACCAATTCAAACACTGTTAATCCATATAAAGTAAACTCAGAACATTAATAGCCAAATGTATATTCTGTGCTTGAACGCTATTAATGGTAAATGGCTGACCAAGACCATATTTGTTAGACCCATATCGTAAGATGATATGTAAAATGATGTAACTAAACAAAAACACCCTGGTTTCCCCCCATTACATCCCATGGAGGGATTGGGCAGAGCTTCTCACAAACCAGTGAGCTGTGCGCTTTCTAATTTTCCACTCACTACTAGGGACCTACAGTTTTACACCGGTTCCGAATGGTATTTTAAAAAGCTTTTTCATGGCTAAGACCTCGATAGTTTCGCCTTCACTAATCGAGGTGGCCGTCGTCGAAGGAAATGTAAGGTGGTCAGAGCAGGGATCGAACTGGAGTGTCCAAAACCAAAAAACCGGGGAAGCCGGTTAACCGGGTTTTTTGCTATTAACCGTGTGCCGGTTTTCTAAAAAAATTATGTTTCGAACAAACCGAAAACCGGGTTTTTGACGTCGGTTAACCGGTCATACGGTTTTTACTCAATTTGTGTTAATATCTTTAAAAAAAGTTAATAATAAATGATATGATTTTCGAATAGTAATGTAATTTTGGAATGGAGAAACACGATTTATATTTTCAAATATAGATAGTATATATGTAAGTTCTAAATGACATGTCCAAACAAGTTTTTATTCAAATTTCAAAATGATTTTATGACTTAAATAAGAATTAATTAAAAATTAATTAGGAATTAAGTAAGCTTTTCAAACGTTTGTTTTTTTTTCAAAATTCAAAGTTAAAATTATTTTATAAGAAATGTGTGAAACTTAATACGATTTTCATAGAGAAAAATCTCTTTCAAATTTGAATATAATTTTCGAATTTAAATCAGTTTAATGTGAACTTGAATAAAACTCTTAAGTTTTTTTTATATTAAACACGCATTCCAAAATGGAGTATGATGATACATTTTTTATTTAAAATTAAAACGTAATTTTCATATTTAAATAGAGTTGTAAATGCTACGTGTGTAATTTAATTTAAAGTAAAAAACCGGTTCCGGATATTTGAGGCGTCTGTCGACAACGTCTACTCTTTTTCCCAGGCACTCGCAGCCACCTATTGGGTTAACTCTAGAGTATCCAAAACCGAAAAACCGGATAACCGGGTTTTTTGCTATTACCGCGTGCCGGTATTTTAAAAAACGTAATTTTCAAACAAACCGGAAACCGGTTATTTGACGTCGGTTAACCGGTTAATCAGTTTTTACTTAAGGGAAATGATGAAAGTTGACGAAGAGCAACCCTCTGTTTTGCTATTTTGTAATGACAAAACAAAAACAAATCATGCCTGTTTAAAACCAATGGTTTTTCGACATGATAAAAAAGAGTTGTGCATGAAAGTCTCCCAATGTTAGTGCTTGGTATTCCTCAAACATATGTATAAAGGAATTCTCATTTATAAGATGAGTGTTTCTAGATATAGTTATATTTTTAAAACATACCAAAAACGTCTGCTGATGAAGAAGTTGGGTAAGATCCGAAATAGCTATACAGACAGCCTTGGTATCATTGGAACATTTTTGTGCTCGACTTTTTTTTTTAAATAATATAAACTAGAGTTGGGAGTTTTAGCTCATTCAAGTGAACGCTCTTTTTAGTTCAGATCAGCAGAATGAACTAGTTCATTCATTTAGTTCACAAGTTCATTGTATCATTTCAGCTTAACAGTTCATATGAGCTGTGAACTAAAGAGCTTATTTCAGTTCAACTTGTAGTTTTAGTTCAATCGGAGCGAATAATCACGAAAATGATTTGATTTTTGCAGATGTCTAAAGTGTTTTGAATACCATATTTTTTTATTCTAAATCGTCCTATTGAAGATCGGCTTAACGATTGGGTTATTCCGTTTCTGAGATATTGGTGTTTCCGTAATATTTTTATATTTTGGAACAAAAGTAGTGATTAGCGCTGTAGTTGTTGTGTAGAAGTCGGTTACATATCCATTCCAGAAAGATTGCAACATTAGGAATCTTTGGGCAGATTGAATGAGACAAGGAGAGCATGAACTAGAAAATGGTGAAGAGAACTGCACAACTGAAATACAAAAAACTGCTGAAACAAGTGAACTACTGAAACCAAAGAGCGGAACAGTGTGAACTAATTCATCTACTTCACAAGAGTGAATCGTTCAATTGAACTAGTTCGTTCGTGAACTACACAACTCTAATATAAAGCTAGCAAATAAGCTTTATATTATTTAAAAAGGTCTTGAGCTTGAATAAATTTAGAAAATTTTAAGATTAGAAAACAGACCGAGTAAAAACACCCGCAAGGGAAATGATGAAAGTTTGTGTTAATATCTTTAAACAAATTACACTGTGACACAAATGAAAGGAATTTGTTTCGGGCCTCAACCAAACCAAAAAATTTGTGAAAGTACTTGGACGTGGTATCATAAAACCCCGCTCGGTTTTGTCCCTATACGTAACAATTATTTTTACTGGCCGAAGAAAATTTTGAAGTTTGGTCAGGGCTCTATTTTCAATAAATCCTAAACAGCTTGAAATATTGCATAACTACCTTTGACAATATTGTAGCTCTTTTTCCATTTCACAATTCCCTCTAATATATTTCTAAGGAAAAGTACATTGTTAATCGATAATTTCACGAAACATCATGAAAAATTTTACATATTTTATATGTTTTGACTTTCTTGCCTAACGGTAAATATATTGCTGTACATGTCTTCAAAAGAATTGTAAATACATTTCTTGATAACTTTTCTAAATACACTAATCAACAAAAATTATATGTAGAGTTCCATAATTGGTGTAGAAATGCTGCGTTTTACCATATTCTCTAAATATTCACCTATATGTATTCAATATTAAACAAATTGCAAATTTATATCTTCTACAAAGCTGTAGTGCTTAATACACTTAACAATATTGTCCAATACACTAATGAACAAAAATTAAATTTTGGGTTAAAAAAAGGTTGTACCAATTCCGAAATTTAAAATGTTTTAAAATTTTATTTTATAATTTCTATACTATTATTACAGAAGGATTTTGGAACCCAAAATGTAATTTTGTAATATTTTTAAGTGTTGAAAACTCAAAAATTCCCAACCATATTTAATTGTGGCCGTCGGTGGTGCAATGACCCTGACCACCTTAAATTTATTTCGGCGGCGTTCACCTCGCATGGCGACACTATCGAGAATTTAGCCGTGTAAAAGTTTCTCAAAATACCGTTCGGAACCGATGTAAAAACAATCAGTGGTATAAAACTAGAAAGCGCACAGATCACTGGTTGTGAGTAGCTCTCCGCAATTCCTTCATGGGATGTAATGGGAAACCATAATTATGACAATTAAAATTAAAAATTAAAATTAAAAATTAAATTAAGTTAGAATATCCTTCAGAACGGTAAATATCGAGTTTAGTTTTTTCCGATAAATTTAAAATTTTTTGTTTTGCCATTTTGACTCGAAAAATGATTAAGATGTAATAAATTGTAATAAACAAACGCTCCCTACAAAAAATCATCGCTTACTTTAAAAATAATAATTTTTTTATATCTCAAGATGTCTAGCTTCCATTTCCATTTTAAAATTCCTTTAAATAAGTGAACCGGAGTGTATATTAAAATTTGAAAAGGATTTTCACATATAAAATTCTTATTTAATTTAAAACATATAGTTATAAAATATTTTTAATTTTGAAATTTACATAAAAAAGTAATAGAGCCGTGACCCACCTCCAAAATTTTCAAACTGAGCGGGGTTTTGTGATACCACGTCCAAGTACTTTCCCAATTTTTTGGTTTGGTTGAGGCTTGGTTTGGTTAAATGATATGATTTTCGAATTTTAATGAATTTTTGGAATTAAGAAACATGATTTCTATTTTCAAATATGACCTTATACAAAATGACATTGCAAAGTTTTGCAAATCAAAAAATGGGACAAAGTTAAAAAAAAATTTCGAAATAAAATCAGTGACTTCGGTTTGGGTCTAAAGTATTCAGAAGTGAAAATCACGCGCCGGTCCTAGTTGGTCCTAATTTTTTTTGGTCCACAAAAGATTAAAAAATATAATATCTTTAGTCAATTACTTTCATTGCAATTGAAATAGAAACCTTACGAAAATTAAATTAACTTAATGTTAAGTTGTGTAGCTTTTGTAACACAAAATAAAGAAAAGAAGTTTAAAACATCCAGAAACATAACTTTCATATAACACACATCTACTAAAAATAGCCCAAAATTAGCCAACCATGCATGTATTGAAACAATTCTCAACTTTGGGCCCCTTGCCTGATTAGCAATGTGCAGGGAACCTTGAAAACAGTTAATTTTCGACCTCAGTGGTTAATTGGCCACGGTTTAAGTCACTTATTTCATGCGGATTACCGCTTCGATTTTTGGAATTTTGTCCGCTCATTTTTTAAATCTGTCCCAGTGTGCAGTGTATGCAAGGATCAAAAAGGGGCAACCGATACTACTTAGGAAGTGTCAGGTGGTAAGCTCTCTAAGCCCGTATGGTTACGTGAAATTGAGAAGAAAGTTCGTCGATTCATGTGCGTTACAACTGATGAATATTATATTATAAATTTGATGATTCTCTTAATCGTCACCTACTGCAGAGTTGCTAACCTAAAATCTACATGACATTAAGTCTGCAAATTAAACAATTATACAATATTTCTTTGTCGCGTCTTATTGTGTGCGCAAATAAATATTTATGTATGTCTAAGACCTACTTTTGTTTTACTACTTCTCTATTTTAACCATCGACTTGTTGTTGTTGTTTTTCTTTTTATCTAGCGAGACACACAACTATGACACTCGCAATTTATGTCAGACGAAAAGTTCAGACATCGAATCAGAACAAAAAGTTGAATTAGCGGAATTGCAAATGATCATTTGTATCGTTTTCTCCGCGTGAACTTTGTATTATATTAGTCGCGTTTTTCTTTTTTCTCTTCAAGTAGAATTAATATTATAACGAATTAAAACAATAGTAGTTGTATTATGTCGCAGACTTAAGTTTCTAACAATAACAAACCGACTTTAGCAAAAGCTTAATGATCTGTCTGCTGTTCTAATCGATTAAGCATGGGAAAGAGTTACCATCCAAGCCACAGGCAAACAAAGAAATTAAGGTTAAACTTGAAATTTACATTATTGGCCAGAATTTGAAATACATTTTGCCACATAATTTGACATGAGAAATGGGGGAGGTGACTGTCGGAATTTGTTTTACGAGTTTTCTGTAAAATTTCGATACGTGAGAAGTTGGTCCAATATTTATACATGATTTCAACCGGAATATTAAGGATTATAAAATAATAAACAAATTAACCAGATTCTTGCGAATGAAGGTATTCAGTTGTCTTTTGGAACAATTAATTTTGAATTTTGTTTTGTCTATTTTATTTGGTAGCTATTTTAGATATAGCCACAGATCTTCGTCAGCGGCTGTTTGGAAGGACGTTATTCAAAAATGCATCGAACTAAATGCAAATGAAAACTCAATTGCAATGAGAATTCCTTAAAATGCAAATATTGGAAAAATATTGCAAACACAAACACAGAACAAACATTCGCAAAACTCCAAACACATGTCCAAGCACCACCAGTTCCCATTTGACATGATTTTTGTTATTGCCTAACAAAAGACAACAGAATTCACACAGCCAAATTCTTTGCAAAATATTTTAGACATATTGGAAAATTGTTGTGGCAACGCTACAACGAATAGTCAAAAAACTATTCTACAACATATTTCGTTGCAGCAAACAACTAAAAATCTTACGACCTCGATGGTTAGTTCACATCGCCTAAAACTGTAAACCATTTTTCCACCAACAACAGCAAAAAGGGTTTCTTTCATGTTTCTCCCCTTGTGCTATCTGGTAATCTGTCAAGGCTTTCATGTGCGTGAAGTTAAATTCGAATTCAACAAGCAAAGACCCAAACCACTTTGGTTAACAGAACTCTGTTATTGAGTCAACAGACCTCAGAGTGTAGAAAGAAACAGGAATACAAGTGAAAAGACTCGAATTTTAGAGGAATGGAACAAATATACCCCAATGTTGGTTAAATTTCTTCTGCGATTCGAAAGATAACGGGTCCGCCAAATAACTTTTTTTTTTTTTGAAAATGCTATAAAAAAAAACTACTGAATATTTTCTCAAATTTCTTTTTTTATTTGAAAGTACAATCCTTCCGGTTAATAATGGAAAATAATTTCATTCAAATGGCTGCCTCGGCTGGCCATGCAGTAGCCTACACGATCGGTCCAATTTTTAAGCACATTATCGATTGTGTGCCGCTGTATTTCACCAATGGCTTCACGAATATTGTCCTTTAAAGCGTCAATTGTCTGTGGCTTGTCGGCATAACACTTCTCTTTGAGGGCACCCCACAAATAATAGTCCAACGGTGTCAAATCGCAGCTCTCAGGTGGCCAAACGACATCAACTCTGCGGCTGATAATGCGATCTTCAAAAACAGGGCGCAAAACATCGAGTGTAGCTTCGGCTGTGTGGCAAGTAGTGCCGTCCTGTTGAAACCAAATGTTGCCAATATGCTCCTCTTCAATTTTTGTGAACAAAAATTCGTTCAACATGGCCCGACAACGATCGCCATTGACTGTAACGGCCACTCCTTGCTCATTTTCGAAGAAAAATGGCCCAATTATGCCTCTGGACCAAAATCCGCACCAAACAGTGACTCGTTTTGGGTGCATCGGCTTTTCAATGTATGCGTGCGGGTTTTCTGTGCCCCAAATGCGACAATTTTGCTTGTTTACATACCCGCCAAGTTCAAAATGAGCTTCATCTGAAAAGATGATTTTTTTTGCAAAATCGGCACCTTCTGTAAGTCGATCGCAGGCCCATTTTCCCCATATTTTCCAGCGTTGTTCAAGCATATACCAACCGTATTCGTTCAGCGGAAGGATAAAACTAATTATCTGTCAAATCAGACATGAGCTAAGTGTTACCATTCACGAAATAAGCACTAGTTGAAAAAAAAAACCGTTAGATGGCGGACCCTTATATAGCAAATTATTAAATGTTGCTGTTCATAAACTTCACACAATTTGATGAACTGAATTGTAAATTGTGGTCGAACAGAGGACTCTCGGCGCATCAAATGTACACCAGAAGAGAGTCTACAATATGCACTTTCTGAATTTATTAGCCGCAGATTGTTTTTTTTTTATGAACAAGTTCCTTATCGCACGTTGCGGGATGGGGGCTAAATGCAAAAAAAAATTAAACAACTTTTTTTAACACTATTATGCTACATCCCAGGATTATCAACTTTTGCTTTGGTTTGTGTCTAGACTAACATATTTTGGGAAATTTCTTGTTTAATGGGAAGTTTTCTAGGTGGAGCCAGTAACCAATATGTAGTATATAGTATTGTAGTATTGAACCCAATAAAAATTAAATTTAGAAAAGCCAAAGTGAAAGAAGTGTAAAAAAGGAAAATTTTCTTAAACAGCCGCATTTTCTTAAAAAAAATAAATTTTCCCAAAAAAAAAAATACCTATTCATAGTCTTAAACAAATCACATTTTCTTAAAGAAAATACCTTACCTTAAAGAAGTACATTTGATTAAAAAAAGTAAATTTTCTTACAAAACCTACCTTGTCTTAAAAAAAAGTATTTTTTTTTAAATAAATACCTTTCCTTAAAAAAGTACATCTTGTTACATCAAATTATTGCCTTTTCTTAAAAAACTACCTTTTCTTTAACGAATACATTTTTTGTGAAACAAAAGAACTTTTCTTGAGATAAGTACCTAGTCCTAAAAATTTACCTATTCTGGAAAAAACGACCAATTCTAAAAAAGTTCCCATTTCTTAAAAAAAAACATTTTCTTCAATAAATACCTTCTCTTAAAAAATTACCTTTTTTTTCAAAAATTCCTTTTCTTGAAAGTAACTTTTCTTAAAAATAAAATAATACCTTTTCTTTTCATTTCTTGAGATAAGTAGCCCTTCTGAAAATAAGTACATTTCTTACCTGTTCTTAATAAAAGTACTTCTTTGTAAAAAAAATTCATACTCTTTTGGCTTTTTCTAACAGGAAGTACTTTTTCTTAAAAATATTACCTTTTCTTAAAAAACCTCTCTTTAAAAAAGGATCTTTTCGGGAAAATATAATACATATTCTTACTAAAAGGACTTAAAAATTCACGTTTAAAAAAAATACATTCTATAAAAAAATTAAATTTTTCTTAAAAAAAGTTTATCTTTTTACAAAAAGTGTCTTTCTTAAAGATCCATTTAAATTATCGTAATTTTGAATGGGCGCCTTAGGCGTGTTGGAACTAATTAGTACATAATATATAGAGAAAGGAACTTTGTTCCAACCGGGTGTCCCCTGACACCTTATGTGATTTTTTATTTAGATTTCAGAACATTTACAGAATCTTGCAATTTGGGATTTTCTATATGAGCCCCCAATTTATAATTTGCGAATTTCTGGAAATGCTCTGAAATATGGAGGTAGTACAGTCAGGATATACATCGCACGGACTATTATTACCCGTAATATATTTGTTTGACAGAGGATATTTTATTTGGCCACAGTGGTCCAAATTTAAAAATGGGGTCAAATGTAGAAAATCCTAAATTGCGAAATTCTGAAAATTTTTCCGAAATATGCGACTACTAAATTTGCAAAGTACACCTCGAGGACTCTCTCCTGATATACTTTTGATCCGCAGGAAATCCTTTATTTAACCACGATTTGCAATTCTGACATCAAAGTTGTTTTTCAAACTCAAATTTTTCTATATTTTTTGCCATATTTTTTCGAATCGCTTCATAAAATTAACCAATTTTGGGGTATATTTTTTCAATATTTCTTACTATTAGATATTAATGCCGTTTCAATTGTTTAAAATTCTTGCTTAATCACTTGTGTTCCTGTTTTTTTACCTCTAACATAGCTCTGTTGGGTCAATAACAGAGTTATGTCAACCAAAGTGCTTTACGTCATTGCTAGTTGTATTCGAATTTATCTTCACGTGCTTGAAAGCCTTAACAGCCTTGCCGGATGCACGAGGGAAGAAAACATGAAAGGACAACCTTCTGCTCCTGTTGTTGGAAAAATGGTTTTACGTGTTAGGCGGCGTGAACCGACCACCAAGATCAGACGATTTGAACCCGTTATATTTTGTCTTCTAAGCCGCAAGTCTATGTTAATATGCCACAAACAAAATTGTACTTCCCGAACTCGTGCCACCCAGCGAAGCCGCGTTGGTCTTTTGAACGATGTGTTCCACATATAATAGGCTGTTTTTTATTCCATTAGGCTATTGCAGTTTATTACTTAAAAAAGGTTCCATCTTAATACTACGAAATGTGGCAACATTTGATGTAATGGGTGAAAAAAGTATACGATATGGCAACACGTTTGCAGCCTGTGCCAACAAATTCATCGTAGCAGCAGGTGTTGTTGTAGTTGTAGTCAGCAACAAAACAGACATTTTGTTTTTGTTCATTCGTTTCAGTTGTCAAACTCTACACAAATGTATACCAGCAAAACAAGTACACAAGAATACAAAAAAGTACAAAAACAAAATAAATGGGTTTCACAAGTGAAACGAAAAATTACATGGAAAAATGATATCACCTGTTTAAACGACTATACCTGATATATAATTCAACCATGATCAATATGTATAACATTTACCGCGCGTTGTTGTGAAAAATTTATTTTCAATCGAAAATAAAAATCGATCCTTCAAATTTAGAGATATAAAACTATACGTAGTTTTCATATAGATTTTTGTTCAAAAAATGTGAAATTTAAACGTATTTTGGGGTGATTTTTTGTTAGTTTATATTTGTGGTGTATTTACACAAAAATTTTTGCTGATATATTGTTGGATATTTTGAGCCACTGCCTCTATCTGGTATTATTAAAGCAATACTTTCCAACATCCAACCGCCCAACTGCAACACATTAAATGTTATCAATTTCCTGAGAGAGTTGGCGTCTCTATACTTGATTATTCGATGGGTATAATTGTTCCGATTGTATAATTATTTCGGATCTAGCAAAGATCCTCATTAGCTAACGTTTTTGATATGAAATTTGGTGAATACCATAAGGATATTTATTGAAATACTATATTCATCGAAGCTCAGTACATTATTGAGAATTGCCTGGCATACAGACGCTGGAAGTCGCATAGCGTCAGTATTATAGAAATTCACAAAACTTTTATTAAAAATGAAAAAAATGTATTCAATAGCGATTTTGTTGTAATTTATTTCTAAACAGTTTCTGATCGATTGTTATTTTGGTATTTTTGGATTTATTATTTTTGTTATCTTCTGCATTTGGTCAAAATATTATTGGAAACTTCCGTATTTTAATGAAGTGTGTTTGTTATACCCTCACCCATAGGGATGGGGTATATATCATTTAATACGTAAAAAAATGTAACACATAGAAGGAGCCATATTAGACCCTTAGTATCTTTGGACGAAATCCGTTTTAGGACTTTTTAAGACGTTTGAGCCATGTCCGTCTGTCTGTCTGGCTGGCTGGTCAACACGATAACTGCCGTAAATTTTTACAGATCACAATGAAATTTTGTCAGTGACTATTATTTGCCATTATTGAGTTTGGGATTGAAAATGGGCGTTTTGAACAAGCCCCTTTCTGGTACCTCCTATACAAATCGACACATTTAGCACAAAATAATATTTCTTTCAAAACTTTCTTCTGGTAGATGTGATTAACTTCAACTCTCACACCGGTTAATACTCTGTAAATGACTACTTAACTAGAGGAAATGGGCGAGATTGTCACGCCCATTCTGGTACCTCCCATACAAAACAGGGTGTTCGTCCGGGTTGTCAATCCGATAAATCGCGTGAAACACTTCTGACCTTAATGAAATTAGGTATAAGGGTTCATGTTATGAAACGCCAATCAGCGATTAAAACAAGGGTGATTTTGCCACGACCATTGTGGTACCTCCCATACAAAAGTTGTTTGGCCGTCTGGATGTTCGGCATGAGAAGTCCCGCAAAACCAAACCAATCTTTATGAAAGTTTGTACTAGTCAATATTTAGTCAAATAAAACTCTCCAATAGAAAATGAGCTGTTTTGCCACGCCCATTCTGGTACCGCCCATATAAAAGTTGGGCGGATGACCGGTTGATCGACACGATAATTCTCATAAACTACAACCCGATCTTAACAAAAGTCGGTACTAGGCCATATTTTGCTAAAAGCTACTGTGTAATTAATAACTGACTATTGTGCCACGCCCATTTTCGTACCTCCCATACAAAAGTTGGGCGTATTTCAGGTTTGCAGACTCGATATCTCCAATAAATCATAACCGATCTTAATAAAATTTGGTACTGATCAAAATTTTGGCAACAACTTGCCATGCCCATTTTTTTACCTCGCATATAAATATTTGGAGGGAAACTAACTAATGTATTTAGCGCAATGTCGTCAATCTGCTATTGAATATGGTCATTTTTGAGTATGGTCGTTTTTAACAGAACTCCCACGCAATGGATTACTTAGGGTGAGGGTATGATTAAGTCGGTTCATCCGACTGCAACTTCTGTACTGGTTAATCTGATTAATTGTTGGAATTAAATGGAATTAAAAATACAAACAAAGAATTTTGTTAAAATTGTATGTATTGTTGATTGCATTTTTTATCAAGCTGAAATATCGACTCTTATTTCCTATTTGTAATATAAATTTAATTATATTATAAGAATAACTATTAATAAATTTCCTATGCCAATATTTCAAATTAAAGATTGGGGTTGTCTTTTGTTTCCAGTGTATGGTCATGAAAAATGTGCCATTGGACGAAGAGTTCTTAATTGTTCTACAATACTGCACACACACTGCATCAGGATTTTCTCTCATTTCGAGTAAATTAACAGCTGATTATTGTATTGAAAAACAGATGTTCGGTTAAACGAAAGATCCAAACACGATAGTTCCATTACAGTGTGTTCAGGGTTTAAGGCGAAAGATTAAAAAATGATTTCGGCAAGAATTGGAATATTTCATTTGAGACGATGCGTAAAATTGATAATTGTTGGGACATATTAGAAGTTGAAGTCAAAATGTCGGGGGTTGTTTATAATTACAAGCGAATGTTTCACAAAATTATAAGGGGCAGAGAAAAATTTTCGAACTATTTTAGATTTTATCAAACCTGCAGGAAACCCCTATCGCGGAAACACTTAAAATGATTTGTGTATGAAGATAAATTCGAATTTAACTAGCAGAGACACAAAGCAATTATGTTAGCAGACCTCTGTTATTACATTAACAGAACTACATTACATAGCAAAATTTGTCGGTCTGAAACAAACATTGCGCAAATTTTCGTCTTGTCAGTCAGAATCGAATATATCGTAAAATATTCGTTGAATTTGATATTCTGTAGATTTTTTCGGTGATGAGGATAATATGTAATGCAAATAGATGTCAATAGCTTTAATTTGATACTCGTCTCAATCACTGAACTTTTTCCTGGTGAAACAAAATATTTGTAAATTCTTCTTCGAATTTCATATTCTGCAAATTTTTTCTGGGATGATGAGGGTATTAGGTACTGGGAATATATGTCAGTTGCTTAAATTCGATACTAGTCTCAATAACTAAACTTTTTCTTGTCAGTCTGAAACAAAAATTTCATAAGTTATTGAACGAATTTGATATTCTGAAGATATTTTTGGGAACGTGGCTACTAATTAATGAAAGTAGATGTCAATAGTTTGAATTTGATACTAGTTCCAATAACTAAACCTTTTCCTGGGAACCTCCATGGACGCATTACGTCCGTCCGAGCAAACATTTTATAAGTTATTGGACGAGTTTCATATTATTGAGAGTTTTTCGGAAATGAGGTTATTAGTTAATGGAAATATATGTCATTTCCTTTATTTTGACACTAGAACTGGTGGGCACCATGGACGCATCTTGTCAGCCCGAAACAAAAGTTTCGTAAGTTCTTCGTCGAATTTAATATTCTGGAGATTTTTTCGGGGATGAATGCATTATATCGTATAAACAGATGTCAACAGCTTTAATTTGATGTCTCAATCATTGAACTTTTTCCTAGTGACCACCGAGGACGTATCTTGTCAGTCCGAAACAATATTTTCGTAAATTCTTCGTCGAATTTGATATTCTGGAGATTTTTTCGTGGATTAGGGTATTCGATAATGAAAAACAGCTTTAATTTGGTACTAGTACTTTTTCCTGGTGACCCCCATGGACACATCTTGTCCGTCCGAGCAAAAACTTCTTAAGTTATTGAACGAATTTGATATTCTGAAGATTTTCTCGGGAATGAGGGTATTAATTAATGGAAATAGATCTCAATACCTTTAATTTGACACTAGTTCCAATCACTAAAATTTTTCCTGGTGGACACAATGGATGCATTTTGTCCGTCCGAGCAAAACTGTCACAAGTTATTGGACGAATTTGATATTTTGAAGATTTTTTCGGAAATTTACTATTATTAATTAATGAAAATAGATGTCAATATCTTGAGTTTGATACTAGACGGAATCACTAAACATTGTACTGGAGGGCAACATGGACGCATCTTTTCAGTCCGAAACAAATATTTCGTAAATTCTTCGTCGAATTTGATATTCTGGTTATTTTTTCAGGGATGTGGTTATTAAATAATGAAAATAAATGTCAATAGCTTTAATTTGTACTAGTTCCAATCACTAAATTGTTCCTGGTGGCCACCATGGACGCATCTTCTTAGTATTAAACAGAAATTTTGTAAATTTTACGTCGAATTTGATATTCTGGAAATTTTTTCGGAAATTGGGGTATTAGTGAATGGAAATAGATGTCAATACCTTTAATTTGACACTAGAGCGAGTCACTAAACTTTTTCCTGATGGCTACCATGGACGCATACATTCTTGCATACATTCTTCATAGAATTCAATATTCTGAAGATTTTTTCGGGAATGGGGTAATTATTAGTGAAAATTGATGTCAATAGGTGTAATGTGATAAGACCCAACCACTAAACTGTTCCCGATTAGACGGAATGTCCTCCAAATCATTCAAATATGTTCCATGTAACAAAACATCATATTTTTTACCCTGCCAAAGAATAACTGAGTTTGAAGTCCTGATATATCCTTTAATAAGTTCGTGCTATCCAATTTATAACTTTTGGTTGCAAATGTTTGTCGGATCACTAGAAAATCGGTAAAGTATATAACCTTTCCAAAATGTAGCTATGTTACATAGTTCTGTTAATGTAATAACAGAGGTCTGCTAACATAATTGGTTTGTGTCTCTGCTAGTTAAATTCCAATTTATCTTCACACACATTAAAATAATTGTCATACAAAATATTTAATTTCATTAGAACACTTTTTATTAAATTGTTTTTTTTTTTTTGTCCTGAGAAAGTTTGATACGCCCACATCTCTAATATTTGCGCGTGTATTTTGAATTGATCGCAGTGTAATGCAGTTGAAACTTTGCTGTACAATTTTTCTTAAGTACTTTTGGGTCTGAGGTCTTAATTTCAATTTTAATTCAAAATCTGTTGTCAAGTAATTGTGGGCCTCCAAACACTGGATATTATTATTTTGCCGAGATTTTACAGAGCCGATTCTGAGATCTACCTGAGATTGTTTAGAAATTTTCTAAATCATTTTTTATTAATAAATTTTTCTATTACTACTTACTCTGTGGCGTGTGACAAATATCCTGTATCCTTCAGAAATCGTATAATATTTTGTTGCAATACGAAAAATTCTTTTAATTGTAAATATTTCTTTAATTTATTAAAGTAATTTCATTTAACACCCGTAGCACAAAAACTAAAACGGCATCACATCAAGCAGAAATTGGATCAATTTAATTCATGACACCGACATTAAAGCATTTCTTTCTTTCTCTTCTATTTCTACACTTTATTTGCTTTTTTTCGTTAGCATTTTCTTTACA
The DNA here is from genome assembly GCA_963931995.1 of Phaonia tiefii. Lineage (NCBI taxonomy): Eukaryota > Metazoa > Arthropoda > Insecta > Diptera > Muscidae > Phaonia > Phaonia tiefii. Next base: position 83,982,307 of record OZ008367.1, on the reverse strand, counting down.
TTTGGAATGAGTTTGAAATTGTTTTTAATTCGTTTCAGCGCGCTTTTCCCTGTGCATTAGTTTCAATCACGATTTTAGAATTAACAAACAGTATTAAAGATTTGGAATTCTTTTAACCTTTTAACACACAAAAAAAAGAGTCAAACACAATCAACCATATTCATTCAAGCCATCTCAGAAAGTCACAAGAGTTACTGATTTCGACAATTACGTGTGGCATGCAACCAGCAGTTGCACTATAGCACTTTAGTTGCGACTACGAAATTTAAACAATCGATTTTTTGTATCGTAGTCGTTCGAAGCGTTAAGCGAGTTGCGCTTTTGAAAAAACAGCGTATCCGCGCTCAACAACCGTCAATGATAATAGTCCAACAAAGACTGAATGTCATGATCATGCAGCAAGAGAAGAATCATCTGTGGTTTGGCCAAGTTTGTTGTATGGTGTTGGGCGGTTGGCGCAACTCGTTGTGTTGGTGCTTTCTTTTAATGCTTATGCTGACTCTCGTACAGCCATCAGCCACTGAAGGTGGAAGCAGTGAAATGAAATAAATAATTCCATCAACGAACATGCTCCAAACAAAGATTGCCTTACGGTGGGTTTCGAACGAACGCAGAGAATATTAATATTTGGGTTACGACTCAGTAAAAACATCGGAAAACAATCACCAGAATTTGCTCCACAAACATTTGAAAAGAAGTAGTGACATTTGTATTGCTACACCACTGAGTTTTATACTGTGTTGTCATAGAATGGCAGTACTTAAATTTGGAACAACCTCTGGTGCTGTTTGAAATCTTGAGATCGAATCCTATCTGAATTACATTTCTTAAACAATTATTTATTTCAGCTTAAATTTATTTTTGAAACATCATGTTAAATATTATATATGTATTAAATATTTTTACGAATTTTCTAATCGTCGCTGAAAAATCTGTCTTTTTGTTAATTTTTTTCGTTGAAAATCAGTCTTTTTGTTGTTGTTGGAAAGCAACTATAGCGTGTTTGTAGCTTGTCACAAATATAGTACACCTGTGTCCAAACACATTTGCGTTTGCTATTTAATATTACATGTTTGAGACACAATGATTAATAGGTTATAATATATTTCTTTGCGACTAAAATATGACTGTGATTGTTGAAAACGGCTGAAAACAAAAGCCTGGCAGCAAACAAAGAAACAAGAAAGCAGCAATTTCAGTTCTTCGCGTTAATAATTCTAGAGTTTTCGTTAAATTTTTCCATCATGGCTGCAAACATCGTCGAAACATCCATATTACCAGTTGCTTCCTTTGCAGGTACCTCCATTTCTTCTTTGCACTCAAACTGGTGTTTGTCAATGTCAATGTTTCGGCGCTTGAATTCTTCTATTAATCGCCTCTGCAGCTCTACCTTATTACCAGCTGTCGGTTGATCCAATTTACTCAACTCCTTTTTCAGTTGTTCAACTTTGAGTTCTTCAAACTTCATCGTTGTCCTTAATTCGTAATCCCACTTCTGACACCAATGTTACGAATTTCCTTATTCGTCCTTTTTGCGTTGTTTTATTCCCAATAATAAAACAAGGTTCGTTTTAAATTACGATAATTACAACGGTTTAACTTCCTTTTATTTTACTTATATAGTACAACAGTTTACTTTATTTATAACACTTTAACAAGTTTTATATTTTACTATCAATTCGCGTTGCTTACTTTACGGGGTTTAATCACAAACTGAAACCTCCACTCCAAAGACCTCCGCTATTTATACCAACTCACCATACTCAAATGAAGGTATATCTAGCGAATTCAAGAACCTTCTAGATGTTGTTGTTGTTGCTTATCTATGTAGAACAATCTCGAACACAGGAGAATTATCTTTACTGAGATGAATTCATGCTACTGGTTTAGCGAGCTGGTACGTTGTTACAATGCATACTTTCAGGCGCAGCATTAACCGCGTGTTATTTACATACTGTTAGTAGAATCATTAACAGCAAGCAAAAGCTTTTACTTATTCGTAACAATATTAACAAATTATCTCAGTGTTTGCTTTGTCTTCGATCCGAAGTATTTTTAGAAATTTTGTTTATTTAAAAAAAATTAAACAGCCGCGGTAGGATTCGAACTCACATCCACTGGAAGATCGTTTCGATGTTTGTGATACAGCGTCGTTTCGGGCAGCGTCTAGCCTGTTACGCCGCCGACTGCCTGTACAAACTTATCTCTAACTTAAGTTATGTGGATGTTCGTATCTTATTTACTTCGTTAAATATTGGGGTATTTTTAATGCATTTTTTTGTTGGTGCCATTTATCGATTTTCATTTCAATATTTGAGTAATTTGTCAGTATATCAATGGAAAATGTAATTAAGTGCTGAGATTTTTCACGTACCAATTTTTTTGTTAATATTTTACATTCGTTTTTTTTTCTGTGTGCCGTTATCCTGTTAATCACAGACTAACTCCTATACGCTGCTCATTTGTTATTGGTATCAGTTCAGTACTTGACACCAGGTTGTGTAGATCATTCTGGTAGTATCTCCACTATTCCTTATCTTTCGTTGTTATACTCGTATCTAGAGATTTCCACTCGTTTCCAGAACCAGTGGTACTGCAGTCTTTCGAGATTAGTGGAGGTCTTAACCGAATTTAATCGGTACTGCAGCGTCTGCACCATACTAGTTTGGCTAGCTGATATGTAGTTGCAAAAACATACTTTTAGGTGTAAAAATAATATCCCTATTTCTTACTTATCCAGTCTCGGACAACCCCGGGGGATCAGGGACCTTACAAAACGAAGATAACATATTTCGCCAACCAGTTCGATCTTTTGCCTTATTTCTCCAGTTGGCAATACCAAGTGTACGCAGGGATTCGTCAAACTGATCCCTCCAGCGGAGTCTTGGTCTTCCTATTTTTCGTCTATTACTTACTTATTTACTTGGCCTCAAACAATAGAGGTCAAGGCCGTTACAAAATGAGGAGAACATGTATCTCCAACCGGCTCGATCTTCAGCTTTTCTCCTCCAGTTGGTAATACCAAGCTCTCGTAGGGAATATACCATATGGTATTTCCAGAGAAGTCATGGTCGCCATATTTTTCGATGTCTCGAATACCTTTCACACTAGTTCAGTCGAATTCATTCTACCGACATGGCCTAGCCAGCGTAAACGCGATAATTCGATTCGTTTAACTACATCGATGTTGGGATACAGATAATACAACTCGTGGTTCATCCGTCGTCTATACTCGCCGTTCTGTATTATAGGGCCATATATTTTTCGGAGCATTTTTCTATCGAAGATTGCCAGTGATGTTTCATGCGATATGACCCTGGATTCTGCGCCATATAGCAAGACAGGTTGTTTGAAAGTCTGATACAGTTGGATCTTCGTTTCTCCATGGATGGTCTTATCTCTGAAGTGCTTGATTAGTCCGAAAGAACAACTAGTTTCAAGCGCAAGTCTCCGTTTGATTTATAGGCTGACGTTATTGATTCTGTTCACGGCAGATCCTAGTTAAATAAATTCGTCCATTATCTCGAAATTATAACTGTTATCGACGTTCACCCTTTCATCCAATCGGGTGGATGATCTGTTTGTCGAAACTATTAATTTTGTCTTTTCCTCGTTTAGTGCCAAATCCACTTTTGTTGATTCCTTCTCAATTCTCGTAAATACTGCACTAACTTCTCGCAGATTTCGCCTAATGATGTCTAAATCATCAGCATATGCGAGCAGCATGTGACTTTTGCTACTAATGGTTTTATTCGTGTTCAGTGCAGTTTTTCTCACGATGATCTCAACTAATATGTTGAAGAGATCGCATGATAGGTTGTCGGGCTGCCTGAGGCCTCGTCTCATACTAAATCGGTTCGGGGAGATATTTACCAACCTTTGCTGAGGATTTCGTGTCGGTCAGGGTCATTCTACAAAGACGTATGAGCTTAGAAGGAATACGACATAGCTCGGAACAGTTTTCCCCGTATCAGGCTATCTAAGGCAGCCTTATAAACGCCCTGTTACAGCAAAAATACACATTAACATTACTTTGACTTCCATTAGGCATAAGTAAGGTTTTTATTTGTAACAGTATAATTAGACCGAATTTTTGTTGTACTATTTCAGAGTATTTTTAAACTCAATCATTGAAATAAATTGATACTCTTCACCACAGAAAAAATAACCGAACTGGTCGTAACCGAATTTAGAGGTTGTCACAACCACATTAGTTGTGGTCACAGCCAAATTATGGGTTGCCAGAATCGCATTATAGATTACCACAACCTATTAAAAGTTGGTTATACTGAATTTCAGTTGTGGGGACTAAATTCAGTCGTGGCAACCTCAATTCGGTTGTGGAAACTTCATTTCGGTGGCAGCCAACGAGTTTACGGTTGCTACAAAATCTTTTCTTTGAATTTGAATTTTGTTGACCGATTTTGTTAGTTTTTGGTTAATGTATGAGAAATTCATACTACAAGCTTACAAGTCATGTACATTTTTCGAATTGAAAAATGGTTGGTTTTTTTGTTGGAAATAATAGACAATTCAGTTCAACACACACTCACTGGCATGACTAGTTTCGAACTCCATGACAAGTTCATCGTCAGATGCCTAAATACTGTGCCTACTAAATTTATACCATCGGTTGATCATCATTCGTATATATACAAACTCAATTCTACAATTCACATGTGCGAATTAGTATCGATCGAATATCCCTAAGTATCAACATCACTGAAAGGCCTATAATTCCAACAACAAGAACAGACAGCATTTTTCCACCGTGTTCTTCTTTTCCTCATGCATTATCGCATTGTTGCAATGCCTTGAGGTGAGTTTTAATCAATATTCACAGAGTTGTATTTTTCCGTGGTATAGCATTTTTGAAGACATTTTTGAGTTTGTATATACACGATTGATGATCAACAGATGGTACCAATTCAGTAGTTAGGCATCTGATGATGAACTTGTCACGGAGTTCGAAACTAGTCATGCCATGAGTGTGTGTTGAACTGAATTGTCTATTATTTCCAACAAAAAAACCAACCATTTTTTAATTCGAAAAATGTACATGACTTGTAAGCTTGTAGTATGAATTTCTCATACATTAACCAAAAGCTAACAAAATCTTTTCAAGCAATTAGTTCTGTGATTGTAAATAAAAAAAACAGAAAATAAATAATCAATAACAATATTTAAATATTGTTCATATCTCCTGATGATGCTACACAATGGAGTAGCGAAATATCGAGGAAAATAAATACAACAACAGCAAATCTGACCTCAAGCTCGAAGAATATTGATTATTTATTGATAAAGAAAAGGTCGAACAACAGAATAAAAATATGAAAACAGAAAATGTAAAATTTTTATTAAAAAAATAAAGTGTAAATTTTTTAATAAAAAAATTAAATGTAAATTAAAAAAAATTAAGTGTTTATAAAAAAATTTCAATCAAATTTTTTTGTAACGAATTTTTTGCTCGAATTTCTAGTGGTGGCTTGTGCTTGTCATACGCTGAAAATCTGTCTTTTTTCTTGTTAGAATGCAAATATAGTGTGTTTGTAGCTTGTCGCAAATACAGTATACTTGTGTCCAAAGGCATTTTGTTTGTGCCACAATATTTAATATGTTATAATATATGTGTTTGTGACTTAAATATATATGTGTTTGAAATACAAATACACCTGTGATTTTATAACTGGTTATGCTCTGTCGAGAGCAAGAGATTAAAAGAGAGATTATTCACGCACTAAGTTGTAACTGTGTAACTAAATCTTTCTTTCAGTCCGTGAGTCATAAATATTCCTGTATGCCTGTGTAAATTGAAGATGAAGTGCAAAATGTATCTATAAAGTGGAAGCTTTAGCCCAGCTGATTTCAAAGTTTTAGTTTCAAAGTTTATGTTGGATGCAAATATAACGTGTGTTTGGAGCTTGTCGCAAATACATTATACTTGTGTACAAACACATTGTGTTTGCCATTCAATATTACATGTTTTAGACACAATAATTAGTATGTTATAACATATGTGTTTGTGACCCAAATATAGCTTTGTTTGTGGTACAAATCCAGCTGGTTTCTTAATTTTAGTTGTCTCTGATCCGAGTTATTTTTAGAAAGTTGTAATTCCTTTTAGGCTAACACATCATGTTTTTTTCGGGTTAGTGAAAAAAGTTTGTTGCGCAGCTTTCAGACTCCCCACATCTAAGTTTGGCAACCCTGTTTTAGTCCCTATGTTAAACAGTTGGTGGCATCGTATTTGAAATCGCTCGTTTGATTTTCTGACACGTTCCCTAGAAATGCACTATACCACATTGTAGCTGAAAAACAAGTCATCAAATAAACATTGTATTAACTTCAACAACAAGTGGCAACAAATGTTGAGATGGCTTAAATGTGGTTTACAACTCAAGTCATTGGTTGGTGATGGGCGAACATGTGTATGCGCGGGTATCATTTGTCTTTCGACGGCAACATTTTGTCATACCCAACCAAACAACCAGTAAAATCAACAACATTAATGCAGCAGCACTAAAATATCATTATCATCATTCCACATCTGTACTTTTTGAGAAGTGACTTAAAACGTTATTGTCATTGTTGTTGACTTTTATAAAGTATTTTTATTTTTTTTGGCAAATTTGTTGCTTTATTGTCTTCTTCAAACAATTTTGCGCTATTTCATGAGGGTGATGAAAATTCTCGTTATTGAAGGAAAGTATTCGATTTTGTTTTTGTTATATCAGGGATTCCCAACAACTTTTGAGTAGAGGGACTTGGACATGAAACCTCTAAATTGGTTTAAGTCATTGTATCAAACCATCACTGTGACAAGATATAATTGTTTGGTTATTAAGGGTTGATACTGCCGATATTCATTCGTGCCTAAGAATCTCCAGAATAGTAATATAATAATATTGACTTTAGACCTTCTGTGAGGGACAATTGAGGTCCAATGTTTAAAATTATGGAACTCCATTCTACTTTAACACTAAGCAACGAAATAAAAAATCATCTGGAGCTTCCACTATACTTCTTTGATGACGTGTGGTCTCATAAACACCAAATAAAACAAAAATTTTTTGAATGGTAAATTTTTTTAAAATAGTTTATTGTACTTTATATTTGTTTGCTATTTTCCAGAATTATACATTTTGGTTTTGTTATACTTCTCGAGAACTAATATACAAGCTTGGTCAAGAAAATCATAAAAAATACCAGTACGTGTATATTTACTTTTACGAAACCATTGGCGCAAGTTCACCAGATATTGACGTTTACATTTAAAAATGCACCTAAGTTTCGCACAAGGTTACATAGAGACAGATAGAAATCTAGACATCTGAAAGTTGCAATTACCAGAGACAGCCACCTCTTATGCAGAACAGCTCAGTCAGATACTGGCGCAGAACGCATCCCCGGCTCATTTCCCACTGCAGAGACCGTACTTGGTTATGAAAAACTGCTAAAAGACAAACCATGGTACGATGAAGAGTGTCGCATGGAAAGTGATGAAAAGAATTGTGCACGTATGGCAGTGCTTCTGTCAGTTGCAACGCGAGCCGCGCGACAGAGAAGAAGAGAGAGGAACCCATACGGAGAAACTGTACCGAACTATGTCGGAGCTTGGTATTCCGGCAAAGCTGACACGCCTTTACCAGTAAAGATTGGTAAATATCTCACCGAACGATTTAGCTCGGGGCGGGGCCTCAAGCAGGTTGACACCCTGTCATGCGATCTCTTCAACATAATAATTGAGATCATCGTGAGAAATGCTGCAGTCAACACGAATAAAACTGTCAGCAGCCAAAGTCACAGGCTGCTCGAGTATGCTGATGATTTAGACATCACTGGGCGAAAACTGCGAGAAGTTACTACAGTGTTTTCGAGAATTAAGAAGGAATCAGCAAAAGTGGGTTTAGCAGTAAAGTGGTTTCGACAAGCATAACATCCATCCAATTGGAGGAACGGACGATCGTTGATAACCGTTATGGTTCTAGGTGGTGGGCGAATTTATTTACCTCGGATCTGCCGTGAATAGAAGCACTAACGTCAGCCTATAAATCAAACTGGTAATTGGGCTTGCAAACAGGTGTTATTTCGGGCTAAGCAAGCACTTCAGATATAAGACCATATCTAGGGAAACGAAGATCCTACTACAAAAGACACTCTTACAACCTGTCTTGATTTATGGCGCAAAAGCCTGGGTAATGAAAAGAGAACACTATGGGACTTTAGAAATATCCGTGCAGATTGCCTCTATTTGTATTCCCAGTTCAAAGGCGGAAATACAATACTCAGTAAATATAGTTAGATTTGTTGTAGTTGATCCACCAGTAAAAAAAACCATGCTGAATATTGTTTTCGGCTCACGTATAGTCTGTTTCATGATGATGTGGACTTTCTCCTTCAGCTACATCCAAAAAAAGGCTGAAGCCGTCAGATCAGATGATCGAGAAGGACATCTCAAATCCCCCTTGTTTGACATGATAAAAAACTGGTTTTCCATTACATCCCATGAAGGAAGGTTTTACACCGGTTCCGAACGGTATTTTTGAGAAGCTTTTTCATGACTTAATACTCGATAGTGTCGCCGTCACTATGCGAGGTGACCGCCGCCGAAAGAAATTTAAGGTGGTCAGAGCAGGGTTCGTAGCCTGGATCTCATGTACAAGAGGCGCGCACACTACCATTCCACCACCGACGGGTTTGAGATGATATGATTTGGAAATTCTTCCCGCACAAGCTGATTGTCTCACGAGCGATCTGGGCCGAGCCGTATGTTCCAAAACCAAATGGATATTCTCAGCTAGAAAGGTACATCTGGAGTATTCTAAAAGCAGTGTTGGGGTTTTTTAATTTTCATTGGATTTTAATTTGCATTACTTATCTAAAAAATTTTGAATTTTCATGTGCTCTTGCTATGCAAATGCAGGGTGTGGAATCGGATGCCAATTGAAATAAAAGACAGGAATGTTGATTATTTTGAATTTGTTTGACAATTGCAATTTTGTTTTTCAGGTTTTTTTTTATGTAGGAGCAGAAAAGTTATCTGTCCATATTCCCAACACACTCTGCATATCTGCGAGAAGATACCCGTCCTTTCCCTTTCCAAAGGGGAGTTCCGATCCATGACCGTTGGTTTGGCTTTGTACGTTTTAGTAGAATTTACAGAACACATTCTTCCTTCTGTAAGATTAAATTTGCTCACTCTCACTCTTTGTCCTAAACCGTTTTTTTGCCTGAAATAAACGGGTTTCCTCTCTCTTCTCCTTATACCGCTCCGTCGCGGCTCGCGTTGCAACTGACTGAAGCGTTGTCATACGTGCAGCGTTCTTTTGGTTTGTCTTTAATCGGGTTTTCATAACCAAGTACGGCCTCTGCAACAGTTTTCATGAAGTGGGAAATGTTCAACTGCACTTCAGGATCTTGGGGCGGAATCATTCTGACCCGTTAGCTGAGTGAGAGTCTCTGTCTAGACCGTGGTTATCTCTGGTATTTTTAGCTTTCCGATGTCCAGCTTTTATATGTATAGTTTCGTACGACTTTCGCTCTGCTTATCCTTGTGCGAACCTTTGCTGCAACCAGGTAGTTTTCCGAATCGATATTAGCTCTTCGAATCACACGTACAACCATTAAAAGCTGAAAAACGGCATTAACATATTCTGCAGGAACCATGCATATGTTTGGCACACACTTTAGACATTTATATGTTTGAAAGTCGCAAACTCACTTGTATTTAAATGGAAACATTTGAATGTTTACTGGCAAACATGTATGCTTTTACATGGAAACATAAGCGTGCTTCATTCCAAATGTCCATATACTTACGTGGAACCATTCGCGTGTTTCCTCCCAAACCTCCATATACTTACGTGCCTTTTACAGTTACTTGCATTGAATGCATTATTTGTTTTTTTTTCATGAATTGAAAATTTGCTGCTCTTTTGTTTCTCATTTCTTTCTTAGTGTTTTTTTCAGAAGGTTGCAATTTCACCAAACGCTACAACATTTTAAATCACTAGATAGCACACATATGTATACAGAAAAAAATAATTTTTCTATTCAATTAAAAAATTCGAAAATTCAAACAAAATATTAATTGAAAATCCTGTGATAATAAAAGTCACACATCAGGTACCATATTTGTAGGTTGTTTATTGGAAAAATATTATTTTTCAATCGATGCAAAATTTCACACATCTACGAAAATATTTGTGCCTTATTTATCAAAAATATTTTCGTTTTTAGTCGATGAATAATTTGACATATTAACAAAATAAAGTGCATCTCAGTTTTCGTTTTGTCTTTATTTAAAAAAAAAATTAAACAACCGTGGTAGGATTCGAACTCACATCCACTGGAAGACCGTTTCGATGTTTGTGACACAGCGTCGTTTCGGGCTCCGTCTAGCCCGTTACGCCACCGACTGCCTGTACAGCATTTACAACATTACAAACCATTTAACCGTTCGAAGCCTTATTTATTCGTTTTTACTGATCACAAATATTTTCTACTAATTGCAGACCAAGCGCATTTTTTATTAACTATTTTACAGCCTCATTAGGTCAGATGCCTAATTTGATATCCTCTATCCAGCAAAATAAGAAACACTCACTTCATCTGCAATTTACACACACATCCAGGAATATTTATGAATCAATGACTGAAAGAATAATGGGAAAAACAGTTACACACTCACAAGTAATACTGTGAATAATCTCTCTTGGTCCCTCTTTAATTATCTTGCTCTCGAGAGACCCATCGTTTATTCTCATTCTCTCGTGAGAGCATAAACAGTGCACAAACACAGTCGTATTTGTATCATAAACACAGATATATTTGGGTCGTAAACACATATGTTATAACATATTAATCATTGTGTCTCCAACATGTAATATTAATTAGCGTAGCACAAAATAAACAAAAAACCAACAACAAAAAACCAGATTTTTAAGCGTGTAGTATACATTTTTTCCGCAGCGTGCTTACTTAATCAAACAAGCGCATTTGCTGCCCTCTGTCCGATTGAAAACATGAAACTAAAACGCAACAGATGCAAGGAATACGTACTGTATCTGCAGTTTACACACGCATTTAGGAATGTTTATGACTCACTGACTGAAAAATAATGCAAAATTACAGCTACACACATACATAGTGAATAATTTCTCCTTGTACCTATTCTCTTAATCTGTATTCTATTGCTCGCAATAGAGAGTAAATAGTGCAACAAACACAGCTGTATTTGTATCCCAAACACTGTTATACTTGGGTTACAAACTAATATATTAGAACATATTAGTCATTGTGTCTCCAACATGTAAAAATGAATATCAAACACGTTGCGTTTGGACACAACTATACTATACTTGCTGCAAGCTCTAAGCACACGTTATATTTGCATCTAAACAACCAGAAAACACCGATTTTTCAGCATGTAGTAGATTGCTGCCCATCAATTACCACACGCTGAAAAAATTGTATTTATTTAATGTTTGGATGCAAATACAACGTGTTTTTTGTAGATTGTCGCAAATATACTATACTTGTGCCCGAACACATTTTGTTTGCTATTCAATATAACATGTTTGAGACACAAGAATTAATAGGTTATACTATATATATTTTTTGGCACCCAAATGTAGCTTTGTTTGTTGAAAATCTCTAAAACCAAAAGCGAGACAGACAACAAAGAAACAAAACGGCAGCAGATCTTAAATTCGTGAAAACTATGCTTGCAATCATGTACATGTTTCCTGCATTATGGTGCTGGGGCCGATATTTCCGATATTGATCTGGTTCTTCGTTTGTTGATCAAGGGATGTTCAAGTAGCCTCGTGGATGTCTTTATATTGGAGTCTCGTACTACTGACAACCATGTTTTTCGCCGCGATAAAATCTAACAGTCTCACTCCGTGATTAGTGTTTACCGGTGGTTGGTTCAAAGACACTTTCCTTGCCGACTTTAGCATTAAAATTACCTAGAACAATCTTAATATCATGGCCAGGACAGCGGTTGTACGAGGCGGACCAATAAGTCCGTGATTTTTTGAATGAAACACAGTTTTTTTGCGAAAAAAATTTATTTTTCAACATAATCTCCTTTTAGCTCAATATACTTAGTTCAACGTTTCTCCAATTTTTGTATCCCTTCCAAAAAATAGGATTTTTCGGGGTCCATAAAACAGACATTTTTTGATCAATAATTTCATCGTTGGAGCTAAATCTCTTTCCACCTAGCCACTTCTTTAGGTTTGGAAATTAGAAATAGGAAATTACAGGGGCTAAATGCAGAGAATATGGCGGATGTGGTACCAATTCGTAGCCCAATTCATGGAATTTTGCCATTGAGAATACACACGTATGCACCCGTGCATTATATTGTTGAAAAATAACTTTTTATTTTTTTTAAATCCTCGTTAAATTGATCCAATAAGTTGGCATAATCTTCGCCGTTTATTGTTTTTTCCTTTTGAAGGTAATCGATGTGGATTAACCCGCGTGCATCCCAAAAAAACTGTTGCCATCACCTTATTGGCCGACTTACCTTGGCCTTCTTCGGAGCCGGTTCACCCGAAGAAACCCATTGTTTAGACTGCTGCTTGGTCTTCGGAGTGTTGTAATGGAACCATGTTTCATTCACAGTTACAAAACGCCACAAAAAACTCCTTCGAATTGCGGTATTGCAACTCCAAACAATCCCTTGAAGATGTCACACGATTACGTTTATGGTCAATTGAGAGCAAACGCGGCACCCATCTTGCAGACAGCTTTCTGAAACCCAACTGATCATTTAAAATCGAAACCACACTGCCATATGAAATGCCTATGGCATCAAAAACTCACGCACTTTTACTCTTCGATCGGCCAACATCATATCGTGGATTTTTTCGACATTTTCGGTTGTATTGACCTCAGTTGGCCGTCCAGAACGTTCAGCGTCATTTGTACTTGTGCGACCACAACGAAAGTTAGTAAACTACTTTTTTACCATTGAAATCGATGGTGCAGAGTCCCCATAGTACTTTTCAAGTTTTTCCTTGGTTTGATTGACGCACTCGAAATTAATTTTTTTCCATTTTTAAAAAAATGTTACAAGCAAAGTATATGACGGAACTTGCTCAAAATTTGACAGTAGTCTACTAACAGGTGGTACTTGATGGCAGCAGTGTTGCATTTCATATAACGGCGAGGGAAGTTCGAAAAGTCACGGACTTATTGATCCGCCTCGTATGTTTCCAGCAGCCGCTCATACTCGTACAGCATTCCCGTGGTGTCATTGACTTCCTCTTCTGTCGGGCCGAGAAATACAACAAAACCTTAATGAAATTTTTTAAAAAATTTCGACCACTTGCATAGTGGAAAATTCTCAATTGAGATGAGTTTTCGTTTGCAATCAGTTTGATGAATTTTTCAAAAGCAGCCTTCCAAACAACCGCTGATGAAGATGTGTGTATAGATCTGAAATAAAAAAATAAAAAAGTACGAATAAAAAGGCCGAATAAAAAAAAACACCTCTGATTTAAAAAACAATTATTTTATATTAATTATCATTTTGATGACCACCAAAAATGTATAACGACAGCTCTGGTTAAAGAAACGAGATGTCAAATATTTCCAGTAGTTTTAACAAAAATTTGGCAACAATATCCCCTCGAGTGTGTGTTATTTTATTTGAGAACCACTGTAAACAAGTTTTTTTGTTATTAATATTTCTTTAAATGGGTTTCTGAAAATTGTCCAGTTTGCTGTTCCCTCTCGTTATTATAACCTCATAATTTTCTTAGCTATTTTAGACGACGATAACACCTTTAAGTTTACCTTTTAGATTTCTATCAATAGATCAATATTGCCATTGATCAAATGATGATTAGTTGTAAATTATATTGTTTGTTTGTTCTCTCTTCATTCTATCAATTCTAATCAATTATAATCAATTATGGTTGATTGTAATTTACATGTTATCTCTTCTCTCCTCCATTCATGTGATATCAACCTATTTTCATTGTGTTTTGAATACCACAAAAGTGTGTCTCGTTTTTTGGGATTTTTTCTCTTCAATTAAATTGCAATACAGGTGGAGCGGGGTAATTTGCTTATTTGGAAATGAAATAAAAAAATGATGAACCTTATAAAATTTTTTTTTATATTTTAATTATATTGAACAGTAAGGGAATTTGTAAATTACATGATTTTAAATAGTGTATCTGGCAAATTTCGACCTTCGCTATCCACACACTGGTGCATACGTTTTCTAAAGTTTTCATGAACTCTAAGTGCCAATGATGCCTACTCGTGATATGGCGCACCACACAGTGCGTACACATGACACATTCCCTGCTGTTCTCAATGAAGTTACCCAATTTACAATTGATTGCCGTCCAGGAACACTTCCGCGTGGGGGAACAGCGAATCGTAAACGAGAGGGCATTTCAATAATCGAGTGCGCATTTGATAAATGACCACAAAACGACCTCTCCTCACGTGTCCAATGCATGATGAAATGCAATGCAACTGTAAGGCAGACGAATATAAATCTCCCGTCAGCCACCATAAGCCATGCACACTCTCCACTCTCGTCGACCAACAGTGCCGCCACAGCCTGCAGTGGAAACAAGTAAACTACCGCGCTCCACCCTGTACCTGGTAAAGCTCAGTATTCAGTTCTTATGAAATTTACATTCCCATAAGAAGTACAAAATTTAGATAATTTCGTGAACCGAAAATTTAGTTCATTTTTCATTATCTTGGTTCTCAGCAAGATATATTGAAAAGGTAGAAGCAGAAGATTTTGTGGCTGTTGTAGGTTTTTGCTTTAGATTCATAACTGGTCAATATCAGCTGATTAAAACACATACTCATTGAATGGATATTGCATATCGCACCCTAACTACAAAAGAGTCATAACTCAAAATTTTCAGATTTTAATTTTTTGCTTGAAAACAATAACCAAGGACCATTTCTATCCGCTGTAAAAATCTGACGTCGTTTACTCTTCCCTTTCGTCAAAAAAGTCCCGTTTGAATATGTCTATAATTCAGTATTTTCATACGTATTTCTAGTTAACAACATCAGTTTTTTGGCTCTACTGAAAATTTTAAAATTTTGAGTTATGACTCTTTTGTAGATAGGGTGCGATATCATCATGTATGTAAGGAACAGCACTGGGAATCAGATGATTCCTTTTTGCTACTCTGATAATGTCTGAGGGAAGAAAAGGATCCTCACATATAACAGCGTATTTTGAGAAATTCATTCCACAAATCTCGCTCCATTTGTTCCTTCTCCGCTTATCTGTTGGAATCCTGTGGAACGACCCATCTTCAACTACATTTTCTTGCAAAGGACACAGACTCACATTTTTCTTTTTCTTACTTTTTTTAATATAAATTTTGAAAATAAACTTTTTCACTCTAAACCGCGTCGCTTTATTTCTTTGAATCAAAACAGTGCAAACAACAAAAGTAAACAACTTTTGACAACTTAGTTAACCGTAAAAATATAAACAAAGCAAATCAGCTGTGAACTGGGCTCACCTTTATTAATACATCTTGGTTCTCAGTTTCGAAAATGTCTTAAGCCAACTCCATTACAGGGTTGTAATGCCAAAGTTATTTCGTTCGAAAGCAATTGTTTGGGACCGGAATTTTGCCATTTTGATTATTTTAACAAACAGAAGTAATACCAAAAACGATGTACAAGTACACAATCAAAATTTCTCTTCACTCGATTTGTTTGTTGACATTACCCTAGCCATTCTCTGCTCACACTATTACTCTCTTCATTGAATATTTCAATACACGAGCACCTTTTTGATACTGTTTTTGTACTATATAACTGTACAAATTCCAAACATGTTGAAGTAAAATTACATAAACTCTGCAAACAGTATGAAATAATTAAGATATGAGAGAGATATGCGTTTGAGTGAATTTCTAGCACTTTTTGGTTCTGTTTAACCAAATTGGCAAATTGCGCACAACTTCTGGTCGTATAATTCTTGATCGTCTTTGGTAATACCACGCGTTACATATAGAATGGAGTACGAAGAGGAATTAAAACAGATTTTGCTACAAATTTTTTCCGCATGGAGATCAATAACAAAATTTCTTACGAAAATGTCGCAAGAACTGAATGCTTAAGACAAATTTGAAACAAATTTGTATACAATTTTATTAAGCGGCTTTTAGTTATAACGCGTTTTTGAAGTTTTCACGATTTCAACCAACCAAACATATATTTTGCCGTACAAAAAAATCAATGGAAATGCAATCTCGGAAACGGCGAAATCTTGGTATACCTGAACATTGTTTTACGATTTTAAATTTGTTATTTCTGGCTATTGAGTCTGAAGATTGTGTCAGCATCTTTATAGTTATTCTCTCTCGAGACTGTGTCTCAAATTTACGACAATTGTTCAATACTTTTCATTACACTAAATTTTCTGTGGGTTTTAAAAACTAGAAAGCTTACAAAAATGAGCCACCTTAATGCCACATTATAACATATATGCTAATTTTATTTGTTAATACGTTGTTTGGTTAGTCTGTTTTACCCTTTTATTGGGATTTTACAATGTATTGTAACGGAAATTGGGTTAGTATGCGATTTAGTGGTAAGAATTTCGTTGTCTTTCAAACCACAGAAAATACAAAAAGTAATCAATTGATTGGCATGAATACAATGAATGTTGGTTGAAAAACTATTTCCATATACGAGAGATAAAGATTTTTTTTCGGCAATGATGTCATAGAAATTATACTAATCATTTTGGCCCAACCAAAGAATATAAAGAATTTGAAAAAATTAATTGTTTTCCACTGTTTTTCATGAAGGTTTTGGGAAGAGTTTTTAGTCGAAATTTATATTTAAAATTGATTTCGCATTGGATGTCATAAAGGAATTGCCGGAGAGTTTCTCACAATCAGTAAGTTTTGTGCTCTCAAATGTAAAAGCAAAGGCGACTAGGCGTTTCCCGGCCCCATTTGGAATTTTTATTTAAAAAATCCTTTCGAATTTTTGACCAAAGTTACACCTGAAATCCACGACAATGCAACAAAGCCGATTATGGCCGATATTTGCGGAAAATGGTCCAACTGGGCGTCAGAAATCCCATCACCACACATAGATAAGAGATTCGTTTTCATAATTAAATTTACAGCCAACTAAAATTTGGCGGTTCCTTCTTGGACTATCACATTATTCAGTTGTGATTACCAATAATAATTGTGTTCAGTTTCACCAAGTGTAGTGCATATCAATTGATTTGTAATTCAGTTTTGGTTGCAAGAACTGAAATACTTAGTTGAAGCCACTGTAACAAAAAATAAATGTGATCTGTCAATCAAGTTTTAGTTCTAGCAATCAAATAATCGTGTAGTGGTGATTTTTCTATTAGTTGGATCAACGAAAAATGTAAAAATTAAATCGATTGTTCCAAATAATATATTGGTATGATAAACTAATTATTTGAATTTGATGGCTGTCACAACCACTTGTTAATGCCATATCCCATTATGAATTTTAAATAAAAAAAAAAACAAACAAAAAATTGTGTATTTTATATTTAAATATAAATAAAATTATTATTATTTGTAACCAGGGTTCGTATTTCGTGGGTAACCCATCCCCATTTTTGATCAAAAATATGGAAAAATTTGGAGATGCCAAACGAAGCGTCGAATCGAAAATATCTAATTTTTGAAGGTTTCTAATAGTTTTCCATAAACTGGTCCATTTCGTAGGAACTTGTTTTTTAAAAATCGATAAAATAAGAAATTCGCTAAAATAAAAATATTCTCATAACTCGGAAACGGTGCGACCAATCGCAAAAATAATAAATGTTTTACTTCCATAGGAGGCTATAACCAATGGATGTCTTTAATACGGCGTCACGTTTTTAAATCCGTTAAACTAACATTTTTCAAAAGCCTCTTTATTATATTGCCCTCGACAGAGCCTAGACGAAGTAAAAATGAAGTACACTGTGCACGAAACACAGCTGTATATGCATCAGAAACAAAGGTGTATTTGTGTCACAAACACATATATTAACACATATTAATCATTGTATCTCAAACATGTAATATTGAATGGCAAACATAATGTGATTGGACGTAAGTACACTATATTTGCGACGGTCTCCAAACACATGCTATATTTGCATCCAAACAAGAAAATATAGACTTTTCCAATGCCTGAATTGATTTCCAACTAATCTTTTCCTTGTGTGCAGCGATTCTAAACACACAATGCGGACGTCGACACAATCTACAAATTCAAAAATCCAGTTAACCACTTTTTGCTATTAATTGTACATTCATACACAAATGTTTGCTGTTTCAGCATGAACATTGCCTATTATTATGCCAAATATACTGGCATAACAACAAACACTTTGTTGTTCATAGAAAACGAATAGAAACATACAATTAAGAATTAGCGTCGGTTTCTGAACCTGTGTTGCCAGCAGCTTATATAAATTCCTGTTGTCCCTATAAGGAGCATAGGGAATCAACAATTGCGTTCCACTCTTTTTTGTCTCAGCGACGAATTGAAGGAGGAGCTAATAATTAAAATTCCTAAGAAAGGATACCTTACGGAATGTAAAACTGGAGAGGAATTCCTTGCTCAGCATGATAAACAAGGTAATTGGGAACATAATAAACAAGCGATTAACAGGCGTTCTCGCCCACGACATCCGCAGCAAACAGGATGGTTTCCGCCCAACCAAATCCGGTGTTGATCATACAAGGTGGCGCAAAAGTAAACTTCCGATGTTTTTTGGCTGTAATTTAAAAAAAAAATGAAAAACTTTGATTCTTCTTGTGGATTATTTTTATTTGGTCTTTTAATTTTTTTTACATGAAGTCGGGAATATGATGTCATGTAAATGGCCGCCGCCACAGTTGATTGTCATTTGAGCCCTTTTTATGGCATTTTCCATCACTTTGGCCAAAACTTCCGACGATACGTCCTCACATTCTTGACGGATATTGTCTTTAAGAGCTGCAAGAGTCTGAGGCTTGTTGACATAAACCCGCGACTTCAAAAAGCCCCACAAAAAGATGTCTGGTGCGGTCAAATCAGGCGATCTTGCTGGCCAGTGCAAATCGCCAAAACGGGAGATTAGGCGCCCGGGAAATGCATCCTTCAGCATATCGGTTGTGGCACGTGCAGTGTGTGCCGTTGCACCGTCCTGTTGGAACCACATGTTTTCCAATCCCAATTCATCAAGTTGCGGCAAAAAGAACTGGTTGATCATTGCTCTGTAGCGCTCACGGCGCTTCCATGATATCGACGGCGCTTCCATGACATCCTAGGCTACAGCAGCAATATTCTCTACGGCTACTCCGGGGTCTGCCACGCCTGGCAGCATCTCGTGTTGTGCCAGTCTCTTCGAGGCGAGCGGCTAAACGTCGCAGTGTTTCACCAGTAGGCGTTGGACGGCCAGGAAATCTGCGACGAAAATTCACGTTGTGCCAAAGTCACCGACCGATTATTGGTCAAATAAATAGTCAGCAATATTCCGCGTTCTGGAGCAGTGTAGCGTAACATTGTTTATTAACGTGTATTTCGCATGTGTTTGCTACACAAAAACAGAACTGACATTAGGGGCCAATCGCAAAATTTATAGCATTTTCTGATAGGAGGATTACTTTTGCGCCACCTTGTATTAATAGCCTGAGAATAATCGCGGAACAATCGCGATCACTTTGTATCTTATATGAAGTTATGTGGACTTCGAAAAGTAATTTGACACCCTACATCAGTACACCATATGGAACGCCCTTCGATGCAAAGGAATACCAAGGAAGATCTCTCTCTCTCGCGAATGCTACCTGCTACAATCAGCCCCGTACATATGAGTTTAAACGTAGGAGTTCGGCAAGGTTGCCCACTATCGCCTTTACTGTTTAATGCGGCCATTGACAACATCATGGCGAAAGCAGCATCAAACGAACGAGGCATCGTATGGCGTCTGAATGGCCATCTCGGGGACCTGGATTATGCGGACGACATATATCAGTTGTCGTACAAATTTGATGACATGCAGTTAAAGCTGAACGAGGTGAATAATGAAGCCAGCATGCTGCCTTAAAATTAACGCATTCAAGATCAAGGCAATGAGAAGAGAAGACGTCCAAACAGTTTACAATCTGGGATGCATGATAACATCTTCCGGGGACTCTAAAGAGGTCGGTATGAATCTTATCAATAAAGCCTGACAAGCCTATGGTCAACTGAATCAGTTCAGTTATAGAATATTTATTTTATTTTTTTTGAGTTAAATAATATTTATCGATAACTCACTCAGTTATCGCGTTACCCAATATAAACATTATTCTGAAAAAATATAAACATTCTCCAAACAAAATCACCCGATTTTTTTAACATAATTTTTGTATTTTTTTCTGAAAAATTATTTCAAAAAAATCGACCTATCTTTTTAGATTAATTTTTACATTAATACGTAAATTTTTGCTTTCACATTTTTTGCTTAAAACATTGTATTCTACCCTAACACAACAAATTTTTTTACCTCCACCCTCCAAATCAAAATGTCTACATCAACGTAGTGCAATGGTGAGTGGCTCCTCCACTCTTCTCTATGCGGTATGATTGTTCTGAAGATTTCCAGGATGTTCCGCTTTGAACTAGCATCGTTCGTCGTTTCAGGTGTAATCCCACTAGACCAAATGCACAGAATTTCATCCTCTATTTTTAAAATATTCAAATACATTTCTAGGAAATCCCTTCCATCCATCCATCCATTAAATAAATAAATGGTTTCCCTTTCCAGTTTTCACTCACTGATTGGGACCTACAGTTTTACACCGATTCCGAACGGTATTGTGAGAAGCTTTTTCATGGCTAAATACTCGATAGTGTCGCCGTCACTATGCGAGGTGACCGCCGCCGAAAGAAATTTTTTTGAAGGTGGTCAGAGTAGGGTTCGTACCCACGATCTCTTGTACAAGAGCCGCGCACACTAACCATTGCACCACCGACCACCATCCATCCATTATTCTTTGGTAAATTTCATTTTCCATATATATGTGCATTAATAACGTTTCTTTTTCCAAGGAAATCCTCAAGTAAATTATCTCCCCTCTCTAAACAAGATCACTTAGCAATTTTTCAAACGAGGCTATTTATTCGAGTTAGTAGTGCAACAGATGACCTATCAAAATGTAAAACGAATACCTTTAACCTTGACTTTATAATGCCAGTCAGAAGAGCAGTTACTGCAAATCAAAAAGAAGGCAATGAATATTTAAATTTAGAGTACTTGATGCAAATTACCACCTTTTTGGTAACGCACTGTTTGGTTCAATATATGAATTTAAGTACGATATTAAACGCACCGAGACTAATGTTGAAATACAAACATTAACCAGATGGTACGCAAACATACGTTGAAACCACATTTTCTGTAACAACTTTGATCTTTTCTTATTTTGGTTTTGCTTAATAGTGGAATTTAATTGTACACTCGAAGAAAGAAGGTATTAAGGAAAAAGTTTTCCTACACGCTGAAAAATATAGACCCCGGCAACATGTACAGGAAACATGTACATGTTTGCAAGCACTGTTTTCATAAATTGAATATCTAAAAAAATAAATAAATGGTTTCCCATTACATCCCATGAAGGGACCGGGGAGAACTTCTCACAATCACTGAGCTGTGCGCTTTCCAGTTTTCACTCACTGATTGGGACCTACAGTTTTACACCGATTCCGAACGGTATTTTGAGAAGCTTTTTCATGGCTATATACTCGATAGTGTCGCCGTCACTAAGCGAGGTGACCGTCGTCGAAAGAAATTTTAAGGTGGTTGGAGCAGGGATCGAATCCAGGATCTCCTGTACAAGAGGAGCGCACACTACCTATTGCACCACCGACGGTCACATAATTGAATTGAATATCTGCTGCGTTTTTATTTCTTTGTTGTCTGTCTGGTATTTGTTTTAGCGGTTTTCAACAAACAATCCACATTTGTGTCTCAAAAACATATATTATAGACTATTAATCATTGTGTGTCAAACATGTTCTATTGTATAGCAAACACAACGTGTTTGGGCACAAGTATAGTATATTTGCGACAAGCTACAAACACGTTATATTTGCATCCAAACAACAAAAAAATACAGATTTTTCGGCGTATACGTATTAAATTTAGAATTGAATTATGTAACCCAATTCATTTATAGAAAAACAATTGTATGTAAAACTCAAAATATTTGTTTTTTAACATGATGTAATCTACTTGGCTCCACTACAAGTTTAGAGTTATTATATGTACATTCCTATTTACTATTAGTTTTTCTTTGAGTGTTGCTAACTCACAACAAAAAAAAAACGTTAAAGTTTACATAAATAATTACCTTGGATTAATTTGCAATTGTTTTGTATTTTGTTAACTCCTACATCACAGTGTAAAATTTAGCATTCACGGGAATGTAAAGACTGAATTTTGGGAGAATAAGATATTTAAAAATCCAGAACATCCCAGACCTTGAGCTAAAGTAAAAATCATGTACAAAGGGTGTCTCAGTAACAACGCACTTTTTAATTTTTAAATAAAAACACGTATTTTTTGAGATAGTTGTGATTTTTTTATTGGATTGTAAAGAAGGCACGTGCCGATTAAGTTCTGAATAAAAGATCCGGCCCTCACGGCTCTGATGACAGACCATTACTCTTGTCATGAAATTTTCCATGAGTTTTTTTTAGAGAGATGTGGTTGTATCTCACCGACGACGTGTTGGATCTCGGATTTGAGCTCGGAATTGTTTCTGGTTTATTCGTATAAACCCGAGATTTTACAAAACCATAGATAGAAATCGCACGGCATGATCTTGGTGGACAGTTGACATCAGAATTTGTTGAGATAATTTGTTCCGGAAATCGTTGCTGCAATAAATAATCGATTGTTTCATGCGCGGTGTGGCAGGTGGCGCCATCTTGCTGAAACCACATGTCGTCCAGGTCCATGCCGTCCAGTTGAAGCCACAAGAATCCCGTTATCATGTTTCTGTAACGAATGCCGTTCACAGTCCCTGCAATTTCGACAATTTCGTGAAATTGGAAGTTGTTGAGAACGATGGCTAATTGATGTTTTCGGGGTTTCGGCGACACTCTCGATTACAGCAGCATTGGTTTCAAGAGATCTATCTTTACGTTGACGCAGAGGAGTCTTACTGTCCATGACCGACCAAGTTCTGAAAAATCTTAGAAGTTTGCGAGCGGTCGCAGCATAAATTTAAAAATATTCCGTGTGACGTTAGAGATTTTATTTTGTTGCCAGCTAAAAATGGACAGTAAGACTCCTGTGCGTCAATGTACTGGTCGATCTCTTGAAAACATTACTGCTGTAAACGAGTCTCGTCGAAAACCCGAATTTTGACAAAAGATCTCCACCTTGAAGCGTACAAAATTCAGCTTACTCCGGAGTTCAAACCAGCAGACCATGGAGAGCGCCAGCAATTCGTTCAATGGGCAATGGAGCAAAGTGAAGTCAATGCCAATTTTTCAAAAAAAGTTATCTTCTCCGATGAAGCGCATTTCCATCTGAATGGCTTAGTAAATGCACAAAATTGTCGAATTTAGGGTTCAGGAAATCCTCATGCAATTCATGAGAAACAAATGCATCCACAACGAGCAACTGTCTGGTGCGGATTTTGGTAAGGCGGCGTGATTGGACCTTCTTTTTAAAACATGAGGCGGAAATTGCAGTGACTGTGAGCGGCTTTCGTTACAGGAACATAATAAAGGAGTTCTTGTGGCCTCAACTGGACGGCATGGATCTGGACCTGCCACACCGCTCATGAAACATACGATTTATTGCAGCAACGATTTCCGGAACAAATTATCTCAAGAAATTCTGATGTCAATTGGCCACCAAGATCATGCGATTTAACGCCGTGCGATTTCTTTCTTTGGGGTTTTGTGAATTATCGGGTTTATGCAAAACAACTCCTGAGCTCAAATCCGAGATTCAACGCGTCATCGGTGAGATACAGCCACATCTCTATGTAAAAGTCATGGAAAGTTACATGATAAGATTGATGACCTCTCAGCAGAGCCGTTTATTCCGTACTTAATCGGAAAATGTCTTCTTTTCAATCCTATAAAAAAATTTACAACTATCTCAAAAAATACGTGTTTTTATTTTAAAATCAAAAAGTGCATTCTTACTGAGACACCCTTTACAATAAACATAATTAAAAGCAAATTCGCGACCACCAATGAAAAACTAACCCGAAAAATATGCCTGATCAAGATTTCAAATGCAATAATAAATGAAAATAATACCCTGTCAAATTTTTGAAAATATATATTTCTTATTATGCTCATCTTGGTACGTCGGTCGTTTCAGCCCCATATTGACCAAAACAAAAATACACTAGGATCCGATCCGTCAACTGCCGGTAGGCCGATACAAAATAAAGTTTGACGTTTCCGTAATCAGCTCTTCACTACGCATATTTTGCGGTCCAAAAACACACGGTTTTCAGTACACCCTAATGGGCATAGCCATGATGGTCGATTGTGAGAACCATAATGCCCGACGAGTTTCTCGAATTAAATGTTGCTCTGCCGTGAGTCTACACGGTAAGGCAAATCTTATTTCCTCAATTTCCGACCTACAACACATTTCATTGAAATGATGAAGAACATTTCATCAGTCTTTCGGCCATTTTTCATCAATAGTTTATGTTGATTTAACAACAACGTTACATCAAGTTGGTGTACAATTTTCATTAAATATTTGTAAGTTTGTCATCAAGTTGAAGTAAATTTTCCACCATTTTGATGTAAATTGTTCATGAATTTGCTGTACATTTTCGTCAATTAGATGTAAGGTTGTGACCAATTGGATGTAAGTTTGTCATCAATTAGATGTAAATTGGTCATGATTTTGATGTAAATTGTTTGTTAATGTCTTTGGACTATTTTTCATGGTAAAAAGTTCAAAAGAAGTGAGTACAAGACCACAGAAATGCTCGTAGCGTGAATCTCTTTCCATTGCACTATCCATTGTACTAATTTCTATTATGAATTTATTTTCAATTTTCTCTTACACCATTTCCAATTGAAATGTGAAAAATATCAATTTAATTTTGTAAAATGTGAATTGAAATTTCAAAATTACATTATAAATTTGAAATACATCATTGAAATTTAAAAATTCTATTTGAAATTTGAAATACATTAATTGAAATTTGAAAGACATCAATATAAATTTGAAACACATCGATTGAAAGTTAAAAGACATCAATTGAAAGTTAAAAGACATCAATTGAAATTTAAAGACATCAATTGAAAGTTAAAAGACATCAATTGAAAATCAAAATTCGTCACTTGAAATTTAAAAATTTTTAATTTCATATATTAGATTTTTAAATTTCAATTGGTGTCTTTTAAATTTGTATTGATGTGTTTTAAATTTCAATTCATGTATTTTAAACTTCAATTGATGTGATTTAAATTTTAATTGATGTGTTTTAAATTTCAATTGATGTGTTTCAAATTTCAATCGATGATTTTTAAATTTTAATTGTTAAATTTCAATTTTCAAATAGAATTTTTAAATTTCAATTGATGTATTTCAAATAGATTTTTTAAATTTCAATTGAGTTTTTCAAATTTCAATTGTAAATGGTGTAGTTTATTCGTTTCTCTTTATTTTTTCAATACTACGTCCTTATTTTGAATCGATCCCACTAATTATTTCAAAAGTCCAATGA
Organism: Phaonia tiefii; assembly: GCA_963931995.1. Taxonomy (NCBI): domain Eukaryota; kingdom Metazoa; phylum Arthropoda; class Insecta; order Diptera; family Muscidae; genus Phaonia; species Phaonia tiefii. The sequence continues at coordinate 83,956,559 of OZ008367.1, read as the reverse complement.
TGAAGATTGAAGTAAAGATGATTGTTTAACGTACTTTTGCCTCAATTGATTTATATTCCTTAATTGAATTAAATTTACTGAATGATTGAATAATTAATGAATTGAATAAATATGAGCTATCGATTATAAACCGTGGTTTATCATTAATTACATTTACTATATACTACCCTGTAATTTCCCACTATTTTGTATAAATCTGGCAATGATCACCATTTTCGTTCGTACTAATAATTGTTATATCAAAAATGAGCCCTTGTGCGGGGAAAATTGAATTACCTCGCGCTCTATTCGATTTTGACCAGCGAGAACGGCGTAAGCACATACCCAGTAATAAAGGAAAATTAATGTATGAAAAATACAAAACCTACGGCAACATTCTCTTTTATTGCCCTCCGTGGTTCATTATTAATTGGTTAGAGCAACTTATATTATTGTCTATAAGCCTTAGGTTTACTGCAATACGATTTGTATTCCCTCAAATCGTAGATAGTGAAAAAAGGGCGATTTGTACTCTTGAAATCGCACTCAATGATCATCAATTCAATCAAGTTGAAAAAGGTGAAAACGCACAATCTTCAAACTGAAGAACTTTTTCATTGAGTTGATGAAATTTGTCATCAATTCACTGGAGAACAATTGATGAACATTTATCATCGATTTGATGTAAATGCTTTCTTTCAGTGTATTTATGATAATTTGCCAAAACCAAACTAACGCCAAAGCAACCGAGAACAGTCAAAAAAGGAGTAACAGAAAACAGTGTGCCAACTTAAAATTCAGCGCCTCAAAAAACTACGAAACAAAAAAAAACAATAAAACTTTAAAAAGTTTGGTTCATTTGTGGAGTTGGAGTAGGACTCTGTGTTCAGAATTTCAACTTTATAGAGTTAGAGTCGTAGTTTTCAACTTTTCAAAATTTCTCCAAAATTTAAGTTACGGTTGAAAACTAATTTAAAAAAAATTACATGAGGTGTCAGGGGACACCTGGTTGGAACATAGTTCATTTCGATATATATTATGTCCTAGTTAGTTCCAACACGCCTAAGGCGCCCGTTGAAAAATACATCAATTTAAATGAATCATAAAGAAAATATACTTTTTGTAAATTGATACATTTTTTTTAGGAAAATTTTTTTACAGAATGTATTTTTTTAAAAAAAAAAGTATATTTTTAGGTCCCTTTTGTATGAATGTGTATTATATTTTCCTGAAAATTTAATTTTTTAAAGAGAGATACTTCTTTTATTAAAAGCTAATGTTTTTTCTCAAGAAAAGGTACTATTTTTAAGAAGAAGTAGTTTCTGTAAGAAAAAGTTATAAGAGTATGAATTTTTTTTACAAAGAAGTACTTTTTTTTAAGAACAGGTACTTGTTAAAGAAGTGGTACTCTTTTTAGGAAAGGTTATTTTGTTTAAGAAAATGTACTTATTTTCAGAAAGACTACTTATCTCAAGAAAATAAAAGGTATTATTTAATTTTTAAGAAAAGGTACTTTTAAGAAAACAATTTTTTGTAAGAGTAGGTATTTTATTTAAGAGGAGGTATTTTCTGGAAGAAAACGTTTTTTTAAGAAAGGGGTTGTTTTTTTGAATTGGTCCTTTTTTTGAATAGGTACATTTTTAAGAGTTGGTACTTATCTCAGGAAATGTTTTTTGTTTCACAAAAATGGTAATCTTTGAAGAAAGGTAGTTTTTTAAGAAGAGGCAGTTTGATGTAGGAAAATGTACTTTTTTAGAAAAGGTACTTGTTTAAAAAAATTACTTTTTTTAAGAAAATTTACTTTTGTAAGAAAATTTCCTTTTTTTAAAAAAAGGTACTTCTTTAAGATATGGTATTTTTTTTTTTAAAAGTACTTTGTTTAAATATATGAATAGGTATTTTTTGAGAAATTTGAATTTTTTTTAAGAAAAGGCACTTATTTAAGAAAATTTTCTTATTTTAAACTTTTTCACTTTCGCTTTTCTAAGTTTACTTTTTATTGGGTTGAAAACTACAATATATACTAAATATTGGTTACAGGCTCCACCTAGAAAACTTCCCATTAAACAAGAAATTTCCCAACATGTGTTAGTCTAGACACAAACCAAAGCAAAAGTACCCAATATAGTTGATAATACTTGGTTGTGTTAAAAAAAGTTGTTTAATTTTCTTTCATTTAGCCCCCATCCCGCCACTTCGTTCCAAAAATACCCATTTATACCATTGTGGATTTTTGCCTCCTTCGTACAGTGTGGGCTATCATTAAATCTATGTGAATGGGTGATAATTTTATTGTTTGTTTTTCAAACTTTTCCTTTGTAAACAATTTCATTCATTGGTATTTAAATGATGTAATAAACCTTAAATTTTGAGCGCCAACACTAAAACTTTAATTCACTTCAATGTGAAGAGGAAAGTTGGAAATCTGTTGGTGAAGTGATAAAATCACCATTTCAACTTTAAATCTGTGGATTTTTTTATGGTTGGATTTTCGTCGTATCTGATGTGATATCACCAGTTACAAGTTCTCTTAACTTTTGCTATTTGTCGGCCATAATAGCTTAATTAGCCGTAATTTGTTAAGAAAACAAACAAAACCAAAAGCAGGCAATTTCCAACGGATAAAAAAGCAGGAAAGTCTTAACAGCGGCTGTTACTGGCTGCGTCCAAATTACAATTGATTGAAGTGAGTCTCTCTGTCCATCAGTAGTTGAGGGTCTTTTGTGGAATGTTTGTTTGATTTTTGCAACCTCGTCGTTTATTTTGGTTGGATTTGGATGAAGTAACATCTGCTATTTTATTATTTTTAACGAAATTCACAGATAATTGTGTAGTTTTGGAAACACATGTAAGTTTGGATTTTAATACGACTCTCGTGTAAATAAATAATTGTTTATTTTGTACGAATTTTGTACAATGTTGTAATGTGTGATGGCGATGAAGATGGGTTGCTTCACATCCACCCATCGCCAGTCGTTGTTGTTGCTCCTCATGTGTATCAAGTTAAAAATTTGCTGTCTGGCTGTTGTCGCTGGTGTTGTTGGTGTCTTCCGCCACCCCAGAGTCGCTGTTGGTTGGAGCCGCTTCTTGTCGGGTAATTTTCTGGGTGTTGCCATTATTCTCACGCATTGTAATTTGTTATAAAATGTTGTAAATTGTTTTTAAAATCGCAATGTTGTTGTTTGTTTTTGCAATTTCGTATTAAAAAATATCAGTTTACACCATAAGAGGGCATTGAGGCTTTAATTTATGTAGCATCAATTACAAACTCAACCATTAACGCAGTAAGAGGTGGAACTCCATTTATTGCCATCGGTGCGAAATCACTCATCAAATCAAATTATCACGCACATTGACAGTTACTAGACCAATTATTCTGTGAGAAAATTTTAGCAGATTGGATACGAGTATCATGTCTAAAGTACAATATTTGTTTTCACTTTAGACGTGGAATCCCAGTTTACGAATTTCTAATTGTTTATAAATTTAAGCCTTAAAACTGTAAAATATGAGCGACCTCTTCATAAAAGGTCAAAAGCCCTGTATTCAGTTCTTCTGAAATTTCGTTGCCGTAATAAGTACGTGTATAAAAAATAATACCAATTGGAAGCGAAAAATTATTGATTATGTCTGCTCCATGAATTAGAATTCTGTGAACAGACCAGGGCATGTAAAATCAGGGGTATATACTAACAAAAAATTCGGCAGTTTCCATTGGACAAAGTTTATATAATATCCACAGGCCAGTGCTCGTAAAACGAAGCCGAATCGATATATTACATTTTGGTTCACTCCTTCTTGCCATATTTCCGTTGTGGGTACTTCCAGTAACAGCCATTGGTATGTCGACCAACAAATCCATTTCTTCTCGTAGCTTCTGGTTAATATTTATTTTATTTTGTCCAACAATATAATTGTCAGCACCACGAGTTTGCCACTTTTTGTTATTGGTACGACATTCTATAGGAAATGTGCAAAAGCTCTTCACCAAATTTAAGTCATTGATATTTTTTGGTATTGCGCTGCAGATTCCGCATGTTTGCGAAGACGATTCTGCAATGACGCTGAAAGTTTTACCACCAAGCATGGTCATATGACTTTGGTGATCAATAATCAATGAATGTTGGTATGGTGGTATGGTATTTAATATTTGGCTCTTAGTATTTTCAATTTATCTGCGACTCAAGCACGCTGAAAAATAACGGTCTCTCTAACATATTCTGCAGGAGCCATGTATATGTTTGGAATACACTTCAAACATTCAATATGTTTGCAAGTCCCAAACTCACTTGTATTTAAATGTACACAGTATCATGTTTACTGGCAAACATATATGTTTTTACGTGGAAATATATGCGTTCTTCATCCCAAACATCCATATACTTACGTGGCAGTATTCGCATGTTCCCCCAAACCTACATACAGGGTGATTCAGGAAGTGTTGTTTTTGGAAGTGAAATAACAGCACACATTTACCTGTTTTTGTAAATTAACACGTTTAAGATTTTATTTGATTGAAAGTTTTGGCTGAAGAATCCGTCCACTGGCTCAGAAGTTAGCAACTTTACCCTACTATCCTCCGACCGCCAATCCGAAAATGTTGAACCCGCTGCCATTTCACACCCTTGGATTTTCGGACATGGTCCTAGTGGACTTTTCTTAATGAAATGAGCCAAGGAATACGCTGGAAAAATTTGTCCGGAACTTCCTGAATCACCCGGTATACTTACGTGGAAACATATGCAAATTTCCTCCCAAATATAATAATATTTAGAAACGAATTATTCTTCGATTTCAACATATATGTATTATTTATTATAATTAATTTTAAAAATATAAATCCGCATTTATAAATAATTAATACCTAAAGTTAATAGATTTAAAACGGCCCTTTTTACATTTATTTGCATTGAATGAATTATTTGTTTTTTTTTTCATGAAATGAGAATTTGCTGTTCTTTTGCTTCTCCTTTCTTTGTTGTCTCTCAATTTTTTGTTTTCAGAAGGTTTCAGCTATGCGTTGGTACACAAGCAAGATATTTATATACAAATCAAGTTCATGCAAGCCAAGCGTGGATTAATTACTTGTGTTTTTTTTTTATTACACTTAATTTACGAATGGTCCGCCGTTCCGATTTTCTCAGTAAAGGCTCGGGCAGACAAAGGGATTCACGTTGCTGCCCTTTCCCATATCTTTCCTCAAAATCGTTTCTCACGGTGGTAGCACACATTCATATGTACGAAACTCCCAAAAAAACCAATGTAACATCACACACCATTTAAGCGTCAGAGCCTTCGTTTATTCTTTTTTCATTGATCAAGCGCTTTTGATATCCTCTGTCCGATGAACCATTGACGACTGAATGCATGAAACTAAAACGCAATACATCAGCCAAAATAAGAAACACCAACTTCATCTTGAATTTTCACGCACATTCAGGAATATTTATGACTCTCTGACTGAGAGAATAATGCAAAAATACAGAAACACACTTACAAGATAGACTCTCTCGTTGTTCCTCTTTCATTCTCTTGCTCTTGAGAGAGCCTAGACAGTGCAACAAATACAGGTGTATTTGCATCACATACATAAATATATGTGGGTAGCAAACACATTTATTCTACCATATTAATCATTGCGTCCCAAACATATAATATTGAATAGCAAACAAAATATGTTTGGACACAAGTTTATTATATTTGCGACAAGCTCCAAACACACTTTATATTTGCATCCAAACAACAACAAACATAGAGGTACGTCGCAAACACATATATTCTAACATATTAATCATTGTGCCCCAAACATGTAATATTGAATAGCAAACACAATATGTTTGGACTCAAGTATATTATATTTGCGACAAGCTCCAAACACACTTTATATTTGCATCCAAATAGCAAAAAAGACTGATTTTTCTGCGTGTATATGTTATAGTTTCCGGCTCAGTATTCACAGCTGGCATAAATCATAGATATTAGATCGTGCCTTGAAAACATTGGAGCTGATAGATGATCATACATAACAACTTTTGATTTGACAACGTAAACATGTAATATACTATTGGAAGAAGGGTGGAAGTGATTTAAATGCATCAGGTAACTATAACTATTATAACATAATTATACATTATCGAAATGTTTTCAATTGAGGATATTAAATCATCAATATGGACATTTTTATTAGAGCGATATATACTGCCGACAAGAGTTGTATTCATCTGTTGCGTAATTATTTCCATAAATATGAATTCTATTGGACAATTTTTACTACTTTAGATTTAGATTTTACATATAGATGCCAAAAGCTAAAAAATTACACAAAGTACATGAACAGGTTACAAAATTCCCAAAATATAACTAAAAAGTGCATAAAGATTACCAAAAATTACGCAGCGGTGTCACAAAAGTTCACAAATTCGTACCAAAAAAGTTCAAAAAGTGTATCAAAAAGAAAACAACGTTTATCAAAATCATTCAAATTGTACCAAAACGTACAGAAAGTATACCAAAAATTACATAAAGTATGCCAATTTACAGAAAGTGTACTAGATAATATACACAGTGTATCAAAAAGTACGCCGACTCTATCTAAAAAAATCACAAATTATAATAAAGTGTACTCAAAATGTTCCGAATGTATAAGTACACAGAGTGCAAAAAAGTACACAGAGTGTACAGGAAGGTACACAAATTGTACAAAGAAGTTAATAGTGAAGGAAAAAGTGCACAGTCTGTAACAGAAAAATCAAAAACGAACCTGAAACTACATAATAAGTGTGTTTTTTTTTTATCCCGCTAAAGTTAATTATAGCTTAATTTGTACGGGACAGCTAAGCGATATTAAGTGGCATTTCAATTTCCCACTTAAATTCCGACTTGAGCAATGACAATGTTGCCACATGTTGAATTTCAAGAAAAGGCAACAAAAAGTTATCTTAGATAAATTTTGTTATCATTTCTTGTGAATAAAAATGTTATCAAGCAGAGACTGAAAAGCAGAAATTTGCAAAATGGCTTGTACATTTTAATGGAAGACACGTATACTTTTGTATCTCTAAATTTGAAGGATAGATTTTTGTTTGCGATTGAAAACAAAATTGGAAATAAATTGTTCACAACAACTCGCGGTAAATGTTATACATATTGAACATGGTGCAATTATCTATCAGGGATAGTCGTTTAAACAGGTGATGTAATGTTTTCCATGCCATTTTTCGATTCACTTGTCAAAATCATATGTATTTTGATTTTATACTTGTTTGTATTCTTGTAATGTTGGTATATATTTGTGTAGAATTTGACAACTGAAACGAATGAACGAAAATAAAATGACTGTTGTTGCTGCTTAGAGCTACAACAACATGTGCTGCTACCATGTATTTGTTGGCACTGTGTTGGCACGATCTTTTTCACCCATTACAGCAAATGTTGCCACATTTCGTAGTATTAAGTGTGGATCGTTTTATTTGGAAAGTCGTAAGTGGCGATAGCTTAATGGAATAAAAAACAGCCTTAATGTGTACTAAAATCCATAAAGTGTACTAGAAATCACACGCAGTGCGTCAAAAAGTACACAAATTATAAACACAATGCAACAAAGTTTACAAAAAAGTTAATAATACATATAAAAAGTCCACACATTTTTCCAGAAGTACTCCAAAAAGTACAAAACATATACTGATAATGCGTAACGTGCCCCAAATTAATATGTAGCAAATGGTATGGAAAGTTTATTAGAAAGTAATGAAGAAAATGGTTTCCCATTACATCCCATGAAAGGATTGGGGAGAACTTGTCACACCCACTGAGCAGTCCGCTATCTAGTTTTAAACTCACTGTATTTTGAGAAGGTTTTTCAGGCATAACAACTTGATAGTGTCGCCATCACTAAGCGAGGTGACCATCGTCTAAACAAATGAAAGACGGTCAGAGCAGGGATCGAACCTACGTTCTCATGTATATGGGCTGCTCACACTACCATTGCATCACCCACAGCCACTATGAGAAAGTACACAATATCTTTTAAAGTTACTGAAAATATACAATGTATAGCAAAAGTGTAATTTCAATGTGAACAACAAAACATTAAAATCTACCAAAAATTCACAAAAATACCAAATCTGAAGTATATGTCATGAAAAGTTATGAACTATGTATGTGTTAGGAAAAGTTCACGAAAGATTTGACCCCGTTCTTGCTATTATTATTACTTGGTATGACTTTTGTTTAATGTTTCTATCGCAAAATTTCTTTCAAAACTGGAACAATAGAAAAAAAAATGCGTACGTGAACAGGGATAAAATGAACGAAAGAGTAAACAATATGTATTTACAAGTGCACAAAGTGTATCATAATCGCACGCTGAAAAAAACGGCCTCTGAACATGTTCTCAAAAAAATATATTCAAACATTATCATATATATTCAAACATTTATATGTTTACAAGTCAGGTGTATTTAAATGCAAACATTATCATGTTTACTGACAAATATGTATGCTTTTACATGGAACCATATGCTTGCTTCATCCCAAACATCCATATACTTCGCCGCGTGTTTCCCCCAAACCTCCATATACTTACGTGGAAACATATACGTACTTTCACCCAACAATAATAATATTTAGAAACGAATTATTCTTTCTTTCTTTATTTATTATAATTAATTTTATCAATATACGAGTACATCCACATTTACTTATATAAATAATTAATACAAAAAATTAAGAGATTTAAATGCTTTTTACATTTACTTGCATTGCATGCATTATTTGTTTTGTTTTGAATCTGCTACTCGGTTGTTTCTCCTTTCTTTGCTGTATCTCACGTTTTTGCCTTCAGATGGTTTCAGCTATGCGTTGGTTATCACTATGCGTTGGTACACAAACAAGATCTTTAAATACAAATCTAGTCATGCAAGACAAGCGTGTATTAATTACTTGTGTTTTTTATTATATTTCACAAATGGTCCGCCAGTCCGATTTTTTCATTAGAGGCTGGGGGAGAAAAATGGATTCACGTTGTTGCCCTCTCCAGTTTCTTTCCACAAAATCGTTTCTCACTTTGGTAGCACACATAAATACATGCGAAACATATACACAAAAACGAAAGCAACATCACAACCCATTTAACCGTCCGAGCGTTTGTGTATTCTTCTTTCACTGATCAAGCGCTTTTGATATAGTGTGTCCGATGAACCATTGACATGACATGAAATTAAATCGCAATACATCACGCACATTCAGGAATATTTATGAATCACTCACTGAGAGAATAATGCAAAAATACAGATACACACTTACATGATGTACACACTCGTTGCCCCTCTTTTATTCTCATGCTCTCGAGAGAGCATAAACAGTACAACAAACACGGCTGTATTTGTATCACAAACACAGATATGTTTGGGTCGCAAACACATATGTTATAACGTATTAATCATTGTGTCTCAAACAAGTAATATTGAATAGCAAACACAATGCGTTTGGGCACAAGTATATTATATTTGCGACAAGCTCCAAACACATGTTATATTTGCATCCAAACTACAAAAAACGACAGATTTTTCAGCGTGCGTATAGAAAGTACTGAAAGTCACTTAGTGATACAGTAGACGTATTCGTGGCCATAGCGAGAGGCTACACAAAACCTTTTGTTATACAACACACGATTTTGTTACACAAAACATTGTTACCCTTGAACCAGTATCCTTCTGACCCTGACAACAGAGTCCATAGCAGGCAGCTAAAAAAATCTTTCTCAGACCAAATTTTGTTTTACAAAACATTATTGAGTATCCCTTGAACCAGTATCCTTATGACCCTGACAACAGAGGCTTGAAAGCTCTTTGTATAAATTGAAGCAAAAACATCATATAGAAAAATCCAAGTGATATGGCATCTGATCAACTAAATATCGTAGTTTAAATAGTTTTAATGAAAGCTCTTGTAGCCCCTATTGGGTCCGCTACGTTACATTTCAAATAATCCCATTAATGACAACCCATCGTTGTCAAAATTGTAAAGCTTTTTGTATATTTGTTCAAATCCTTACTGGGTTTACTTTTTTTTTATAAACTTTAAGGTCAAACTAAATATTCCTGTCAAATTGTCTTTAATTTAAACAGTTTATTAAAAAAAACATTATTTACATCAAAACTGACGTTTGACCATAAACAATACGGTAATATGCCAAAACAAACGTTGAAGTTCAACCAACATGAGTGGTATTTATTTATGACACATTTCAATACTATTCGCTAGATATTGACAGTTTATGAATTTGTTATTAAGCCACAACTCAGCTAATGATTAACGTTAAAATCTTTTCATTTTGTATATTTCTGTTGTCGCCTAAACGGTGTAACTATGTAATTTCATTTAACAGAAATTTCACTTTTTCTTTTGAATCAATACTTGAGCAGAGGCAATAAAGTAAATAATTTACCAACAGCAGCAAGACTAGGAAAAACGCTGTCAAAATAAAGAAATAAAAACTTAAATATTTCGCAACTGGTTTTGTTTATTTTGCCGTTCAGACTTTAGCGATAGCGTTTCGCTGATCCTCCAGAGCCTGATGCTACAGAGTGACAACAGCTAAAGTACTTCCATCTGCCATAAAATGTGTAACAAACAACAACACAGATGTCGCTGTGATGTTTTGTGTGGAAAATTTCAGTTTCATTTCAAAATTAAACAGTTTTGTTAGTTAACGTCTATTTGCCCGTCTGCTAGTTCGGATCAGTTAGTATTTGTTTTGGTAGTGTCATTTACATTTTTGTGCATTGTTACACTGAAAGAAAAAGTTGGAAAAAAGTAATTTTCGAATCTTATTTTGTATTGTTACGACTTTTTAGCGCTAATTTATTTTAAAGTATAATAAAACAAGATATTTTTTTAAATTACGATAAGTACAACAGTTCTCCTTATTCTACTAGCCGACCTAATAAAGAAGAAGAAAGAAAAAAGTTCGGGAAAAATTTTCTTTATTTTTCAACAGAATTTCCTCTTAGCTCGAGGAAAATTCTGTTCAATTTTCCAGCGATATTTAATAGCTTCGATACCCTGTTTATAGTAACAACTGTCAAACTCCTTAAAACAGCCATTAACCGCAGACTCCACCTCTTCATTGTTGGAAAATCTTTTACAACCGACGAAATTTTTCAAGTTTGGAAATAGAAAATATTCCGAAGGAGCTAAACCTTTCTCATAAGGTGCGTGACAAAGCAATTCGAAATTTAATTCACTAATTTTGGCCATCGCAATAGTGGATGTGTGAGCTGGAGAATTGTCTTAATGAATAGAACGAGACAACTACAATTAGAATAGTTCGTTCTATAAATAGAACTTTCAAAACTTCTGCATCAGTGCGTGTAAGTAGGAAAGCAATGTGTAAGTAGCGACAACAATCGCTCTGCACACAATCAATATATGTCTTCGGTTAGTGACTTATGTAAATACACACCGCAGTGGCTTAACGTTCTAGACGCTGCTGAAGCTGATGCTTCACAAACATCGAAACGGTCGTCCAGCGAATGTGAGTTCGAATCCCACCCGCGGCATTTACATTTTTTTCACTAACCGGAGAAAATATGATCTCTTAGCCTTAAAAGGAAATTACAACTTTAGAAACAACACTTTCTTTTTCGCCAAATGCTTCCTTTTTTCCAAAATATCATCTCTTAAACACTGCAATAAATTAGCATAACATTCACCGTTGCTGATTTTCCTTTCTGAAGATAATCATATAAAATTATCCCATGCGCATCCCCAAAAACAGACGCTATGACCTGAAGATGGGTGGACACGCTTCTCCCAATCCAGTCCAGTGCTTTGACTGTTCCATTGTCTCAGGTGTGAAGTTGTGGACATGGTTATAAATCGACGCAAAAAGTTCGGCTTTATTGCGGTGAAACATCGCCAAACACTCTACTGAAACATCTTCACGACGCTGTTTTTGCTGCATTAAAAGCAAACGCGGCACCCATCTTGCGCACAGCTTTCTCATCTTCAAATCATCGGTCAATATACGATGTGTAACACTTTTTTGAAATGCCTATCATTTCAGCTAGCTCAATCACCTACAGCCGACAATCATCCACTACCAATTTGTGAATTTCCTTAAGCGTGTCTTGCGTGGACACCTCAATTGGTCGACCACTATGGTGTTCCTTTTTGCAGCTCGTACGGCCTCATCTAAGCTCTGCTACCCAATATTTTACAGTCGTAAACGAATGAGCGGACTCCGCCAGAGTAGAACCTAGCTCGGCTTTAATGTTGCTGGGACTGAGACCTTTCAAATGGAAATATTGAATTACATAACGCTGACCAATTTTTTCCATGTTTACAAATTCACTCAGATCGTTAACTTTTGATGGTTCAAATAAAAATTCTAAACAACGTGGCGCCTTGAAATTTAAAACTTATGTTGTCATTTAAAACATACGTTTTATAAGGTTACCACTTTTCACCAAACTATTTTATACCAAACTACTTTCGCCTTGGCACATACGTCAGGTCGGCTTGCTTTGGGACTGCCCTCGTAAGCCAGTTTTAAAAAAAAGCACTATTTCAGACGATGTGCTGCGTTAACGATATTATTTTAGACGGACCCCAATTTCTCCGCATATCAGTCATTTATTTATATGAATTAAACAGCCAATCCGCGTTATCAGCAGCTACTCGGACAATCTCGTGGTAACACTGTCTATCCTCGGGTGTTCTCGGAAATCGGACATTGATTTAATGGTTGGTGGTGGGACACCATCTGTTCACGACTGGTCCACACTGCGAGATCATCAAATATTCGTGGTGAGTTAGTATAAGGTAGCTTTTCATTTTGCCATAACAGCATACTTTTAGGTGCAATTAGAATGGGGCAATACACACCATAAGCTTCGTTGACATTATAATGTAATTTTGAAATACATGTTTGTTCAGCAGAACTTGTAACGCAAGTATCAGTAACAGTGTAATACATCAACTATTGTAAAAGGGTATTAACAAATCTGAATTAGTTACAATAATCTCCTATTATCAACTATGTCTATCCTAAAGAAACTGATGACCAAATGTATAGCTATCATTTTGGTTAGAATTTGAAATATATAGATTGCTGATTAGATTGCTTGCTGGAATGTGGCAATGACAGAACTGTCTATTGTTGATTTTGTTAGGACGAGAAAATTGACACCATAGAACAACGTCAATATAGTTGTGATTGACGAAGAATTTTTGTTATCTTATTTTAACTTTTTATAAATGTTCATTATCTAATTATAATTATTGAGGCCATCGGTGGTGCAATGTTTAGTGTGCGCGACACTTGCACATGAGAACGTGGGTCGATCCCTGCTTTGACCACATTACATTTCTTTCAACGACGGTCACCTCGCTTAGTGACGGCGACACTATCGAATACTTAGCAATGAAAAAACTTTTCAAAATACCATTCGGAACCAGTGTAAAACTGTAGATCCCAATCAACCTCTAATGAGGTTGTGAAAACCTCCAATTCGGTTGAGACAACCACTAGTTCGGCTGTGATGACCTCTAGTGTGGTTGTGACAACCTCTACATTCGGTTACGGCTAATTCGGCTGCCTGAACCGAATTTTTCTGTGAGTCTGATTCAGAGCAAGTGTGGGCCCCATTTTGAACCAATAGCTTTCATGCCCTGCTCTCTCTCTCTGTGTGGTTTATTCAAAGTAGTTTTCGATACTACTTTATAGTATTTTCAAGGAAGCTAAATTCCACTTAAGCGGCTATCTCCGTATTCCTGGTAAATAAACATATGTCCATTTTATCCAGGTTTCATTGTCCAGTTGTACAATATTTCAAGTGCTTTTGAGGGTCTTCTGCAAAAAATATTCACACCTTTTTTACTAAGAAGTAGCTCCAAATCGTCTTCAAATCCGTTGGCCAATTCTTAGTTGACTATTTATGGTGGTAGCTAACGTATTGCATAAATACATTTGAAACATTGTGTATAGTACTGCACTCGTTAAACAGGTACACTACACCCAAAACGGTACGTCTAATAGCGCTCACAAATTTTCACTAACGACTCTACACCAGTGGTCATCATGCTATTGCCCCAGGGGCCGAACGCGATTGGATTTTTAAACGTACACAACACGGCTGTTAACGAAACTCTGTGCAAATAGCGTAAAAACTATAATTTTCATTCAGTTGAATGATAGCTTTCAATAAAGCAGGTCGATTAAAAATTCTATTTGAAATTTGAAACACATCAATTGTAATTTAAAAAACATCAATTGAAATTTGAAAGACATCAATTGAAATTCGAAAGACATCAATTGAAATTTAAAACACATCAATTGAAATTTACAATACATCAATTGAAATTTGAAACAAATAAATTGAAATTTGGAAGACAACAATTGAAATTTAAATTTCGTCACGTGAAATTTAAAAATTATTTACCGATTTTATGTATAAGATTTTTGAATTTCAATTGGTGTATTTCAAATTTCAATTGATGTGTTTCAAATTTCAATTGATGTATTCCAATTTTCAATTGATGTGTTTTAAATTTCAATTGATGTCTTTTAAATTACAATTGATGTGTTTCAAATTTCAATTGATGTATTTCAAAATTCAATTGATGTTTTTCAAATTTCAATTGATTTATTTCAAATTTCAAATAGAATTTTCAAATTTCAATTGATGTATTTCAAATTTCAAATAGAATTTTTAAATTTGAATTGATTTTTTCAAATTTTAGTACACTTGGAATATATTTCGCTTATTGTGGAAAGTAGAGTGGGAAAAACTTTTTTCGTTTTTGTTATTTTTATATTTTAAATATGTAATTTAAATATATGTATGTATTGTAATTTAAATATGTACATTGGAAAAATGTTTAAAGAAAATAATTATTTGTGAAGATAGTTTAATTATTTTCTTCAACTGATTTAACTTAAACTGCAATATTCATAAATTCACATATTCAAACAAATATACACGCATTCATATTTTCATACAATCAAAAATTTACTCATACTTGCGTTAAATTTTTATGTATAGGAACTCATTTGTGTTTATATAAAAATATTACACAAATGTAGCACGAAATTTCTCCCAGTGCACTCAAAATATACTCACCACTACACACACATTTTTAAGGTGGCTCTCTTTATGAAGCGAGCAAGGATTCGAAAAGTGAGTAAGTTTTCGAGTATGTAGTTATTATTTGTTGGGTGTATGCATGCATACACACATGGTATACAGTTATAATTGTTGATATATTTTACTTTGCAATAGAGTAGAATAGTAGAATTAAGTGCTTAACAAGAACATTTTAAAAATATTTTTCTTAATTGAATTTTTTTATTTAAATTAAATTATCAATGTACAATGGTAAATATAAATGACGCCCTTATGTCTATATCTCGGAAACGGAGCGTCGAATCGGAAAAATAACTCATTTTTGGGGGTTCTATAATGCCTATCTTGGCGCTGAGGCGCTATAAAGTATATGAATAATTTGTATATTGTTAAACATTGTAAACAAAAAAAAAAAAAAAAAAAAAAAAATAAAAATATGGCTCTAACTCGCAAACGGTGCCCCAATCGCAAAAATTATACATTTTGTAAGTTCGTAGGACGCGTAGGACGTAGGACTACGGCATCACATTTTTTGTTGATAAAATCGCTGAAACTAAAATATTTCGCCCATATGTCTATATCTCGGAAACGAAGCATCGAATCGAAAAATTAACACATTTTTGGGGGTTTTGCAAGGGGTTTCCATAAAGTAGTTCAAGTCGTATAGAAGAATTTTTTTCAAAACATCGCCAAAATAAAAAAATCGCTAAAGTAAAAATGGATACTTATATAACACGGAAACGCTACGTCCATTCGCAAAAATAATAAATTGTTTATCCTCCACAGGCGGCTTTAACCACTGGATGTCTTTAATAGGGCCTCACTTTTTACAAAAAAAAAAAACCCGCTAACAAATATGGGCGTTTTAGCGATTTTTAATTTGAAAACGTTTTAATTTTTCGCGATTATTTAAAAAAGTGATGACGCATTAAAGAGATCCATTGGTTAAAGTCTCTTATGGAGGTAAATAATTTATTATATTTACGATTGGACGCACCGTTTCCGAGTTATAACCATTTTTTTTTATTTTAGCGATTTTCTTATTTTGGCGATATTTTGAACAAAAATGCTTCCATACGAATTGCACCACTTTATGAAAGCCCCTTAGAAACTCCCAAAAAAAATTTATTTTTTCGATTCGACGCTCCGTTTTACGAGATATAGACATTGTATTCGAAATAGATTTAGATTTTGTATTCGAAATATTTCAGTTTCAGCGATTTTTTTTAAAACAGTGATGCCGTATTAAAGACATCTATTGGTTAAAGGGCCCTACAGAGGTAAAAAAATTATCATTTTTGCGATTGGAGGCACCGTCTCCGAGTTATATACATTTTTTATTTTAGCGATTTTCATTATTTGACAATTTTTTGAAAAAAATTCTTCCATACGAATTGGAAAACCCTTACAAACCCCCAAAAATTAGTTATTTTTTCCATTCGACGCTCCGTTTCCGCGATATAGATATCAGGGCGTTTGAGCGATTGTATATTTGAAATATTTTATTTTCAGCGATTATTTTAACAAAAAAAGTGATGCCGTGTTAAAGTCATACATTGGTTAAAGCGTCCTACGGAGTTAAAAAATTATAATTTTAGCGGTTGGTATTTTTATTTTACCAATTTTCTTCATTTGACGATTTGAAAAAAAATTCTTTCATACTTTTTGAAAAACTCTTAGATAGTAAATTTTTTCATATTTTCGATTTATTTTTTATTTTTTTTTTATGTTTTGCATGCATATTTATCGATAATATGTTTTTTCGACCGATATATATCGATTTATACTCAAGAAATGGTAGAAAATAGAGAAAAAAATTATTTTTTATTTACTTGGAACAATAATTTTCGATCTCAAATGACTCAAAAATAAGAGCCAAACTAGGAAAACAATTAGCACCACTTGGCTCTGCGTACTCGAATTAGGTTTACCCAGTGGGTTCTCCGCTTGTTACGTTTTTGACCTAGCACAGTGGAATGGGTTATCCAGGGTATCCAATTACCCACGAAATACGAACCCTGCTTCAAGCACAGCCATATGTTTCAAACTTTGCTTCAATGCTGCATTCGACTGTGACACTAACACAGTAAAGAAGATAAGTAAAAGCAAAGTAAGTACTATGAACAACTACTGACTGCTTGCAGCAATAGTAATTTTGCGTTTGACTGCGTAAGCAAAACCCAACTGCACAGTTAAATGGAGCAAATGATTTCTTTCTCTTTTTCGCTTTTGCTATTTGCTTTTGCTGATTTATTATTCTTCGTATAGCTAAACAATTACAAAAGCATAGAAATTGATGTAAACGCTTTATTTATAAATGATTTCTTATATTTTTTTAATATGTATTTGCCCTTTTAAAATTAATTCTTGAGGATTTAAGGAAATCAGAAATTATATTGTTATCAATATTTTTTCCAGTGTATATTGTTTATTTTCCTGCTATTTTGCAATCATCTCATTGCAGTTAATTATTTGATTTAGTAATGATTTAACAAGTTGTACGAGTACGCAGACCTGCCCGTCCACCGCAAATTCATTGCCACTGTCACTGTTGCTATCGTCCATCTATTGCCACCGCAATCGATGTATCGATCAGTGGTGGACTTTACGTTCAACTGATGTCTCCTCCTCTGTGATGGATTAATTGGTAGTATATTGGCTGTTTTCCAACCGTATAAGGTTGTTTGGTAACTTGGTGTTGGGGGGCCTTCGTATTTGGTGATTGTAATGTACCTTTTTTTATGTTTCGTTTGGAAAATTAATTACAAATGAAAACTAATAATTGAAAT
The DNA here is from genome assembly GCA_963931995.1 of Phaonia tiefii. Classification (NCBI taxonomy): domain Eukaryota; kingdom Metazoa; phylum Arthropoda; class Insecta; order Diptera; family Muscidae; genus Phaonia; species Phaonia tiefii. Next base: position 83,938,663 of record OZ008367.1, on the reverse strand, counting down.
TAGAGAAAAGTGTTAAATGATTTTTACTTTCAAAAAAAGTTAGAAGAAGTGAAATGAAGTTTGAAAATTAATTTTACAGGTATCATAAAAAACTAAAATTAAAAAATTAAATTATAAAAATACAAAATTTAAGCCAATGATCATGGTACATGATTTCTATTTACTTCTACGAAATTAAGATTGATAATTATGTCTAATCTTCCATGTGTATGGGTCGTAAATAAACAGTATATGAGCTACTGAGAAGCCATTTGATCTAACTCCACAAAACAGAAAGCGGAGAAAAGTTGTAAAGAAGTTTTCGACTTCTATCTATTCTCTTACAAATTCAATGAGAGACCTATAAAAACTTCATGCTTACACCTTCATTGTGATGATAATAAATGAGTCTGTTTTTAGTTCTAATAAAATGTAAACCTCAAAATTGTTCAAATATGTAGTTAGATCAATTGACATCTGAGTAGCTCATATGTTAATAAATCTCCACATTGTGCCTGTGGCGTTTGACGACCTCATATTTACTCACCGCAATTGTTGCAAAATATTTGGCAAATTTTGTTTTGCTTTTTGTCGTTGACCCTGTTTCATTCATAGCACCGTGACCTCTAGATAAGAAACAAAAGCTTCTTACTTTTTTTAAATGCCTATTTGCGAACCTGATTAGGCGGAAGAAGTAGACTGGTGTTACATTGGCCAACTAACTAACGAGCATTCCATTTCAAAAAGTGAATTTTTAATTGTATTGAAAAATAGTTCAATTTTACAAATTTCCTTCGTATTTCGCGAGAAAAGCGAAAAGTCAAGTGAACATGAAAAACCACATGTTAATTGTTTATACATTTATGCGGGTTTGTTTTTTGCAAAATCTGTTGCTTTAACATGGCCTAGGATCTTTAGCACTCAAGGCAGAAAACAGACAATCAATATGAAAAATATAAGAGGGACGTATAGTTATGTTGGTTGGCAAAAAAACAAATAAACTTTAATAACACAAATTGTCAAATTTGAGAAATTACAAATTTAATTTGAAAATATATAAAATGATATTAAAAAACCCGTTCGGTTAATAATGGAATCGTCGATACACATTTTGAGTGTGTGTGATAATCAGAGTGGATAGAAATATGCATGAAAAAAGTAAAAAAAGGGCTAAAAGTATGGCCAACAAATAAAATTAGATGCACTCAAATATGCGAAATAAATTTTATTTGCTACAAAGAATAATTAAGAATTATCAAAAGAAAATGATCTCCTTTTTGCGATGAGTATGCCGCCGAATGAAGAAAAACTTCGCTCTACGTCCGCTGATGTTACGGACCACATCGAGAAAGAAGTTAGTTAGAACCGAAGATAGCTTATCGGCAAAAAAGCCTCCTCCACAATGCAACGTTCATTTATAATTGTATTCATACGGAAAAGGCTATTGAAACCTCATTCCTTTTAATAACAGCTTCCATTTTATCGCTGTAGGAGCGATTTACCAATGTTGTTATATTTTCCCTTGTGTTTTCAAAAATTGAGGTGCTGTCTTTTAGTGCCAGCTCTTGTTCTTCCAATTTGACAGTTGCTGTTACGATGGAGGAAAAGTTGCTTTTTATATAAGCCAGCAGGTCTAATTTAATGTGGCTAGAATTAAATATCCATTTATGTTTATTTCGAACGTTAACCCTCATTTCTTCAATAAATTTGTTTTATAACTGAGGCAGGCACGTACGAAGGGGGGGGGGGGGGGGGGGGAAAGGGGGCGAGCCCACTTCAGTTCCTTCAGTGGTGATTTTTCAATATAATGAAATTTTTCAACCTAAATTTCAAGTTGGCTCCCCGCAAAAGAAAATCTCGCGCTCGGTACTGAACGGAGGTACATGTCGCTGACGAAGTGTTGACTCAGAAGGCAATCCAGACTTAGTTTGTTTAATAAAATGTTTGCTCCTAAGAATGATTTATTCAAATCCATAGAAAACCGCTGTGCATAAACAGCTGTGAAAAAATAGCGTTGCCAGATGGATTTTTTGTGAAAATCCCATAATTGCTTAAGATAATATGCAAAAAAATTCACAAATCTTTAAAATATGTTAATTAGACTAAAATATGCAAATGCATAGGCATTATGCATTTTCATGCATATATGCATATATCCTCTGGTGACAACTTAAATATTCATCAGTGTAAAGCAGAGTAAGGAGAGTCATTCGTTTTTGATTTTATGTCTTAATTCTTTGAAGATTTAAATCTTTTAAACTCCCGAGTTTTATTTTAGCTCGGGGATCGATTATAATTTTCAAAGATTTTAAAATATTGTTCGCTTCCGATTTACGTCAAAAAAATTATTCGCGAGTCGAAATTTCAGAATATTTTTGATGTGTTAACATCTATAGGCACGGGTAGGGTAATCTATCAAAGTGAACACATGCAAACTACATAAAGCAGCTATGGTATAGAGAAGAAAATTTACTCATGGAGTGGAATCCCAACAAAAAAAAACGAATGAAGCGCCTCGTTTCTCTGTTCTCTCTCTCTCTCTCTTACTCTCATCGTTGAATATTTCAAAACACGAGCAGTTTTCTGATGATGTTATTGTATCTAACCATAGAGAAATACTTAAGAGTTTCCATTACTCTCTTCGTTGCCTCTTCATTACGACGAGGTAGTAGGCCATTTCATAGAGTTTTTTTTTTGCTGCGGTATTTTACCAATATTATACTTTCGTTGGACATAAAACGGACAGAAATCAAAGGGAATGCTTATTTTCGTTCAATACAAACCACATAAAACATAATTTAGCTGTCATTAGCATCAATAAACACTATTTAAAATTAGTCCCTGTCTGCTTTGCTCTCTCATTCTCCATCATCAGCCTAGTACCTTTTCGATCAGCTGTGCCATAGAATCCCCTGAGCGGCGCGAACAAACAAGCAGTTCGCAGTGTTACCATGTTGCCATAATTTGTGCTGTTTTGGCATAATTTTTTTGGTTTTGGCTCTTGTTTTTTGAAAAATTATACCAAGCGCTGTTTAGCACAATTTCCTAAACATTTTTCCAATTTTTTTAATATTAGTGAAATTTGTTAGCACAATCTTTTTGCAAACCACACAATTTTTCGAATTGAAAGTTACTCCCTTTAATTTATCTGAAAATGCTACTTCATATTTATCGGTATATAAGGTATAATATCACATTTTTGGATTACTGGCTTCGAAAGGAACTCCACAGGCGTAAAAGCAAAAAATTAATTCATGAAATAACAGAAATAGGTTGGCCATTTCAAAAAATTTCGTATCGAGATAAATTACAATATTCCTTATAAATTTATTATTAGGGATGCCAAAATGCTCTCCTCAACTTAGGAGTGAAAACCTGTAGTCCGTGACTTTTCGAACTTCCCTCGTAGTTATACGAAATGCAACACTGCTTCCATTAAGTACCACCTGTTAATTGACTACTGTCAAATTTTGAGCAAGTTCCGTCATTTACTTTGCGTTTAACAGCTGTTGAAATCATACAACCTCGTGCATTTTTTTAAAAATGGAAAAAAGTGAATTTCGACTGCCCATTAAACATTATGTTTTGCAAAAAAAAACCGTCAATCAAACCAAGGAAAAGCTTGATAAATACAATGGGAACTCTGCACCATCGATTTCAATGGTAAACACGTGGTTTACTTACTTTCGTTGTGGTCGCACAAGTACAAATGACGCTGAACGTTCTGGACGGCCAATTGAGGTCAATACACCCGAAAATGTGGAAAAAATCCACGATATGGTGTTGGCCGATCGAAGAGTAAAAGTGCGTGAGATTTTTGATGCCATAGGTATTTCATATGGCAGTGTGGTTTCGATTTTAAATGATCAGTTGGGTTTAAGAAAGCTATCTGCAAGATGGGTGCCGCGTTTGCTCTCAATTGACCACAAACGTACGGGTGCACACGTGTGTAGTCTCAATGGCAAAATTCCATGAATTGGGCTATGAATTGATACCTCATCCGCCATATTCTCCGGATTTAGCCCCCAGTGGCCATTTCCTATTTCCAAACCTAAAGAAATGGCTCGGTGGAAAGAGATTTAGCCTATTTTATGGACCTCGAGAAGTCCTATTGAAATGTATTCATTCAAAAAGTCACGGACTTATTGATCCGCCCTCTAAAACGAACTTTTTTACCTGGAGTAAAATTATGAACGATTATTAACAAACTTCAAATTAGTCAGATTGGACCGTATAGTACCGTCAATATCAAGATGTTGCTTTTGTAAAATGGTCTATATCCGATGGAAGTTCTTCTAGAAGCTCCAGATATTAATTTCAGGGAAAATCGTCGGGGTCATTAGGAGAAGAATATCCGACAAAGAAAATTTCAAAGTAGAAACGATTTGACCACTGTTCGCTAGATAAAGTACTAAAAAGCCAATTTTACCATAATGGTTTTGCAAACGGCACATTTTTTGAGGCATAATTTTGTACTCGATCTCTGGCAACACTGGTAGGTCGCGTTCGCCAAAGAGTATTGAATAGTATAGAGAACTCATGGAACGAAGTGTATGACTCAAAAGCACTGGCGACATCTGGCGAATGATTCAGAACGTATTACCCTCTTTTTGTCATAATTTTGATGTGAAACAAAACGTGCAATAAGTTCTCTATACTATTGAATACATTTTGCCGTCGCTCTGTTTATGACAAAACAAGAACAATTATTTCAGTGAGCTAAATATTGCTTTATTTATTTTAACAATTTTACATCTAATGTTAAAGCAGATGTAAGAAAAAAGTGAGCGCAATAACAAAAAAGCCTTTAGCGCAAAAACTATTCTTTTTTGTATTTTTCAATGTAACATTTACTAATGTGTTCATAGAAATCGAACAGGTACCATGTAACAAAAATGTGTTAACACATCGCACGTTAGTTCGAACACTCATTGATTTTTTAACTCTATAGGAAAAATTTAGATATATTAGATATATTTCATTGAAAATGGTGGAAAAAGGGGACAACTGGACTTTAAAGTGTGACAAAAGTTTGGATAGATTGGGAATGTGTCTAAAATTGTGAATGTGGGTGGAAAATAGAAAAATGGGGGCAAAACTTCAAAATACGGGAAAAATCGTGTGTAAACATTGGGAATTTAGCCAAAATTGTGAATTGCGAAATGGGTAAAACTTCACAATGCCAGAAAACTCGTTTATTAGATTAGGAATGTAGTAAAAAAAGTAAATGTGCGTAAAAACCAGTACATAAATTTCAGTTGGGTGAACCGTCTTAAACATACCCTCACCCTAAGTCATCCTATTAAAAAACGACTCTATTGTGACCATATTCAATAGCAGATTGACATTGCGCTAAATATTATTTAATACCTAATTTAGTTCGAATACTAAGTGGTTTTGGGGAATTTTTTAGACTGCCAACCAATTCTCCGCCCAATATTTACATGGGAGGCGATTTTCTTATCGATTCTTATTTTCGATATTGGCGATTTTCTTATTTTTTCGTTTTTTTGAAAAAAAATTCTTCCATACGAATTGGACCAGTTTCTGGAAAACCCTTTCAAACCGGAAAAATTGCTTATTTTTCGATTGGACGCTCCGTTTCCGAGATATAGACATGAGGGCGTTTTATCGATTATGTTATTCAAAAAATTTTAGTTTTAGCGATTTAAAAAAAAGTGTTGCCATAATGAAGACAAATTGCAATTGCATACACCGTTTCCGAGTTATAACTACTTTTTCATTTTAGCGATTTTCTTAATTGGGCGATTTTTTGAAAACAAATCTTCCATACGAATTGGACCAGTTTATGAAAAACCCTTAGAAACCAGAAAAAATGGATATTGTTTCAATTGGACGCTTCGTTTCCGAGATATATAAATTTTTTCTAATTTTTTCATATTTTCGTTCAAAAATGGGGTTGGGTTAAAAAGGTTGGGTTGCAGGTTGTCACAATCGTATTAGAGGTTGTAACAACCACATTAGAAGTCATCACAACCGAATTAGAGTTTGTCACAACCGATTTAGAGGGTACCACAACCTCCATAGAGGTTGCTGCAACCGAATTTCAGCTGTGGGGTCTAAATCGAGTCGAGACAACCTTAATCCGGATGTGGCAACTACAAGTTGATCGTAACAGCCGAATTTTCAATTGCTATAGCCTTCAAACTACATGGTGGCGCATAAGTAAAGTTATGATTTATTTAAGAAATACATTTTTTCTTTCTGGTTTTATTTAACGCTGGATTGTGTTAAAATATAGGTTAATGTTTTGGAAATATGTTCACATTATGATTTCAAGATAATTTATTTCAAATGATTGTTTGCTTCGACCTGAAGTGCTGTTTCCAGAACATTTCCCATAACACTTCCTAGAATTTCTGGACCCAGCGCTCTACCTTCTTCTCTGATATTGGCCTTAAGCTGTTGAATGGTTCTTGGCTTATTTGTATACACCTTACGCTTTAGGTAGCCTCACAGAAAAAATTAGGGAGCCGTTAAATCGGGCGAACTCGGTGGCTAGTTAAAATTAAAAAAACCTGATATTATTCGATAGTCAAAAATTTCGTACAGGAGAGCCATAGTTGGATGAGCTGCATGAGCTGCGACTCCATCGTATTGGAACCACAATTCTGGATTACAACATTTTCAATCTTTGCCAGGTATTACATTGGACATTACCTGCAACTTGTTCGACGTTTGCTGAAAAAAAATCAATGAGTGTTCGAACTCATGGGCGATGTGTTAACACCTTTTTGTTATACGGTACCTGTTCGATTTCTATGAATACATTAGTAAATGTTACATTGAAAAATACAAAAAAGAATAGTTTTTGTGCTGAAGGCTCTTTTGCTATTGCGCTATATTTTTTCGTACATCTGCTTTAGCATTAGATATAATAGTGTTACAATAAATAAAGCAATATTTAGCTCACTGAAATAATTGTTTTTGTTTTGTCATAAACAGAGCGATGGCAAAAAGTATTGAATAGTATAGAGAACTTATTGCACTCTTTATCCGATCAAATGTAGAGAGCCTTATTATCTTTATAGAATATTTCAATATAAATGCACCATTCCGACAATGTTATTACATAAAATAATACGAAAAGCATAAATGTTTCAAAAGGCATCAATGTTTATATTCTATACTATACTATTCAATACTCTTTGGCGACGACGACCTGCTTGATTGTTCGCTGTCCCTACATCAATAACATCATACTTATTTTCAGGCAGAGACTATTGTTGGACATGTATGTGATGCTAACGCTGTATGTTGTTTGCATGTGTTCACTTTGATAGATTGCCCTACCCGTGCCTATAGATGTTAATACATCAAAAATATGCTCCAATGACCCTTTCTGAAGTTATTCCTTGTGATGTTCAACAATAATTATTGAGTTTTGGTTGCTCCATTTTCTGCAATTTTGTTTATTCATTGCGGTGAAAATGTGCCTCATCGCTCATTATGAGTTTGTGAATGAACTCGTTGTTTTCTAGGCAAAATTTTTGAAAACGGCGACTATATTGAATGCATATTTGTTCATCATTTGATCTTAACTTGTGAAAAAATTTAATCTTTTATGGGAAAAGCTATAACTTATGAAAAATTTCTTGCAAAAAACGCCTAGTCATCACCCACTGCTGGGATCATTGCTTGGTGGAAGTTTCGGTGGTTTCCTCACTACTTGCCTGCATCCAAGCAATGTTCACATCATTTCGAACTGCACGAAGACTTGCGGCACTCGGAAGACCACATGCTTGCACCCGAGCAATGTTTACATCATTACGAACTACACGAGGTCTTTCAGCACACGCTGAAAAATTTTGCCTTTTTTGTTGTTTGGATGCAAATATAACGCGTTTGTAGCTTGTCGTAAATATAGAATACTTGTACCCAAACACATTGTGTTTGCTATTCAGTATAACATGTTTGGGACAGAATGCTTACTAGGGTATAAAATTTGTATTTGTGCCCCAAATGCGGCGTTGTTTGTTGAAAACTGTAGAAAACAAAAACGTGACAGGCAATACAGACCGAAATAGTAGCAGATCATGAATTCACGAAAACAATGCTTGCAAACATGCACGTGGTTCCTGCAATATGTTTCTGGGGCCGATATTTTTCAGCGGGCACGTGGAAGATTACAGACAGAACCTTGTTGCCCAAAACGCTGAACCAATCGGAAAATTGTTGGGGCGCTAGGTGTATTTCGAACGTGAAAGAAATTTCGATATGACCTTTGTGTCTGAATATCGTCCAGTATTCCCGCGTGGGACGCTGTTTATCCAAAATGTAATTGTAGCCTAAATCGGTTAATCGGCCTTCGTATTCTGCCAAGTAGCCATCGTACGGTGTGAAAAATACTTTCATACAACATTCATCATCATATCTCATCTATGTCTGTCTCTATGAGTACGAACGTATTAATGAAAGTTTTTGCTGATTTAACAAACAATCGTTGAAAAACGCATTTTCATTTGAACATTCTTTGACATTATTAATTTTTCCTGTTATTAAGTTACATACATTCACACAAACAACTGCATACATACAACTGAATACTATGGACCCCATGTGTGGTGATGGCACAATGGCAGGCAGTGCGTACTGTGAGTAGTCATCGTTGCTATCTACCACAAGAGGTTAACCCGTGAGTCTTTTGTTTCGGAATGTTCAGTTCACTAGGTATTAATCTGTAAGCAGCTCATCAACGTTTACTGAAGGAATCTGTTTAGAAATATGCGAAACATCTACAGTTAACTGTTGGAATGGCTTTTACTCTTGGTGCAATTCATGTGAGATTTTGTGTAGAAGCTCAAAGATAAAATATCGTTAGGCAATGGAACACATATCTCCACTTTCCAAGAAGAGTAAAAGTGAATTGTGTAAATTTTTGCCTGACTTAATAATTTCTACGAAATAGGTTAGATATATTTGCAAGTATTAAGAGGAATTTACTTGAATTCTGTCATTTGTTACAGGCTGGTCCGATTTGCTGGAAATTTCACACAGGCCTGTTGTCGAGCTTACGTTTAAGATCTCTTAATTTCATACATATTTGTCCAAGTTTCCTAATAAACAATCTCCCTATTTATACATACCCAAGCGTGGTCTCAAAAAATGTGTCAGTAAATATAACACACGCTGATTAAAAGCGGCCCAACAACATATTGCACGAACCATGTACATCTTTGCAAGTATTGTTATCATGAATTGAAGATCTGCAGCTTTTGTGTTTCTTTGTTGTCTGCCACTGGTTTGTTTTCTGCAGTTTTCAACAAACAAAGCCGCATTTGGGTCACAAAAACATGTATTATAACCCATTAATCATTGTGTCTCCAACATGTAATATTGAATAGCAAACACAATGTGTTTGGACACAAGTATACTCTCTTTGCGACAAGCTACAATCGCGTTATATTTTTTTATCCAAACAATAACAAAACACCGATTTTTCAGCGCGCAGAAAAGGGGACATCACGCATGGTTACTTTTTCTGCAAACGTTGAAAAATCTGTCTTTTGTTGTTGTTTGGATGCAAGTATAACGTGTTTGTAGCTGCTTGTCGCAAATACAGTATATTTGTGTCCAAACACATTGTGTTTGCTATTCAATGCACACAGCTCACTGGCTGTGAGAAACTGTCCACAATCCCTTCATGGGGTATAATGGGAAACCATTTTTAGTCACATAAACCATAAACCACATTTAGTCCGTCAGTCGGTGTCGCTCACAATGCACCAGTGGCACGCATACCAGCGATTCACTGAATTTGTCAGTATCGCGCAGTAGGTGGATTTCCGTAGAGCTGTCTTTCGGCTCTTTCCATAATGTTGGGTTTGTAGTTTAACTTCCTGTCGACTAAAATACCTAAGTATGTTGCGATTTCAGAGAAAATAATTTCGATACGCCTTAAGGAGACAGGTACAACAGTTTGTGCTTTATACCTCCTGCTGAAAAGAACTAGTTCCATCGTGGTTGTGTTCACCCCATGACCATTATCCGAAGCCCAGATTGCGGTGGTCTGTTACAAGATGTGCCTAAGAGTACTTGGAAACTTCCCCCTAAACACTATTGTCACGTCTTCTTCGTAGACAAGATCCTTAACATGCATCTTCTCTAGAGAAAGAATAAAACTTCTTCTCTAGAGAAAGAGATTCCATAGCAAAGGCGATAAACGCCGCTCTGAGGCGATCCTCTGCGGACCAAAATGCGTCTCTTTGTAAGAAGGTTGTGGACAAACAACCTGACTTTACTGTCAACCCCGAGAGAGTTATTGCGACTGTATTTACATTTTTAATGTAAGATAACTAACATCCCAATGTGCCATATGAATCCGTTACGAATTCGAAATGGATATTTTGTCCGAAACGGACATCCGTTATGAACTCATAACGAATTCGTTTTCGTATGAAACTCCTCTCTAAAACGCGAATTGTAATTTTTTTTACTTTTTCTGATCCGTCTCGAACTGGTAACGAACTTCATACTCGATTCCGTTTCGTATTCGTTTTTTGAAAATAAATTGAATTCGAGACGGATCCGCATTTATACATTTTTTTCGGATTCGTTTTGAATTCGCATTCCTCTCGAAAACGCGAATCGATTTTTGTTCTTTTTCGGATCCATAAAATATATTCGGAACGGATTCACTTTTCTCAATTTTTGCACATTCGAACCGAATTCGATCTGATTTTCCATTTGTATTAATCTGCGACCTTAAATATTTCACTGATTTGCTTTTTATGTTATTATGGACTCGTAATGGGTTCGAGACAGATCCGCCAAATCACAATTTCAGTGATTCGCTTTTTTTATTTGAATCCGTCAAATCACAATTTCACTGATTCGGATTTGTATGCTTTTACGGACTCGTAACGGGTTCGAGACAAAATCCGTCAAATCGAAATTTTATTGATTCGGGTTTTTATGTTTTTACGGACTCGTAACGGGTTCGAAACGAATTCGAGACCTCGCATTTCGCTCTTTATGATTCTACGGACTCGTTACGAGTTCGCAACGGATCCGCATCCGTTTTTGTTTATCTTTGATCCGACAAATCAGAATTTCACTGATTCGGTTTTTTATGTTTTTTACGGGCTCGTAACGGGTTTGAAACGAATCCGTCAAATCACAATTTCACTGATTCTGGTTTTAATGTTTTTACGGACTCGCAACGGGTTCGAGACAGAGCCGCCAAATCACAATTTCAATGATTCGCTTTTTTGATTTTACGGACTCGTAAAGGGTTTGAGACGAATCCGCCAAATCACAATTTCACTGATTCGGGTTTTTATGTTTTTACGGACTCGTAACGGGTTCGAAACGAGTTCGAGAACTCACATTTCGCCTTTTTATGATGCTACGGACTCGTTACGAGTCCGAAACGGATCCGAATCCGTTTTTGTTTATCTTTGATCCACCAAATCACAATTTCACTGATTCGCTTTTTTAAGTTTTTACGGACTCGCAACGGGTTCGAGACAAATCCGCCAAATCGAGATTTCACTGATTCGGGTTTTTATATTTGTACGGACTCCTTAAGGGGTCGAGATAGATCCGCCAAATCACAATTTCACTGATACGGTTTTTTATGTTTTTACGGACTCGTTACGAGTTCGATACGGATCCGCATCCGTTTTTGTGCACATTAGGATAGTACGATATGTTCTTTAACAGCGAGAAAACCTTCTGTAAACTGACCCGATCATGCAGGGCGGTTTCGGTAAACCTACCATTGTTGTATGTGTACTGTTGAGTAGACAGTTGGCTGTGACCAATCTTGGCCCTAAGATAGCTATCGACTAATCGGTCAGAAATCCTTATGGAATGGCTTCCCCGCTTTAGGAATGAATAAAACCTTAGTATCCCTCCATTTCAAAGGTATATAGGCCGGCGAGACATTGTCCAGTCCTGGCGACGAGAAATATTTCAAATTTTTCATAGCCCAACAAATTCTAGACTCGGTTTTATTTTTTATTTTTACTGGCAACATCCGATGGTTATATATATAGTTCACCCTCATAATTGGCTTTTATGTAAAAAATTTAAAAAAAAATTTCCAAAAATGATACACACGTCAATTTTATAATACTCAATTTCGTCGAATAAAAAACTGCTTCGTTGTAGCAACGCACTCATTTCATAAACGTTTAATACTAGAGGACATATAATTTCTAAATAAAATATTGAAACAAAATTATAAAGACAAAATCCTAAAATTTGAACTTGTCACGGAGATCGAAACTACACGCTGAAAAAAACGGCCGCTGTAACATATTCTCCCAAAACATACTCTGCAGGAACCATATATATGTTTGGAACGCACTTCAAACATTTATATGTTTGCAAATCCCAAACTCAGGTGTATTTAAATGCAAATATTAGCATGTTTACTGACAAATATGTATTTGTTTTACGTGGAAACATATACGTGCTGCATCCCAAACATCCATATACTTACGCATTCACGTGTTTCCCCCAAACTTCCATATAACTACTTACGTGGAAAAATATGTGTACATATTTTCTCCAAAATATACTAATATTTAGAAATTAATTTTTCTTTCTTTCTTTATTTATTATAATTAATTTTATCACTATGTACCCACATTTACTAATATAAATAATTAATACAAAAAATTAAAAGATTTAAATGATTTTTACATTTACTTGCATTGAAGGCATTATTTGTTTTGTTTTGAATCTGCTGCTCTGTTGTTTCTCCTTTCTTTGTTGTCTCTCACGTTTTTGTCTTCAGAAGGTTTCAACTATGCGTTGGTACACGAATAGTATATTTATACACAAATCTAGTTCATGCAAGATAAGGTTGTATGAATTATTTGTGTTTTTTTATTATATTTCACAAATGGTCCGCCATTCTGATTGTTTCAGTAGAGGCTCGGGCAGAAAAAGGGATTCAAGTCGTTGCCCTTTCCAGTTTCTTTCCTCAAAATCGTTTCTCACTTTGGTAGCACACATAAATATATGCGAAATACCTACACAAAAACCAAAGCAACATCACAAACCGTTAAACGTCCGAGCGTTTGTTTATTCTTTTTTTCACTGATCAAGCGCTTTTGATATAGTGTGTCCGATGAACCATTGACATGACATGAAATTAAAACGCAATACATCACGCACATTCAGGAATAATTATGAATCACTCACTGAGAGAATAAAGCAAAAATGCAGATCAGACTTACAAGATATACACACTCGTTACTCCTCTTTTATTCTTGTGCTCTCGGGAGAGCATAAACAGTGCAACAAATATTGCTGTATTTGTATCACAAACACAGATATATTTGGGTCGCAAACACATATGTTATAACATATTAATCATTGTACCTCAAACATGTAATATTGAATAGCAAACACAATGCGCTTGGGCACAAGTATATTACATTTGGGACAAGCTCCAAACACATGTTATATTTGCATCCAAACAACAAAAAAACTACATATTTTCAGCGCGTAGTCATGCCTGTGAGTGTGCTTAACTGAATTGTCCATTATTCTAATAAATCCAACAATTTTTTTCTTAGAAAAATGTATCTGACCTTGTAAGCTGGTAGTATGAACTTATCTTGCATTAAAAAAATAAATAAATGGTTTCCCATTTCATCCCAAGAAGGAATTGGGGAAAGCTTCTCACAACCAGTGAGGTGTGAGCGCTTTATAGTTTTATACTCACTGATTGGGACCTACAGTTTTACACCGGTTCCGAACGGTATTTTGAGAGGGTTTTTCAAGGCTAAGTACTCGATAGTGTCGCCGTCACTAAGCGAGGTGACCGTCGTCGAAAGAAATTTTAAGATGGTCGGAGCAGGGATCGAACCCAGGATCTCCTGTACAAGAGGCGCGCACAGTAGCAATCGATAGATAGTGTCGCCGTCACTAACCGAGGTGACCGTCGTCGAAAGAAATTTTAAGGTGGTCGGAGCAGGAATCGAACCCAGGATCTCCTGTACAAGAGGCGCGCACACTAACCATTGCACCACCTCTTGCATTGCCACACAAAATACAAATGGTTTAAATTTCAAATTTTTGTTTAATATTTTTAACTTTGTGGCCGTCGGTGGTGAAATGGCTACTGTGCGCGGCTCTTGTGCATGAGAACATGGGTTCTATCCCTGCTCTGACCACCTTAAAATTTCCTTCGACGACGGCCACCTCGCTTAGTGATGGCGACACTATTGAGTACTTAGCCATGAAAAGCTTCTTAAAATACCTTTCGGAACCGGAGTAAAACTATAGGTCCTATGGTTGCGAGAAGCTCTCCCCAATCCCTTCATGGGATGTAATGGGAAACTGTTGTTTATTTTTATTTAACTTTTTTTGCTTCAAACAGGATAATAAATTTGTTCGTTGCAGTAACGCAATTCTAAACGTCCAACCAAATAGTGTATGACATATTTCGTTACAGCAACGACAGAATTGTTGGATGTGCAGAACTTTTCACTACAGAAATGTTAACACATTAAAGAAGATGTTTCATACCTGCAACAACTCGTTTATCTATCAGCGTGTTTATATTCTTATAATCACGAGGTACCTGTTTCGACTCCTGGCCGCGTCATAGGTCAAACCATACAAAAATTCAAATTATACCAAACTTTTCATTTCATTCGCTACACAAAAAATTTAGGTAATTTCCTCAAAATAGAAATTTCATTAAAATCACTTTCCCCAAGTAAAAGTATGAATTTTATTCTAAAGCAAAAGAAAAAAAAACAAAAACATCTTCCGACTTTTCTCATTATCTGCTACCATCGTACACGATCCCTTATGGAACTTCCCGTTTGGTTAATGATCAATACAGAAACCAGAAACAGAATAACCACTCAAAAGTAGGTCTTTTAGTTTTTTTACCATTAGCGTCTTCTTCTTTTTCTGGTATTTTTTTTTTTGTAATTGGTTGCTGCCATTTCTTCTACATTCATATATAACGCCATAATAGTTCACTGACTTGCCGCCAGATTGTGGCATCACCGACGTCATCATCATCACGACCAGCACCGGCAACTGTAACAATAACATGGCATCATCATTCATGTTACAGAAATTGCTGCAACACCTGATTCTGTAATAAGAATGCGTAAGTACATTTTTCATGGTGCATTTAGCAGACCGTTTCTTGAATTCGATTGGGGTCTTCATCATCATCATCTTCTTGTGCTGATACTCCTGCATAGTTTTATTACGCGTTTCTTTTGTCGTAGTCCTCGTCGTTGTCGTCGTCGTCATCATTGTGAAAGTTGTTATCAAACTGCCAGCAGTTGATAAACCAGATGCAATAGTGACTGCAATGTCCAAATATAACTGAAGCGGCTAAAGGCAACAAATCATCTGTTGGCCAGTGCAACAACTAAAACCATAAAACATATTGCGTTGATGTTGCAGATCATTTTCACTTATTTTTTTGTGTCCATGTAGCAGGGGGCTTAATGATGATTGTAACGACCCAGAAATAAATCAGTTTAGAGAGAACGTTAACCTATTTTTAATCTATTTTGAAATACCACTTAACAAGAAACTTAATTTGGATCCGCGAATTTTTGAAAAATGCCCTGACTTCCCCGAATCAAATTTGGGTTTCGAGATCTATTGAAAAGAAAGTGAAGAAATGTGTAATATTAGGCCCATTAAAGGCCATACAATGCCCATATTGTTTTACGAGATTTAAATGCTGCTTCGTCTCCTACTCGCTGGAGGAAAGTGACACACTGGACTAGGATGGTTACTCGGTCATGGAAGATTTTTGTGTATACATATGTCACAGAGGCTGAATCTGTTTATGAACATATTCCCGAAACAAGAGTGTTTCTGGTCTGACAAACTTATGAATAGTTGCTAGAATGGTTTGAAACTAAATAATTAGGTTGATAATGAGGTATGATTTAGGATGCTAGGACGACCTCTTCATCGAAGACTATCTGTTCTTACTAAATTACTTAATGGACCACAGACACCCCATTCGGGTGAGGGGACATAATGACGACAACATATCTCTCTAACCTTATCGATCTTTTGACTTTCACCTCCTTTAGTTAACACCAACCTTTCGCAGGAATTCGTCCAGCTGATTCTTCCAGAGGAGTGTTGATCGTCTTACTTTACGTTTTCTTTCGAGTATGTCTTCACGCTGAAACATCCGTCTTTTTTTGTTGTTGTTTGGATGCAAATATAAAGTGTTTTTGGAGCTTTTCGCAAATATAATATACTTGTGTCCAAACATATTGTCTTTGCTATTCAATATAACATGTTTGAGACACAATAATTAATACGTTATAATATATGTGATTGCGACCCACGTATATTCATGTTTGTGATACAAATACAGCTAAGTTTGTTGCGCTGTCTATGCTCTCTCGAGAGCAAGAGAATAAAAAAGGGAGAACGGGAGAGTCTATCTTGTAAGTGTGGGTATATGTATTTGTGCATTATTCTCTCAGTGAGTGATTCATAAATATTCCTGAATGTGCGTGCAAATTGCAGAAGATAAGTCAGTGTTTCTTATTTTGGCTGATGTATTGCGTTTTAGTTTCATGTATTCAGTCGTCAATGCTTCATCGGACAGATTATATCAAAAGCGCTTGATCAGTGAAAAAAGAATAAACGAAGGCTCGGACGCTTAAATGGTTTGTGGTGATACTTTGGATGTGTGCTACCAAAGTGACAAACGATTTTGACGAAAGAAACTGGAAAACGCACGTTTGCCAGTAAACATGATGCTGTTTACATTTAAACACAAGTGGAATTGGGACTTGCAAACATATTAATGTTTGATGTGTGTTCCAAACATATACATGGTTCCTGCAAAATATGGTTGGGAGAATATGTTAGAAAGGCCGTTATTTTTCAGCGTGTTCGATCTCATTTCGCACCTACCAGCGTATTCGTGATATTATGTTTCGCTTAACTACGTCAATATCGGGATACAGTTCATAAATCTGGAGGTCCCGAACACTGCAGTGTGCGACATAACCCAGAATTCTGCACCATGAGGCAGGACGCGTTGTGTGAGAGTCTGATATATCTGGATCTTCGTTTCCCGAGAAAGAGCTTTATCTCTGGAATGCGTGCTTAAGCCGAAATAACGCATGTTTACAAGCTCACATTTCCACTTGATCTCAAGGGCGTTAAGTTATAATGCCTAAAACAAAAAACGTCATAATGCCCAAAACTCGGCATGTCACCCAAATTCTGAATGTCTTCAAAACCCAAATTCTATATTTTTAATTCCAAAAAATTGTTTGAGCTTTGCGACATTTCTTTTTGGGCTATATGACATTTTTCGTCTTAATTTTGGGCGTTCTGCCGTTGTTTTTGGGCATTATGACATTTCTTGGTATCAATATTGCCCAGAACTTCCTTATCCTTGCAGGAAGGAAGACTATTATATATTTATCATTATTAATTGTATTTGAATATTTTTAAATTTATTCCAACAATGTGCCAACAATAAGGATCTGTTTGTTGATATGGAGAATATGCTTCGACGTAAGAATATGTGGATGAAATTTATGCATCTAGTAACCATGCTAATGTTTGCATTTAAATATAAGTGTCTTTAGGACTTGCAAATATTCGAATATTTGGGGTGTGTTCCAAAAATATACATGGTTCCTGCGTAATGTTATAGGCGTGTACACCTTATCAGATCATCGGCGCCGGTGTTGAACCCCTCTACCAGTAGTTCATCCACACCTACAGCTTAGTAGTCCTTAAGCCTAGTCATTGATATTCTGACCTCATCTCAATTATGTGGAGGGCAATCGATATTATCATATGCGAGTTGCTCAATTCCCCCATCACCATTTTAATAGTGCAGAGTGCAGAGAACATACGTTGTAGATCTACATATGACAATACTTCCATTCTTATATTTACAGGAGGAGAGCCCTGCTCCATGGCGGTTGGTTCGGGGTTTTGTTCTTCCTTCAGCAAGTTTAAATTTGCTCAGTCTTACACTTTCTACACAGCCAGGGGTTTCGCTTAAAAAGACGGCCTACCTCTCTGCTTTTCTCCTTATGCCGTTCTGTTACAGCTCGCGTTGCAACTGACTGAAACATTGCCGTATGTACAGCGTTCTTTTCATCAGTTGCCATGCGACATTTTTCATCGTACCATGGTTTGTCCTGAGGGGGATTTTTATTATCAAGCACGGTTTTAGCAGCAGCTTTTATGGAAAATCTTTCCACAGCGTTTCAGCGTTGTGTTTCCGCAGCGTTTCAGAATCATCGGTAGGGGGCGAGTTCTGCACTAGCAATTGATTGAGTTTGCGTGAGTAGTATGTGGCCACCTATGGTAACTGTTACTTTTCGATGTTCAGCTTCACCTGTAGTTGGTTTCGGATACATTTCCCTTTGCTTATTCTTGTGCGAATCGAATCGATATTAGAATCTCGAATTGCACTTACAAAAAAATAAATAAATGGTTTCCCGTTACATCCCATGAGGGGATTAGAGAGAGCTTCTCACAAACCAGTGCGCTGTGCGCGTTCTAGTTTTACACTCACTGACTGGTACCTAAAATTTTACACCGGTTCCGAACGGTATTTTGAGAAGCTTTTTCATGGCTAAGTACTCGATAGTGACGCCTTCACTAAGCGAGGTGACCGCCGTCGAAAGAAATTTAAGGTGGTCCCTGCAGGGATCGAACCCACGTTCTTATGCACAAAAGTCGCGCACTCTACCATTGCTCCACCAAGGGCCGCAGGTACGTCCATTATATTGGAACAGTAGCTTAAATTGATTACCATTCAATCCCTAAAAATCTATTTTTTATTGAGTGAAAGGAAAAGGTCATTGTCGTCGGTATGAATCCTTTTCATTAAAAATTTTATGACAAAGTTCTTCAGAAAGTTATTGAGAATTTTCATTGATTGTAAAACTAAAAGGTTTTGTGGGCACAATTTGTGTTTGGGTGATTGCAATGTTTTTCGATGATTTGCATACTAAAGAATTCTCAATGCATCTACTATCGCTATCATACAGAACAATTGCAAATTTCATTGATTGTCTGAGAGAGTTTGAAGGGAAATCATAAAGTTTTGAATGCATACTGAAACCGTTGAGAAGGAATTCGTTTAAATAACACAAATAAATAACAAATGGAAATTAAAGTGAAAATAACAATATTAAGATTCATCGAAGTTAAAAAGTAAGAACAATTTATAAAATGGGCAAAATAATAGCCTGATATTGATGTACGTCAAAAAAAATGCACATACATCATTTATATATCAATACTTCGAATTCCAAATTAGTCTTTCTTAGCGCAGCAACTAAAATTTTTCATCACAACAACGAAACATATTCATTGCAGCACTGAAACATGTCTATTGCATTGCTGAGTGCTATCAAACACGTCCACAGGTTGCGGATAGCGGAATTCCCAGTATATTTGCTGGGTAGCTGCGAATTAAATAAGTAGTCGCGAACAATTTAGCGATTTTAAGGTGAGAGCCTCGGGACAGCTCCGGCTCGTAAATAGCCGAGTTGTCAATGATTCTTAGAACGACGTGGCGAGTAATTGGCGCCACTTTGATAATAAGACCCGATCAAATCCCGATCGTCCGATCTTAAATTTTACTGATTACAGAATCCGAAACAATTGAAAAGCACACTGATCTCCAACTGTTGTAGACGTTTAGATTTAAATCAAGGGCACGATTCGGAACATGGAATATTTCAACGCTTTTAAAACCGTAGATTTTAGCCCAAATACGCAAAGAGTTCCTCTTCCTTGGTCTATGCGAAACAAGGTGGCATCATAACGACAGCCGATAACATCACCTTCTTTTACTCGCGCAAGCGAAGTGGACTACCTACATCCAGCGGCGTAGGGTTCTTACTTCCCAAAGAAGCTATGAATACTGTAATTACATAGCAACCACATTCAAATAGAATTATATCCATTCACCTTCGCACACGTGCATCGAATGTTACGCCCCCACGGAGGTCTCTGATTCCAAGGACGAAGAAGACTTCGACAGCCTTCTGGACAAAACAATAAAAGCCACGCCTGGCGACTTTAATGCACAGGTGGGTCCAGACAACACAGCTATGGAGACAGTTATGGGGTCTCACGGACTGGGAGAAAAATTAACAAGAATGGAGAAGTTTTTACCGGAATCTGTGCGAACAACGGTGGCACTATCTTCCTTCATATGTACAAAAAGTAACATGGGTTTCCCTTGATCCGAATAGAAACCCGAATTGACCACATTGCGATAGACAGTAAATGGCGTGGTTCATTACTCGATGTACGCAATAGACGTGGTGCAGAGGTAACTTCAGGGGAGAGACGACTGAAAATATATGCAATCTGTCTTCAACAAAAAAAAAACACCGTCTTTGCCGAGACCATATGATGTAGCCAAACTTCAGTCTACTCTTGCACGCGAAGGCTACATCGATTCTTTGAGGACCCGGAAAGTACACGCTGAAAAATAACGGCCTCAGTAACATATTGCTGGAACCATGTAAATGTTTGTAAGCATTTTCTTCATGAATTGATGATCTGGTGTTTTTTCCTTTTGTGTCTGTCACGTTTTTGTTTTCAGCAGTTTCCAACAAACAAAAACACATTTGGGTCACAAATACATATGTTCGGCCTGTTCTGTAAACAGAATCAAGACAAACATAAAACGTTTCAGAATTTTTGGGTTTCTGTAAATCAATTCTGAAGAAAAATATCACTTTTTTATTAGAATGCAAATACCTTGTGATTTTAAAAACAAACAATTCAGAACAAAAATATTTCATGTTTTAAGAACATCAAAGTCTTTTTATTCTGAAAGAAAATTCTGATTCTGAATGCAGAACAGGACAGGGCCTATTAATTAATTATTGTGTCCCAACCGTGTTATATTGAATACCCAACACAATATGTTTGGGCACAAGTATAATATATTTGCGACGCACTACAAACGCTTTATGTTTGCATCAAAACAACAAAAACATAAAAATTTTTCAGTCTGAAGGTGTACCGAGCAACAGTAGAAGGCGGTGGATTGAAATAAAACGCATTTTTCAGAGAGCACTAAACAACATCTGGGGTAACCGCAACGTAAGAGCAAAGTGTGGATTTCTGACAATACTTGGCGCCATAAACGCTGCCCGAACAAGAGTCTCTAAAGCGTGTCTGCAGCTCAATATACCACCTTAGATCCCCTGACAAGTGCGTTTGTACGGAAAACATGGCCTCTGATGCCCAGACTGCTGCCGATAAACACAGGAGTAGAAATCTGCACAGTATTGCAAACCAGATTTCAGGGGGTGCTCGTACAACTACATACCCCTTAAAAGAAACGGAAGAGGGAATTACCTAGTCTGGGGAGCGGCAATTGGCAATATGGTGGGACTACAATGTCAACATACTGCCAATTCCGCAAGCCTACAACTGTCTGGAAATACCACTGTTCTTCTCATGAAATTAGAGCTGAAATAAGTACAGTCTTCCCAGGCGAAACCGAGATCGCCAATGCTATACATTCACTGAAGAACGGTAAGGCACCAGGTGCAGACAACATCAACCCCGAATTGCTTAAAGCCAATCCAACTCTCAGCGCATCAATAATCATACCCAGCACCGAAGACTTTTGGTCATTCCACTGTCTTCCGAACGAACTGATTTCATAACAAAAAACCCAACCCGTAATGTATTTTATCACTGCTGTTATTTAACATCGTACTGGACTCGATCATTGCAGGAAGCAACACGCATTAGAAGGGGCATCCCATGGGGTATGAGTGATCGACTGATTGATATGGTCTATGCCGATGATATATCTGTCTGCTTGCCCACAATTACTCGGATATATCAGCCAAATTGGATCAAATACACCAGATAGCATCCAATGTTAATTGTCAACAATGTAGAACTCTAGAATGTTCAATCTTTTTTCTATTTGGGAAGCATTATATCCACCGCCCGCGGCTCACGTGAGGATATTGCGAATCGCATAAAAAAGGCAAATCAGTCGTTTGAAGCATTGCAAAAAGGTATGGAAATCTCCCCAAACCAACACTACAAGTAAGCTCCGCCTTTTCTTCTCGAATATTAAATCTTAAACACGCTTAAAAATATCGGCCCCAGCAATATATTGCAGGAACCCTGTGCATGTTTTTGCCTCCCGACCGGTCATAATGGCAGTGAAAATACGTAAACGAACAAGAAAACATAAACAATCCCCATTTGTTGACGACCCCCGCAAACGTTATAAGGACCACGATTTACGGATATGCACTTGGAATGTAAGAACTCTATATAGATCCGGTGCAAGTATCCAACTGGCAGATGTCCTCGAAAGATATAAGGCTGACATTACCGCTATCCAGGAAATGCGATGGACAGGACATGGCTGCACAAGAAAAAGAAACTGCGATATATACTACAGTTGCCATGAGAAAAAACATGAATTTGGTTGCGGATTTGTAGTTGGAAAAAGTCTAGGTTCAATCCTGTGTGTAAACGTATAGCCACAATCCGCATAAACGCGAAATATTTTTGTATTTCCCTAATTTATGTGCTCGGGGCATGCAAGATGATGATGCATGAAAGATGATGATGCCAAAGACATATTCTGTGAGCGCCTAGAGGAAACGTATGATCGCTGCCCAGGCCATGATATTAAGATTGTACTAGGAGATTTTAATGCTAAAGTAGGCAGGGAGAATGTGTTTCATTCAACTATTGGCAATTTCAGTCTACATGCTGACAGTTCCGACAATTGTATGAGACTGATTGACTTTGCCGCGGCAAAAAACGTGGTCATAAGTGGTACAAGATTCCAGTATAAAGACATCCACAAGGCTACTTGGGTATCCCCTGATCAAAAAACAAAGAACCAAATTGATCACGTGGTAATTGATGGAAGGCACTCATCCAGTGTAATGGACGTACGAGTGATCAGAGGAGCTAACATCGATTCTGATCAGTACCTGGTAGAAGCAAAGGTTCCCACTAGATTAAGTGGAACGAAAATCGTACGAAACCAGAAGCAAAGGTAGCTGGACATTGGAAAGCTTCAATTACCAGAGGTAGCCACAGCCTACTCAAGGAAGCTCTCGCAACTTTTGGCACAGAACCCACCCCCTCCCGATGACGATCCAGATGCGCAGTGAAACCCATTTCCGACTCTATAAAAACTGCCGCAACAACCGTACTTGGTTTCGAAAAACTGCTTCGTACTAAACCGTGGTATGATGAAGAGTGTCGCATTGCAAACGACGATCTGGAACGCGATCTGGAACTGAGCGGTATAGGGAGAAAAGGAAGGAGGTAAACCGTCTCTTTAGGCGTAAGAAACGGCAGTGGAGAAAGCGCTAGAGTGAGAAAATTGAGACATACAAAAGGAAGAACGAAGTCCGAAAATTCTACCAAAAAGTTAAAAACGGAACTAATGGACATGGACAAGGTCGGAAATCTCGTCGCAGATGTGCAGAGCATGTTGGGAATATGGAGAGATCATTTCTCCGCGCTACCAGTACCAGAGATATCCAATGACGATGGGACAATCGATCACAATATGGACGACGACGTCGTTTGCCCCCCTCCTAACCAAGACGAGGTCAGAACAGCTATTGCCCGGCTTAAGAACAACAAAGCCGCAGGAGCCGAAGGATTACTGGCGGAGCTGTTTAAGGCTGGCGGTGATGAGCTGATAAGGTGCATGCATCAGCTCATTAGCAAAATTTGGTTAGAGGAATGCATGCCCGGGGATTGGAGTCTCAGTGTACTATGTCCCATATTTAAAAAAGGTGACCCGAGTATCTGTGCCAACTACCGTGGAATAAGCCTTTTATCCATAGCATATAAGGTTCTATCAAGTATAATGTAATGTGCGAAAGACTAAAACCAATTATCGCTGACCTGCTGAACCATACCAGTGTGGCTTTAGGCCTGGAAAATCGACAACTGACCAGATTTTCACGCTACGCCAAATCCTGGAGAAGACACACGAAACACAAATCGACACCTATCGTCTATTTATCGATTATAAGGCGGCCTTCGATAGTCCGATACGGGAGAAACTCTATGAAGCAATGTCTGAGCTTGGTATTTCTGCAAAACTCATACGCCTTTGCAGGATGACCTTGACAAATAACAAATCCGCAGTGAAAGTTGGTAAGGATCTGTCGAAACTAAGCGAGGCCTCAGACAAGGCGACACCCTATCGTGCGATCTTTTTAACATCTTAATGGATATCATTATGAGAAAAGCTGCAGTCAACATGAATAAAACCATCAGCAGCAAAAGTCACATGCTGCTCGCGTATGCTGGTGATATAGATATCATTGGGCTCACAATTAGAGAAGTTACAGCGGTTTTTTCGAGAATTGAGAAGGAGTCAGCAGAAGTGGGTCTGACGGTAAATGAGGACAAGATAAAATTAATGGTTTCAACGAACAGGGCCTCCACGCGATTAGACCGAAGCGTGAACGTTGATAACCGTTATAACTTCGAGGTAGTGGACGAATTTATATACCTCGGATCTGCCGTAAACAAAAACAACAACGTCAGCCTTGAGATCAAGCGGAGAAATATGCTTGCGAATAGATGTTATTTTGGGCTAAGCAAGCACTTTAGAGATAAAGCCCTCTCTCGAGTAACAAAAGTCAAGCTGTACCAGACTCTCATTCAACCTGTCTTGCTTTATGGCGCAGAATCCTGGGTCCTATCGGAAGCAGACGAAATATCTGTAGGAGTCTTCGAGAGAAAAATAGTCCGAAAAAATTATGGCCCTATAGTGCACAACGGCGAGTATCGGCGACGCAGGAATCATGAGCTGTATCACCTTTATCCTGACATTGACATAGTTAAGCGGATTAAACTAACGCGATTGCGCTGGCTAGGCCACGTCAGTAGAATGGATGAGGACGAACCAGCACGAAAGGTTTTCGAAACCGAACTCGAAGGATGACGAAAAATAAGAGACCAAGACTCCGCTGGAGGGATCAGGTTGACGAATCCCTGCGTACACTTGGTATTGCCAACTGGAGAAATAAAGATAAAGATCGAACTGGTTGGCGAAACATGTTATCTTCGTTTTGTAAGGTCCCTCACCCTCCGGGGTTGTCCGAGACCGGATAAGTAAGTAAGTATGTATGTGCATGTTTGCAAGAATTGCTTTCGTGAATTGAATATCTGCTGCTTTTTGTTTCTTTATGGTGCAGTGTTTTCAGCAGTTTTCAACAAACAAAACCACATTTGGGTCACAAATACATATATTACAACATATTAATCATTGTGTCGCAAACATGTTATATTGAATAGCAAACACAGTGTGTTTGGACACAAGAATACTATAGTTGCGACAATCTACAAACACGTTATATTGGCTATCAAAAATCAAAATAAAGAAAAAATTTTCAGCGTGCCCTAATATACGGCTGTGAGTCATGGGATTACTCTGCAGGTGACTTACAATCACTGCAAAAAATTTGAAGTCGCTGCTTTCGTAAAATAATCGTAGTTTCCAATACAGAGTTGTGGTACAGAACTGTCAAAACACCCACCCGCAACGGAATTAAATAAAATGGTTTCCCATAACATCTCATGAAGAAATTGGGGAAAGCTTCTCATAACCAGTGAGCTGTGCGCTTTCTAGTTGTATACTCACTGATTGGGACCTACAGTTTTACACCGGTTCCGAACGGTATATTGAGAAGCTTTTTCATGGCTAAATACTCGATAGTGTCGCCGTCACTATGCGAGGTGACCGCCGCCGAAAGAAATATAAGGTGGTCAGAGCGGGGATCGAAACCAGGATCTCAAGTACAAGAGGCGCGCACACTAGCCATTGCACCACCGACGGCAACGAAATTACGAAGAGAAAATGAAGCTGGATTGGCCATGATATGAAAAGAATCCAGAACAATATATCTGAGATGGCAATTAAGACGAGGTAGAACTGCCAACACCTGGAGAAGGTTATTAGAATCCTAAATTTAAGAAACTGGAATGGCTTGGTTCGAAATAAAACTGATGGTGCAAGATAGATCCCGATGGAAGAATATTGTTGCGGCCCTTTGCTCCAACTTAGAGCCGTAGGAATCGATAAATATATCTACTGAAACATGTACGACAAAATGAGAGCAAAGTAATAATTTTCGCTGCGGTGATGAGTCTATACGAAGTTCACATTCGTTGTGACGACTAACAAATTTAACTGGTGCGATGAGGAATTTCCTTTACAGTGTAGCAGAGTGGATAATCGTTCATCAGTGGGAATGGTATTCATCGACATACTCGAAGATGAACAACAAATATTATCTGTCCAATTGTATTTTATTTAACAAACAAAAGATAATATAAAATTATACATTTTCTCCAATGCAATGTAATGTATTGGTTACTACACGCTGAAAAATACTCCCTTAGCAACATATTGCAGGAAACATGTAAATGTTTGCAAGCATTGTTTTCGTGAATTGAAGATTTGCTTTCTTGTTGTCTCTTTGTTATCTGCCTCGTTTTTGGTTTTTCGGTTTTGAACAAAAAATCCACATTTGGGTCTAAAAAAACATATGTAAATTGTGGGTTATTAATCATTCTGTCTCAAACATGTTATATTGAATAGCAAACATAAGTTGTTTGAGCACAAGTATAGTATGTTTGCGACAAGCTAAACACACGTTATATATGCATTCAAACAACAAAAAAAGACGGATTTTTCAGCGTGTATATAAATAAATACGTTGTAACAGTTAAAATAGTAAACGAGAAGTAACTAATGCCATCAACTCCCAGTTGTACAATGTCAAAAGATTCACTATCATTGCCAACATTTACAATACGTATGTATGTACGTATTTAAGTACGCATATTGGCAGACTGACATGGGCTTTTAAAACCGGCTTAAAGTGAACCAAGCCACCACCATGCAGTGACCAACCCATGCATATTCTTCCTTCTACCTCGCCGCCCAGCTGATTACTCGCCAAGAGACACCGATAGACCAGTGCACCTACTTGATTATTATTATGTTTTAATTGTATAAATGTGAGTGAGTGACTGAGTGAGCAGGCGAAGCTTGAGCGGTGTCGGTGCGTCTCCTCCGAAAAGTGGCACAAGAAGAAATTTCGTTTTTTATTGAAACGACAACGAAAGTAATTTGGTCACTTTGGACAGATTGCATGAGAGGACACACTGTGTCTCAACCAGTAAGAGCTGCCGCAATGGACAATAGTAAAGGCGAGGAACCAGAATGGTTGCTTGACTAGGCAACTTCACTCTTGTGGGGATTTCAAGTGCAAAAAATTGGCCATTGCATTATGTTTCCTTTCCATTTCATTCAGTCATCATTTTGGAAATGAAAAGTTGCTCCATAATATCGAGAAGTTTGTGTTTTTTTTGTATATGATTTTAAAATGATGTTTACACACAATTCGAGGCTCTCAGAGGTTTATTTTTCTTTTCTTCTTGTGTTTAATTTCTTATTGGTTTGTTTACTAATTCTTAGCGTATTCATACACATATGCGGAGGATACATTTCACTTTTATTCACAGACTTTAATGTTGCATAGAGTATGGGTGCCTGCATACCTCCAGAGAATGTGTAAATATTTTGTTTGCTGTTCATTTTTGTTAAAAGGCATGTGAGCAAAATTTTGGAAAACTACATACAAAAATGCCTGCGAAATTCCGACGAATTATTTTCGTATGTGTTATACAAAATTATTGAAACGAAATATCAGCAACATGTATCGTGCAACATTTTAATGTTTCTAGGACAAATTTAACGTCCAATCAAATTGTAGAAAGAATTGTATTGTAGATTATCGTTTTTTATTTCTAGTTATGACCATTTCTTGGATCTCAGCTCACAGTTTAGCTATGTCCAAACGAAATATATGAGATAAATTAACTTTGTTTGTGGAATATAATGACGACAAACGAACATTTGTTCAATCAAACATATCATTTCTTTTGTATTAAATAAAAAAATTATTTTCAAGATCCGTAAACCATTTAGAACAATGACACTCTAAAAGAAAACAAAAACATTTACGACAATTAAAAACGATTTCATTATCTGTTCTTTCGTGTACCGCAAACGAATTATAGTATCCCCAAACCCAAACATTTTTATACAAGGAACGAAACCTGTTGCGACAAACTGCTGTTTCGTTTAACGTAACTTACTTAGGTAGCCTCAACTAACCCAGAGGGGTCAAGAGCAAAATGAGGCGTGTGGTTCATC
The DNA here is from genome assembly GCA_963931995.1 of Phaonia tiefii. Lineage (NCBI taxonomy): Eukaryota > Metazoa > Arthropoda > Insecta > Diptera > Muscidae > Phaonia > Phaonia tiefii. Next base: position 83,910,462 of record OZ008367.1, on the reverse strand, counting down.
TGTCGTCGATACTCGCCGTTTTCTTAAAAAATAAAACATATCCCATTACATCCCATGAATATATTTTTTTCACTCACTGATTGGAACCTACAGTTTTACACCGGTTCGGAACGGTATTTTGAGAAGCTTTTTCATGGATAAGTATTCGATAGTGTCGCTATCACTAAGCGAGGTGGCCGTCGCCTAAAGAAATTTTAAGGTGGTCAGAGCAGGAAAAGAGCCGCGCATACTTCTCATTGCACCACCGACGACCATATAATTTTGGAAACATTTTTTCCACGAATACCCCCAGTGATGTTTCATCGGCATGTGATATGACCCAGCCGATATGACCCGCCATAATGCAGGACACGTTGTGTGAGAGTCTGATTTAGTTGTATCTTTGTTTGACGAGAGAGGGTCCTATCTCTAAAGTGCTTGCTTAGCCCGAAATTCCACCTGTTTCCACACGCTGAAAAATCTGTCTTTTTTGTTGTTTGGAGTTTATTGTTTTTGAAGTGTATTTGGAGCTTGTCGCAAATATAATACACATACATGTGTCCAAACACATTGTGTTTGCTATTCAATATTACATGTTTGAGACACAACGATTACTATGTTACAATATATGTGTTTGCGACCCACATATATTCTTGATTGTGATACAAATACAGGTGTATTTGTTGCACTGTCTATGCTCTCTCGAGAGCAAGATAATAAAATAGGGACAACGAGAGAATATATCTTGTAAGTGTGTTACTGTATTTTGAAAGTATTCCCTCAGTGAGTGATTCATAAATATTCCTGAATGTGCGTGCAAAATGCAGATGAATTCAGTGTTTCTTATTTTGCCTGACGTATTGCGTTTTAGTTTCATGTAGTCAGTCGACAACGGTTCATCGGACAGAGGATATCAAAAGCGCTTAATCAGTGAAAAAAGAATAAACGAAGGCTCGGACGGTTAAATAGTTTGTGATGTTACTTTGTTTTTTTTGTATGTGTTTCGTATATATGTATGTGTGCTACCAAAGTGAGTAACGATTTTTAACGAACAACGTGAAACCCTTTATCTGTCCGAGCCTTTACTGAGAAAATCGGAACGGCGGACCATTTGTGAAATAAGTGTAATAAAAAAACACAAGTAATTAATCCACGCTTGGCTTGCATGAAATTGATTTGTATATAAATATCTTGTGTGTGTGTACCAACGCATAGTGATAACCAACCCATAGCTGAAACCTTCTAAAAACAAAAACATAAGAGACAACAAAGAAAGGAGAAGTAAAAGAGATCTTCATTTCATGAAAAAAAGACAAATAATGCATTCAATGCAAATAAATGTAAAAAGGGCCGTTTTAAATCTATTAGTTGTTTGTATTAATTATTTATAAATGTGGATTTTTTATATTGATAAAATTAATTATAATAAATAATCCATATATATTGAAATTGAAGAATAATTTGTTTCTAAATATTATTATATTTGGGAGGAATTTCGCATATGTATGTATATGTAGGTTTAGTGGAAACACGCGAATGCTTCCACGTAAGTATAAGGATGTTTAAGATGAAGAACGCATATGTTTCCACGTAAGAGCATACATGTTTGTTAGTAAACATGATAATGTTTGGATTTAAATACAACTAAGTTTGGGACTTACAAATATATGAATGTTTGAAGTGTGTTCCAAACATATAGATGGTTCCTGCAGAATATGATTGGGAAAATATGTTAGAGAGGCCGGTATTTTTTATTGTTTGATTTACAGGCTGACGTTATTAATTATACGTTATTAATAATAACGGTTATCAATGCTCACTCTATCATCCAATCGCGTATATGTCATGCTTGTCGAATAAATTAATTTTGTATCGTTCTCGTTTACTGTCAAACCCACTTCTGCTGATTCCATCACAATTACCGAAAATACTGCAGTAACATCTCGCAGATTTTGCCCAATGATGTCTAAATTTTCAGCATATGCGAGCAGCATGCAACTTTTGCTGCTGATAGTTTTGCTCAAGTTGACTGCAGATTTACTCACGTTGATCTCTATATGCTGAAGAGATCACATAATTCAATATGGTGCAAAGTATATAATTTTGTCTTTCTAAACCTTCAAGCTTTTAAAGTACATAATAAACACTGTGGCCAAATGGGGCTTCAACCACGAACCAAGTATATACTCGCTGATAGCCTTTGAGGAGCACTTTTTGTATTTACTATCCCCATTTTTCAGCACGATTTCAGAATCTCGCAATTTAAGATTTTCAGTTTCGGAACCCTATTTCGAATTTTGACCACTGTGGCCAAATGCGTCGTCAACCATGTATCAAGTGTATACGCTCTTAGAGCCCTTGGGGATTACATTCTAAAAATGGTTACCATATGTTTCAGAACAATTTCAGAATGTCCAAATACGCATTTTAAATTCATTTACCAAAAAAGATTTTGGACCATTGTGGCAAAATGGGGGCTTTTTCGAATTTTGCCCACTGTGGCCAAATGCGTCGTCAACCACGTATCAAGTGAATACGCTCTTAGAGCCCTTGAGGATTACATTCTAAAAATGGTTACCATATATTTCAGAACAATTTCAGAATGTCCAAATACGCATTTTAAATTCATTTACCAAAAAAGATTTTGGACCATTGTGATTTCAGAATCTCGCAATTTAAGATTTTCAGTTTCGGGACCATTTTTCGAATTTGGCTCACTGTGGCCAAATGCGTCGTCAACCATGGACCAAGGGTATACGGCCTCAGAGCCCTTGAGGAGTACATTCTCAAAATGGTTACCATATATTTCAGAACAATTTCAGAATGTCCAAATACGCATTTTAAATTCATACCCGAAAACTGATTTTGGCCCACTGCAAAATGGGGCTTCAACCATGAACCAAATATATACATGCTGATAGCCCTTGAGGTGCACTTTTCGAATTTACTATTTCGATTTTTCAGCACCATTTCAGAATCTCGTAATTTAAGATCTTCAGTTTCGGGACCCTTTTTCGAATTGGGTCCCCTGTGGCCAAATGCGTCGTCAACCATGGACCAAGGGTATACGGCCTCAGAGCCCTTGAGGAGTACATTCTCAAAATGGTTACCATATATTTCAGAACAATTTCAGAATGTCCAAATACGCATTTTAAATGCATACCCGAAAACTGATTTTGGTCCACTGTGGCAAAATGGGGCTTCTACCATGAAGCAAATATATACTTGCTGATAGCCCTTGAGGTGCACTTTTCGATTTTAATATCCCCATTTTTCAGCTTCAGAACCCTTTTTCGAATTTGGGCCACTGTGGCCAAATGCGTCGTCAACCACAGTGGACCAAAATCAGTTTTCGTATATGAATTTAAAATGCGTATTTGGACATTCTGAAATAATTTTTTAAATATATTTTTTAAATATTGACGACGCATTTGCCCACAGTGGGTCAAAGTCGAAAAAGGTTCCGGAAAGTGAAAACCTCAAATTGCTAGAGTCTGAAATCGTTCTGAAAAATGGGGATAGTAAATTCGAAAAATGCTCCTCAAGGGCTATCAGCGGGAATATATCGTCGGGCATCCACAAAATATTAATTTAAAATTCTTTTCCCATGGGAACCACCCATATGTTGCACATAATGTAACGAATATATGACCAATACTACTTACCAATTGCCAAAGGCGTGTAACCAAAAACTAAACGGCTTTTTTTAACTTCTTTTTCTTTTTTCTTCTTCTCATTTTACTCATTTGGTCAACAAATTAGAAAGTAAAACTCTAGAGAAGCTGTAAGCAACAACAACAACAACAACATCAGCAGCAGTAACAGCAAGAAAAGTAATCTCAAATCGAAACAACATTGAAACTTCCTTTCCTCGCCGCCACGCCATAATAGAGGCTTGGTGGCATGGTTACTCGTATCACCATGGCAAAATCTCTAGAGTGTTGGTATCTCTATATATCTATGCAGGAGCTGCGATTAAAATGTTGGCAATAATCATTTGAGTCATTTCCAAAGATTCACTTTTCACATTTTTGTTTCGAATTGTTTGGTTTTAATTAGCACTCAGCCGACATTTCTTCCTCTTACAATCATTCCTATTGGGGTTTAATTAATTTGTTTAACTAATAAAAACAACACAAATAAATATACAATACAATACATATGAACAGAGATTGAATTAGAAATATCTGCACCGCCAATGCCAGCAAAAGCAACGGTTTTATTATACCCATAATCATGTGAACGAACATTGTGGCTAGGGCCCTTGCCCAGGTGGTGGCTCCTCCGGCCACCCAAACTCCTTTACTCTTGCACCACAAAAGTTAGTTGTTTATTGCGTGAACTCTCAAAACGATTGGGTGTTTTTATATCCATCAAAGCTAAGATGCCAATGGATAGGATGCCACATAGGAACAGGGATACTAAGACACCAGCCCATATGGGAGCTGTGGTGAAACCAACACAATCGTAGACATCACCAAATTTGGAGGCGCCATTGAGCCAAGGTTGCACCTGAAAATGTGAGAAATTGCAACAATTATTATTGTAAAAAAAATTTTATTTTGAAAGATGAAAGATGTAAATCTCTTAAACTAAATAAAATGAGAATTAATTAACGAATCCGGAAACCCCGGTTGAACCAATATTGGAGCAAATTTCTTTTAGCAGCAAAATTGGATTTTTTTGTTTTTGTTTTGCCTGGTTGAGCATTAAATGCGGATTTAAAAATAAAAGAAAAAAGTTTGCGGAAGTCCATATTTTCCGAAATATAGGTCTCCAAAGCTTGAATTTATAATCGCGCATAACTCTGCCATTTATTATCCGATCCTGATGAAATAAATTTCATAAATCGTTAAATTTATATTCCAACAAGTCGCCCGGCCAGGGGGGATCAAATTCCCTCTGTAGCTTAAGTCATATTGTGACAAAATCAGAATAATCGCGCGAGTTTTTAGAAATAATTTTTTTATTTTGGTGTGTAAAAACTACAACAAAGGACAACAGAAATAAAAGACAATAACAACAACGACAAAAGACAACAATACCAAAAGACAAGATCAACAAGTTGATTAAACCAAAAAAGTGAGGTTAAAAAACATTTTTTTAAATGAGCCTTTAATGATACATATTTCCAGCCGATCCGATGATAAACACCTGAGATATGACCGATTATATACTAAAGCTTTAAAGACCTATATCTCAAGAAGTTTGACCTAGCGCAAAAAACCAAACCTTATTTTTCAACTCAGCGCAAAAGCCTTTACCGTTAGTGAAATTTTGGTGCAGATCTGATTTTGCTGCTAAAATAGTTTTATGCCAAATTATTTATTTAATATAAAACTCATTAATTATCTTTATGTTGTTATAATAAATAATCGGTGTCTCAGTAAGATTGCACTTTTTAAATTTAGTGTAATTTTTTTTTCCATGTGGCAACTCTGAAATTTGGCAGCTGTCACATATGTTTATTCCGATTATTAAAAATGAAGCGCTTTACGAATGACCAACGCGTTATAATTGTGAAAACTTATTACAAAAATTTGGAAAGTTATGTTGTGACCGCTCGCAAACTTCGAAGAATTTTCAGTCGAGAAAGTGCACATAATGTTTCAACCATTCGAAGGGTGGTCAAAAAACTTGAATAAATAGGTCGGTTATGGACAGTAAGACTCCTGTACGTCAACGTACTGGCCGTTCTCTTGAAAACATTGCTACTATAAACGAGAGTGTCGCCGTAACACCGAAAACATCAAACAATATACGGACACCACAACATGCTAAAAGATCAAAAAAAAGGCCCGTGTCTTCCAGTTTTGTCCAAAGTTATGCAAGTTTTTTTTGTGGGCCCCAAAGATTTGGGGCCTCGGTGTCATTTTTGCAAAAAAAAAAGTGATAATTTTGTCAGGCTCATACCTTGCAAACCGTTCGGAATTTTGATTTACTCTCTGAGAAAAAGTTCTAGCTCTTGTCATAAAGAAGAAACATTGCGAACATATAAAATCAAAAAAACTTCATATTCAAGGTATTATGAATCATTCCTAGGAAGTTGTTTATTGAGATCTTAGGTAATTTTTTGTAGATGATTGTTTCCTTGAATTTTGAACGGTTTGCTACCTATAGACCGGAACAGGGCAAAAAGGTTAAAAAAATCAAATGATTTTGACCTTGAAGATGAAGTTTTTTGATTTTATATGTTCACGATTTTTGTTCTTTGTGACAAGAGCTACAACTTTCCCTCAGAGAGTAAATCAAAACTCCGAACTGTTTGCAAGATATGAGCCTGACAAAATGATCACTTTTTTTGCAAATATGACACCGAGGCCCCAAATATTTGGGGGCCCATAAAAAAGTGCATGACTTTGGGCAAAACTGGGAGACATGGGTCTTTTTACGTCGTGGTGTCCGTATATGGTTATATTTCTATGACTTAAAAAATTACACACAGCGTAATAGAAAACCCTAGATGGTGAAATATAAGTGGCGGATTTGAAGGTGAGGGGACATTTTCTAGGTGCTATAAATTTGGGCAAGTTTCTCTGAAAACAAAAACCATTGGAAAAACTGTTTACCCATGCATTTTTGTCTTTTGTGTTGTCAAAAAATAACAAAAGCAATACGCTTTTCTATTATCTATATTTTATTTTCAAATTCAAATAACAAAATCGAATTAAAAATGATTTTGAGTGCTTTTTCGTCGTATTATACTTGCGAACAATGGTAACTCCTACCATTAACTAAAAACTGAAAAAATTTCAATTATAAACTTAGATAGAGAATATCTTAATAACGGTAAAAGATATTCCGCAAATCTTAGCATAGTTTTTGTTTGTCTTGCATAGTAGTTTCTCAAAAGTAAAAAATCTTTGAAATCGGCCTATAACTGTAGAAGTACACGGCTTTGAAAGTTGCAACAACACCAAAGTGGTAAATTTTGACACACTGTAGCACCAACTGTGTTGACACAGGGTGCCCCTAAATGCAATATTCTAAAAGCCTGGCTCATCCTCGACAAATGTCTTCTACATTCCAAAATGATCAGAACAATTCTTTAAAAGTTGTGATATTATTACTGTGCATTTACTAATCGGCCCACTGTGCGTGGGTAGTTAGTCTTTAGTTTTTGGGCTAAATTTATATTTTCTTTTTGGCTCATTTTCATATATTTTGGGAGATTTTGAATTTGGGCAATTTTTAGTACATTTTATAATCATCAAATATTTATTTAGTATATATTGCAAATAATGGCGGCCTTCATTAATGTACGTCCTTAAAAGTTTGAAATATTTGCTGCTTCTACACGCTGAAAAATAACTGTTCCGGCAACATATTGCAGGAACCATGTACATGTTTGCCAGCATTGTTTTCGTGAATTCAAGATCTACCGATTTTCTTTTCTCTGTTGTCTGTCAAGTTTTTGCTTTCAGCAGTTTTCAACAAACAAATCCACATTTGGGTCACAACTACATATATTATAACATATTAATCATTGTGTCTCAATTATGTAATATTGAATAGCAAACACAATGTGTTTGGACACAAGTATATTATATTTGCGACAAGTTCCAAACATACTTTATATTTGCATCCAAACAACAACAAAAAAAGACAAATTTTTCATCGTGTAACAATTTTGTTTTTATGAGTCTTTAACACATTTGTTATTCTTAGAGATGAAAAAATTCAACAATATGCGTGTTTACCCAAAATTTAGAAAACACAAAAATTCAGTTGGTTGAACGTCAGTTAAAAAAATTTGTCGGTTGTAACAACAAACACAATTGAATAACAAAATGCAATTGTGACAACCATATTCTTCGGTTGGCACTAGAGTGTCCAAAAACCGACAGTTTTTATACAACGGATTTCGGCGTGTTCGAAAAGTCAATTATTCAAGAAATCGGTTTGTTGGAAAAACCAAATTTTCAATAAACCGGTCATCGGTTTTATTTTAGGTAAAAAGCGTAGTTACCGGTTTTTTCGGGTTTTTGGTTTGAATTAAATTACACATATAGCACTCACAAAACGTGGCGGATCAATAAGTCCGTGTCTTTTCGAACTTTCCTCGTAATTATGTGACATGCAACACTCATCCCATCAAGTATCACCTGTTAATATACTACTGTCATATTTTGAGCAAGTTCCGTCATTTACTTTGCGTTTAACAGCTGTTTAAAACATACAACCTCGTGCATTTTTTTAAAGATGGAAAAAAGTGAATTTCGAGTGCTCATTAAACATTATTTTTTGCGAAAAAATCCGCCAATCAAACCAAGGAAAAGCTTTATAAATACTACGGGGACTCTGCACCATCGTTTTCAATGGTAAAAAGTGGTTTACTGACTTTCGTTGTGGCCGCACAAGTACAAAAGACGCTGAACGTTCTGGACGGCCAATTGAGGTCAATGCAACCGAAAATGTCGAAAAAATCCACGATATGGTGTTGGCCGATCGAAGAGTAAAAGTGCGTGAGATTGTTGATGCCATAGGCATTTCATATGGCAGTGTGGTTTCGATTTTAAATGATCAGTTGGGTTTAAGAAAGCTGTCTGCAAAATGGGTGCCGCGTTTGCTCTCAATTGACCATAAACGTAATCGTGTGGCAACCTCAAAGGATTGTTTGGAGTTGTTTAACCGCAATTCGAAGGAGTTTTTGCGGCGTTTTGTAACTGTGGATGAAACATGGATCCTTGATCTAAACAATGGGTTTCTCCGGGTGAACCGGCTCCGAAGAAGGCCAAGGTAAGTTTGTCGGCCAATAAGGTGATGGCAACAGTTTTTTGGGATGCACGCGGGATAATCCACATCGATTACCTTCAAATGGGAAAAACGATAAACGGCGAATATTATGCCAACTTAATGGACCGATTTATCGAGGATTAAAAAAAGGGCCAAGAAATATGTTATTTTTCATCGAATTGGTACATCATCAGCCATATTCTCCGGATTTAGCCCCCAGTGACTATTTCTTATTTCCAAACCAAAAGAAATGGCTCGGTGGAAAGAGATTTAGCTCCAACTATGAAATTATTGATCAAACGAATGCCTATTTTATGGACCTCGAAAATTCCTACTCTTTGGAAGGGATACAAAAATTGGAGAAACGTTGGACTAAGTGTATTGAGTTGAAAAATATTTTTTTTTGCAAAATAAACTGTGTTTCATTCAAAAAGTCACGGCCCTCATACATTTATTTAGCGACCATTTCACATACTTGCTCGTGTTTACAACTCAAAATTTCACAACTCTATTTAAATATGACAATTACGTTTGAATTTTAAATAAAAAATTTATATCAAATTCCTATTTGCTGTTGCTTTTGTTTAATATAAAATTTAAAGGTTTTATTAAAATTCACATTAAACTGATTCAAATTCCAAAATCATATTCAAATTTGAAAAGGATTTTCATGTATGAAAATTTTATTAAGCTTAAATATTTTCATGCATGAAAATTTTACTAAGTTTAAACATTTAGTTATAAAATAAATTAAATTTTGAAATACGAAAATGAAAATGTTTGGAACGCTTAATTAAATTTTTAATTAATATTTAATTATTTCTTATTCAAGTCATAAAATCACTTGGAATTTTGATTAAAAAAAATTGTTTGAAAATGTCATATAGAAACTTATTGATGCATAAGATGATAATATTAAAATAGAAGTTATGTTTCGTAAGTTCAAAATTTCATTAAAATTCGAAAATCATATCAATTATTATTAATTTTTTCACGGATATTAACGCCAATGAAGTAACAACCGATTAGCCGATGTCAAATAACCGGTTTCCGTTTTGTTCGAAATCTAATTTTTTTAAACAAAGGGCACACGGTTAACAGCAAAAATCCCGGTTTAACCGGTTTCGGTTTTAGACCCTCTAGTCGCCGCAATCTCAATCCATTTTGATTCGCTTAAAGCAACCGAATTTACTTATTTATTTATTTATATATTTTTCAATCGATTTGTTACAATTGTTTCAACCGAATTTACCATTGTGCCAAATGGATTCTTGCGGTTCTGATAAACTATAATTTTATTTACGGCCAATTCAGTTGTCTCAACCGAATTTATATTCAAATGTAGGCTTTTATTTTCTCCCTACATCTTATAACACTCACCTGATAATCTCGTATAGTTAATGTATCCGTTCCATTTACGAATGTTAGATTTTGAGCTGAGCATCTGTAGGAGAACTTTAGAGGGGCAGAGGGTATACTATAGGCATTTCCCTGTACAGGCAGAAATGTTTTGTATTCATTAAATTCAACTTCGACTCCTTTCATGGACCAGGTGCCATATTTCAGAGTAAAATAAAAACGTAGAAACAGTTTTTCTTCATCGACCCTGAATATAACAATTAGGCGCCCATAGCCTTTGGGCGTGTGATCATCAAAAGTAATGGCTTTGTTGTGTTCCTTGAGAATATGCTTGGTGTGCTTGAGATACAATTCTGGCTCATCGTTTACATGGAGTACAGCTTTACCATCGGCAACGAAAATATAACTCTCTTCTGTCTCGTCCGTGGGTGGGAATGCAGTGGTAGTTTCACCTTCATCCTTTTCGGCTTCACCTTTTGCCTCAGTCTTTCCCTCAACCTTTGCCTCAGCTTTTCCCTCAGCCTTAGGCTCCCCCTTAGCCTGACGTTTTGCAATGAAGTGTGCCTCCTCCTCGCGACTTGCTAGAATACCCAGTACATCACCTTCACCATAAATGGACAAAGCATCTGAGTAACCACCAACAATTTCCGAATCACTTTCTTCCAAAGGACCACTCAAGTTGATGACCTACATTTTTAATTGCAAAAGGAGAAATCATGAAATTATTATCTTGTTACACTCTCCTACCAACCTCTATATTGGCATTATAATTGAAAGGATCTGCAGCTAATGAGTGTTGTGGCAAATAGGTCCAGGCATTGTCTTTGATCAATTGTTGAAATTTAGGATATAATTTACCATCCAAACGTCTTGTGGTGTTGCGTACAAATATGACAATGGCTTTTACATCACGGAATACATCAGACAATTCACTATCTGTGGCTTCGACCAAAGCTCTGGGTTGAAGATTTATAACTTTCTCATGACCCCACAGTAGATATGGCCCACTGATATTTGCTGCCGATAAAGTTACTAAATATAGCACCAGTCCGAAATAATATAATTTCATTATTTTCTTTGCGTTATGAATTCGAGATAGACAAGATGATGATGTGTTTTTGTTGCTAATTTGTCGAGACAAAAATGTTGCCGTGCGTAAAATTATGTTGCACCACAAGGATAAAACTAAAAATGTATAACAGTATATCCAAAGAAAAAAACCTAATCGATACTATGTCCATAACAGGGTGGTATAGCGCCTGCGCGAGAGAGGACAGATGTTCCGCTTTGCGAACAGCTGTTTCGGCATTTGCCTAGAAAGTGGTTGTTTACGGTAAAAGTTGAGAGAGCACATTTGTAAATGTGGTTTACTAATTCTCCCCCGGAGAATAAGATATGTTATTTGTTTTTATTTTGACCAACGATAACGAGGGTGGAAATGTGTACTTTTGGGAAACTTGCCAAACATATATGGGGTAAAATACCCCGAATGCTCACTGACATTGACTTTATTGACATGTTTTGGAATGCGAATATATAGTACATATGTTCTAAATATAATATTCAACAATAAAAAATAAACACAAAATAGAAATAAATATAAACACATACTGGCATACTTACATACACAATAGGGTGCCCCCCATCCAAGTAATATTTCTTAGATGAATCATAAAAGTAAACATATTATTGACAAATTATTTCAGTTTTTGAGAGAAAAAGTTAAATTTACAAATTCTAGGTTGCTGTTACGATACAAAATAGAATAAATATTAGTGTACTCAAAACCGAAACCGAAGAAACCAGTTAACCGAGTTTCATGCATTTAACCGCGTGCCGGTTTTTTACAAAACGTGTTTTCGAATAAACCGGAAACCGGTTTTAAAATGTCGGTTAACCTGTTTATACTCAATTTATGATAAAAATCCTTACAAACGTTTAATAATTAAGAAACATAATATTATATAATTTTCATTTTTTTAATAATTTTTTTGAAGTAAGTAACAGGACATCTATTTTGAATTATAATAATAATATGATTTTAAACAGTTTATAATTTCGCAATGATTTCATTATTTGAACAACATTCAAATAATTTAAATTAAAATATTAATTAAGATCAGTATTGTAAATAGGGTTTTGCCAAATCCGTGTAATAAAATGCACGTGTGTTACTATGTTCTATATTTTCAATCCGATATTTGGGACATAACATGGGGGAAGTTTTTAAAATTGATTGAATTCAAATAAAAACATTAATTACTCATTATTATGCAACCCAAACAAAATGCAACCCTGTCGAAAATATGGGCCGGAAATGGTGAAGAAATATAGAAAAAATTAAAATTCTTCGACATTTTTGAAATCTTGAGGCAATGGATGCAGTTTTTTTTGAGTTAGTTTATGTTACACCTTTTTTCTCCTAGTCTATAGCTACAATTATGGCGAACACAGGAAAACAAAATTCCAACTGATTTCCGAGATATAGCCGCGAGAAAAATTGCATGTTCTTCGGAAAAATAAAATCCGAACAGCAGCTAAACTTACTTACTTACTTATCCGGTCACGAACAACCCCGAGGGGTCAGGGACGTTACAAAACGAAGATAACATATTTCGCCAACCAGTTCGATCTTTTGCTTTATTTCTCCAGTTGACAATACCAAGTGTACGCAGGGATTCATCAACTTGATCCCTCCAGCGGAGTCTTGGTCTTCCTATTTTTCGTCTTCCTTTGAGTTCGGTTTCGAAAACCCTTCGTGCTGGTTCGTCTTCATCCATTCTACTGACATGGCCTAGCCAGCGCAATCGCGTTATTTTGATCCGCTCAACTACATACGTCAAATGGGGTTTGTCAGTTTCGATACGTACTTCGACAATTTTCACACGAGAAGGAGTTTGCATTTTATGTGCTGCACTGTGTAATCATAGAACAATCAGTTGAACTGCATTCACTTCTGTATCTGCTTCTTAAACACGAATTGCAAATTGGAACATGATTTACACTTTATTTTAAAAATAAAACGTTATTGTTAAATTTAAATACGAAATTTTAATATAGAAACACCAATAAGAATATTCAATTCAATTCAATACAAACCAATTCAATTCAATTAAGATGCTAACAAGAATTGAACTGAATTAGACTAGATTAGACTATGTTAGATTAGCTTGGATTGAATGGACTTGGACTAAATTGATGAAATTACATTGAATTAGATTGAATTGAGTTGAATGAACTGAATTGAATTGAATTGAATTGAATTGAATTCAATTGAATTCAATTGAATTGAATTGAATTGCATTGAATTGAATTGAATTGAATTGAATTGAATTGAATTGAATTGAACTGAATTGAATTGAATAGATTGGAATTGAATTGAATTAGATTTAATTGAATTGAATTGAATTGAATTGAAATGAAATGAGATGAATTGAATTGAACTGAATCGAATTGAATACACTGGAATTGAATTGAATTTAACTGAATTGAATAGACTGGAACTGAGTTGAATTAAATTTAAGTGAATTGAATTGAATTGAACTGACTTATCTGAAGTGTTTTTTAACGGAAAATTTTAAGATTTTTAAATCCGACAAATACTGCTATATTTTCAGAATAATAATGACTCTTTTTACGGGCAAGCAAAACTAGACCAGAAAATGTTATTTTGTGTTGATTTTGTAAAACATTTTCAACAAAAAATTAAACACATTATTTTCCATGCGAAATGAAAGAACCGAAAAAAAACCGAAATTAAAACCGAAAATTAACCGGTTTCACTGTTTTTTTTCCATTCTGTGAAACTGAAAACCGATTTTCCGAAAATGTGGTTTTTCGAATAACCCGAAATCCGGTTATTCCAAAATGCCGGTTTTTTGAACACTCTAGTAAATATACATAGGTTTAGAGGGAACATCTCTCTCTCATTTCATTTCACACTCTGCGTCGTGTCTCACACAGAGAGACAAATTTAATTTAAATCAGGTGGAGTTACAAGAACTGTTGACTTAAATTGTTCATGTCGATTTGGTGGGGAACTGCGAAATTAAATATATTCTTAACTTTTTTTGTTATCTTTTAGTGCTAATACACATTTGTGTTGTATATAACATAAAAATACACAATGTTATTGTTATTTTCCTGTTGAATGTTTTGTTATGATGCCCCTACCTGCTATTACACTGTTGTAGTTTTTGGCATACAATTTTTGTAACAAGTAAATTGTATCGGTTAGAGGCAGATCTACTGAGACGAAACATCTGTAGGAGTCTTTGAGAGAAAAATAATCCAAAAAATGTATGGCCTATAGTGCACAACGGCGAGTATCGGCGGCGCATGAGCTGTATGAGCTTTATCCTGACATTGACATAGTTAAGCGGATCAAAATAACGCGATTGCGATGGCTAGGCCATGTCAGTACAATGGATGAAGACGTACCAGCGCGAAGGGTTTTCGAAACCGAACTCGAAGGAAGACGAAAAATAGGAAGACCAAGACTACGCTGGAAGGATCAGGTTAACGAATCCCTGCGTACACTGGAGAGATAAGGCAAAATATCGAACTGGTTGGCGAAATATGTTATCTTCGTTTTGTAAGGTCCCTGACAGGTCAACCAACAAAATTTCAAACATTTAATTTTTAAAATATAGAATATGGGTAAGTGTTTTTTTTAAAGAAAAATTACCATTTCGAATTGGGAATCAAAACAAAAATAATTAAAGTAAAAGGTGTTCGCTTTGTTGATACGGTTAATAAAATATTCATAACTCGATTTTTTGCATCTCTTTTTTGAATATTCGTGATGGAAGAATTCAAATTACATATTCGTAATCTTTGGAAAAAAAATCCTATAACAATCATCTAAACCTTCTAGCCCACACCAATATTTCCATTTATATAACAGTTTTGTTATTTCAAAGCCTTGATTGTCAAATTTTGCTTACAGTAGTGATTTCAGTCATTGCATGGACTGCTGCTTTTGCTCTCAAGAAATTTGCTGCGACTATCGCAGTCATTAGTCATTCTCCTCTGAATGGCTGTTGCTGTCGGCTGCGACTTGTGTGTTTGCCGCATTATTAGTCGTAGAAAACGAAAACAGTTTGTGCGTCTGCTGTTTCATTTCATGTTATGCTAATCATTTAAGTAGTCGTCACAGTCAATAACGCATTTTAAAAATGAAGATTAATACGAAATTTCGAACCTTGATTTTGTAATTCATATCCTGGACATTAACAGTCCGATTAATTTATGTTTGTTTTTAGTCTGTTATTTACATTACCTACCATGGTTTCCGTATTTTCTTAATCACCAACAATTAACTGGAAGTTTTTAAGAATCCCATATTTGTGGATCATGTTCCCTCCCCATTTTATGAATTCAGAGATTTGCTACTTTTTATTATTTTGATTAATAAACTAATAAACACTGAAGAAGCAAATTTAAATGTTTTAATTTATTTAACTTGAAAGTCGTGAACAAATTTACAATATTGTCCTTAGAATACTGCACAAAAATAATACAGGTAAAATGGGCAACAACGTTGCATGCGCAAGACTTACCGACGAGAAACTGTCCCTAAATTTGTGGGTACCTATCAGACACACATACCGAGAGCGATAGGGAGAATAATATAAGGAGAACACGAGTAAAAATATAACACATTAAACCCCAATTTATTGGTATTAAAAAATCCCATTCGACTACTTACGCTTTTCATTAGGATCACGCACTCCACATGTTCTATACGAAATCGTAGACTTTCTCTTTTGATTCACATAACCTGGAATGAATAAACTAGGTTCTTCCAGACGTCTAGCCGCTATTAACTTAGACATATCCAATTCCAAACGATGAGCAAGGGGTCCTTTGAAATGTATAATCATTTGTATGCAGGAGCCGCCATGCAACTCTTTAGTCTTACGAGCATCCACGTCTAACATCCATTCTGGGATACCCATAACAGATCTTAATTCATCTAGAAACTGGGCTCTAAACGTAAAGATGATATTGAATAAGAGTCCTTTGATTTCAACACTTTTTCTTGAACTTACACTACAAATCTTGGTGGTTTTTGTAAATTTACATATTTGATTACATTATGATCGGGTTCTATGTTAGCGCAAGCAAATCTTTCTCCCGAATAATCGGGACCAAATATCACAACAGATCGTCCAATCGCTCCCACAGGCCGTTCCAAGGGGAAATTCGAATCGGTTACAACTGTACGTTCAGCGCCAAGATCTGAAATTTCAAAGTCATTAAAATGGTGATGCGATATTTGCAAGTTTCTCCACGTACCTATTGTTCCCAATCTGGCACCCACATCGCCGACATAACAACGCAAAGGATTATCTGGACCACATTCACGTTCGTATAAATCGCGCTGAAAATAATTTGTAAACAAAAAAAAATTACTAATAAAAACTAAAAAGAATTTCATCATTCCAATGAAATGTGTTCAATGACCAGTGTATGTCTTGATTACTCTAAGTCGAGTTATAGAGAATTCAAAATTGTAGGCGCGAAAACAAATCAAAGAGTTGTAGAAACTTCGAAAATACTCGTACTTATATTGGAATGTTTCGGGCCCCCAAAATTGGTTACTTGTTTGAGATATTGAGGGCGAATTTCACAGTCGCCTTTAAAGGCTTACTTAGGTTAGGATGGTTAGATTACATGGGGTCTATACCCGGAAATAGTTTACTGTATATTTACAGCTGTTGCCCGACTAATATTGCTCTGCGGCATGGTTGTTTAGTGGCCGCTAGTGGGACAATACACTTACCTAAGTCTGTTGACAAAAGTCCAGAGAATGTCAATGGTGTGTATCACGGGTACCCTTCGCGTAACCCCTACACAGGGGTTTAGGGTTAGACTCCACTTTTTCCCACTTAATTTTCTCGGAAGTCAATTGGCTGCAATGTCAAAAATTCGCCTAAGGCATTTCCCGCAATACATCACCAGCCCACGAAACGTCATCACCGCCTGTGGTATCAATATCTACACTGACACTCAGGCTGCTGTAAAATCTATGCAATATGTATTCCTGACTTCAATAACTGCCCATAACTGTCGCACATTTCTAAATGAGAAGGCCAAGCCATTCGAGAACGTATATGGGTGCCGGGGCACAGAAACATTACAGAGAACCAGAGAAAAGATGAGCTGGCAAGATTAGGGCGCATCGTACGTGCTCCATGGGAAATTGTGCATGTGAAACTCTCTGCATGCAAGCTCATGTTTAAAACGGAAGCTCTCACACTTGCGGATGATAGATGGTCACGTGGAACGAATTGCGATTTGGATTACCAGGCAAGTATGGTCAATTTATGACCCTAATCGTACGCTAAACCTGGTATTCATTCGTAGACAAGATATCTCTATGCTAGTAGCTGTAATCAATGGACATTGTTTAAGAGACAGACACGAGTCTAGACTTGGAATCTCATCTCATGATTACTGCATAAGCTGTGCTGATGAAGAGAAGGACGAGGAGTGCGAGAGCGTCAAACATGTCATATGCTATTGTATAAGTACAAGGAAATATCTAGGAATTTACTTCATGTTGGGTCTAACAGACAGTCAGGAAGTTTATCTGAATTATCTTAGGACCTTTCTGTAGAGTTCTAATGGGTTCGTCAGGGACCAATGTCCGTCTCTTCTTCAGCCACATCCTAAAATATCCAATGAGGTATCGTATTGCTTGAACGCCCCATATCCATACCAGGTCAATTTACATGCTCAATGATGGGACGGGAAATGGCGTCCAGTAGTATCACAATGGTCCTTATTGGACTAAGTGTGTCAATAGTGACAGCCACCTAGGTTAGGATGAGAAAGAGGAGTCAAAGCATTGGTGCTTCACCATATGACACATAAGTTTCTAGGTAGGCCTGCTGTACGTTAGTCCCGGGAGTAACGTGCTGCGTAGCAATTTTCTCAGTGTTCTCCAATCCGTTCCGCTGCAATATTGCTAGCTGCGATATGTATCGTCGGAGAGGTATTACAGTCTCAAACCTAGGAAAGTGGCACAGAAGATAGAGACAGTATTTCATCGTTTCCGTGATCTTCTCACACGTCCTTTTTCCATTTGCCGTTACTTATTCAACTTTATTTAGATGTTCCCTCACAGTGTAGAATATACATGTATATGCTGAAAAATAATGACCCCAGCAACATATTGCAAGAACCATGTACATGTTTGCAAGCATTGTTTTCGTGAATTGAAGTTCTCTTTCATTTTGTTTCTTTATTGTCTAGCACGTTTTTGTTTTCAGCAGTTTTCAACACACAAAACCACATTTGGGTCACAAATACATAGTAATATTAATCATTGTGTTCTATTAATCATTGTGTTCCAAACATGTTAGATTGAATAGTAAACACAATGTGTTTGTGCACAAGTATACTATATTTGCGACAAGTTACAAACACGTTATATTTGCATTCAAACAACAAGACAAGACAAATTTTTCAGCGTGTAGTTAAAATATCCATCCGGTTTTATTACACTGTGTGTAATTTTTTAAGTTATGGAAATATAACCATATACGGAACCGCTACGTGATAAAAGACCAAAAAAATACCCTTGTCTCCCAGTTTTGCCCAAATTAATGTACTTTTTTATGGGCCCCGAAAGATTTGGGGACTCGGTGTCATTTTTGCAAAAAAGTGATCACTTTGTCAGGCTCATATCTTGCAAACCGTTGGGAATTTTGATTTACTCTCTGACGAAAAGTCATAAAGAACAAAAATTGTGAACATATAAAATCAATAAAAAATCATCTTAAAGGTCAAAATCGCAAAAAACTTAAAAAAGTCCGATTTTTTGTTTACCTTTTTTCCCCTGTTCAGGTTCGTAGGTAGCAAACCGTTTAAAATTCAAGGATCTCAATAAACAACTTTCTAGTTTAAAATTCAAGGAATTAATGAACTACAAAAATGTACCTAAGATCTTAATAAACAACTTTCTAGAACATATAAACTTCGTAGGGATGATTCTTAATACCGTTTAGGTATCGCTTATGTAGCGTTTAGGTCCGCAAAAGTGAAAAATTTCCCGAAAATTTTTTAATTTTATTTGTTTTTTCTTTCAACATTGAGATACTATGCTATCATATTACAAAAATAATAAAAAAAAAATATTCGTTAATTTTTTTACAATGTTGATGGCCCTGGACTTGCAAATTGCACTCTTAAGTTGTGGATCCAAATCGTCGTCCGATAATTATCATACATTTTTTGTCATTCTAATCCGGTCTGATGCGTTCCATTATCTTCTGTGGGTAAAAGTCGGAGTTTATTCCATGGATAGGTTTTGCGTTTGCCATGTTTACAACCCGTTAGCGGGGCCCATTGTAGCCAGCTTAACTGCTCTTTCGTTTCCACAGATGCCGCGCTGTACAGGAGCCCCAGCCTGTCATTGGTGATATATTATTCATATCTTCTTGTAATCCTCTGGTGGTCATCGGTGGTACAACGCTTCATGTACGCGACTCTTGTGCACGAGAACGTGTGTTCTATTATGTGCGTGAAGATAGATTCCGAATCTAACTAGCAAAGACACAAACCACTTCAGTTGACAGAAGTCTGTTATGGCGATAACATATCTATGGTAACATATAGAAACGTGGTGTATTTAATGATATAATATTTTCAGCCGATCGGAAAAACATATAGAAACAAAACTTATAGCTTCTAAAGGTAATTCATGGGACAATAGAAAAAAATTGTCCCTTCTGCCGTCAGTATTACCGTATTCACTCAGTGGGCCAAGGTAAATTTAGTGTATGAAAATTTAAATCGATCAACTTTGAAAATCAAGGAATTCTCCCGTGCTGTCACATACCATGTTAGAAAGTCCTGCACAAGCACTTTCAGAATCTGTAATCAAAAAGTGGAAAAAGAGTTTGGAAGTAAGAAAATATCCTCATTTACTTTCGGACCCCCAAAAATAATTTCGCCCATTGTGCGAAAACAGGGAATTCTCCCGTGTTCTCACATACCTCGTTGGAAAGCTATTCCTAAACACTTTCTGAATCTATAATCAAAATGTCGAAAAAGAGTTTGGAAGTAAGAAAATATCCTCATTTACTTTCGGACCCCCAAAAATTATTTCGCCCATTGTGCGAAAACAAGGAATTCTCCCGTGTTCTCACATACCTCATTGGAAAGCTCTTCGTAAACACTTTCAGAATCTATAATCAAAATGTGGAAAAAGAGTTTGGAAGTAAGAAAATATCCTCATTTACTTTCTGACCCCCAAAAATTATTTCGCCCATTGTGCGAAAACAAGGAATTCTCCCGTGTTCTCACATACCTCATTGGAAAGCTCTTCGTAAGCACTTTCAGAATCTATAATCAAAATGTGGAAAAAGAGTTTGGAAGTAAGAAAATATCCTCATTTACTTTCTGACCCCCAAAAATTATTTCTTATATTTGGGGGTCCGAAAGTAAATGAGGATATTTTCTAGATCGCAATCAGTGAGTCTCTTCTTGTATGAATGTACACCTCTTCTTGAAACGCAGAATTATAATCAGGAAGGACAAAGTGCCGTTTATTATTTAGATCCTCGATAAGAGGACCGTTCTGAGTTTCATAAATCTGTCTCTATATCAGTGGATTAGTGAGTCGCTAACGATTTAGAAATTCCCCGTCCAAAACTCTATCTGTGGGGTGATTGGTCAGGAGTTTTCTCTGGAATATGGACGCTTCATTGCACCGTTGGGGAAAATCCCATCAGAACTTCCATTATATGCTAGTCAGCGATCAGCCATCCTTTAGGATTAATTCGCCTATTGCAGTTTTTCCATGCAACCCTTCTTTCGAAATGCTGTTAATCTGTCTACAGATCGTAAATCACTCTCAGCCTTATTAGGCAGTGTTTAATCGTAGGGGTTTGGCCCCCATTTTGACGTTTTAGCTCTTGTGCAAAAAGATCTGTGAGAAAATTTGGACTCTCCAAAGTAGTTTCCGATCCCGGAATCAGAATTTCCTAGAAATTTAGCTCTGTTGTATATCTTTATAATTTTCCCTAGGATCTTAGGTTCCATGACAGCCGTTATCTCCGTCTTTCGTGTAAATATACATATTTCCGCTTTATCCGAGTTTTCATACAGTCCTCCATTCTGTGTCTAAATAAATAAATGGTTTTTCGTTACTTCCCATGACGGGATTAGGGAGAGCTTTTCACAACCAGTGAGCTGCGCGCGTTCTAGTTTTACACACACTGATGGGACTTACAGATTTACACCGGTTCCGAACGGTTTTTTGAGAATCTTTTTCATGGCTAAATACTCGATAATGTCGCCGTCACTAAGCAAGGTGACCGCCATCGAAAGAAATTTAAGGTGGTCAGAGCAGGGACCGACGGCTGTACTGACATGCTGTGTCCAGTTATAAAGGGTTTTCCAATAGGTACTTGACAACTTTGAATTTAATTTGTGAACGCACTATGTCACTGATCATCTAACTGTTACTTTCCTTTTTTTCAGTAAACTCAAAATTTTCATCATCGTAAGGTACACGAATGATCAACGTATGCAAATTATAAAAATGTACTACCGAAGTTCGGAGTCGGTGACCGCAACTTTAAGAGCGTTAACTCCAATTTTCGGTCGTTATTATCGACAAGTTTAGTGCAAAAATTTGAGTCTATATATTCATTGTGTGATGCTGCCGTGCCAGTGAGACAACTTGTTGGTCGAAGTGACGAAAATATCGCTGCCGCTCAGGCGTCCGTAGCAAACGATCCAAATCAGTCGATTCCGCGGCGTTCTCAAGAACTGAGTATCGCCAAGACCACTTTATGGCGAATTTTGCGTAATGAACTTGGCCTACACCCATACAAGATCAAGCTGACTCAAGAATTGAAGCCGATGGACCATTTGACGCGACGTACGTTCTTCGATTGGGCTCTGGAGAGATGCGCCAAGATGATGAATTTCATCGCAAAATCATCTTCAGTGACCAAGCTCATTTTTGGGTCAATGGGTTCGTCAAGAAGCAAAATGTGCGTTATTGGTTTGGTGAAAACCCACATGTGTTTCATGAATCACCACTTCATCCACATATATAACTGTTTGGTGCGGTTTGCATGCCGGCGGCGTCATTGGGCCATATTTTTTCGTCGGCAATAACGATCGTCACGTTACTGTGAATGGCGATCGTTATCGCGCCATGATTACCGATTATTTTTGACCCGAATTGGAAATCATGGACTTGGACGACATGTGGTTTCAATAGGACGGTGCCACACAGTTCACGTTACAATCGATTTATTGAAGAGTAAGTTTGGTGAGCGTATTATCTCAAGAAATGTATCAGTCACCGCCTTGTTTGTGCGATTTAACGCCTGTAGACTTTTTTCTTTGGGGCTACGTCAAATCATTGATATATGCCAACAAGCCGATGACGTTGGAAGACTCAGAGCCAACATTGAGCGCAAAATAGCGACTGTTACGGCCGAAATGTGTGACAGAGTCATCGAAAATTGGGTCCAACGAATCGACCGCTGCCGACTTGCCCGCGGCGGCCATATGAACGAAATCGAGTTCCATTCATAAATGTTTTGATTGTATTTCAAGTCGATCATAAAGTTTTGAAAATATCTCAAATGGTTTGCGTTTTATTTAAAAAAAAGTTGTCAAGTCCTTATTGGAAAACCCGATACAATAGTCCAAGTGCCCTTTAAGTTCTTCTGTAACAAAGTTCACCTAGTAAATAAAGTTGTTTCCCTATTCAAAATCTATGTTTGACTTTACTGGAAATTGGCATCATCAGCTGTAACCTGTTAGTTGTAATATACAAATCGGTCACTAAAATCCCTTTAAACACCAACATTGGAAGTCGTTTGACATTTAAGTGTAATTTGAAAGGAGAATGACATTTCAATGTCCCACAAACTGGCCGTACAACCTTAACTTCCTATTAATTCATTTTAAAATAATACCAATTGATTCTACTCACATTAAGGGGATCCGCCAATTGTGTGAAAAATGGATTCCAAACATAACCACCAGCTACACAACGGGTGACTGTTGGTTTTACAGCAGCGTCTACACCAACGGGATTAACGAAAATTTGCCAGTTATGATTGCGAGTCTAAAGACACAACCGGGAATTACATCATTATCCATCTTTACCTTCTCATCATTTCCCACACATACCATATTCCTATCATTTTTACCCGGATGTCGTAGTTTAACTTCAATTACAGTATCGGATTGACTGCCGTCATTATGAATCAGTTGAGTCATTTTTATGTAGCCATAAGCATAACCGGTCGGATGGTGGAAAGAAGCTATAGCTCGAATTTCGCGACCTTCGCTGGGCGAGTAGCCACGCTCCAAAGTACTGCAAGCCCAACGAGCATTGCGTTTTTTCTTGTGTATCACCACCGAGCGGCCAATGATGCTATTGACACCGAATAGGGGTAAATTGGTGTCGTTAAAGTTTCCTTCGTATTGTGTTAAGTAATCCAGTGTTCCAAATTTTCCACTCAAATCGCCCATTTCATACTGTTCTGTACTACCCTTACGAGGTGGAGGCGACAATTTGGGATTCACATTGAAAGGATTAAAGTGGCCATATAGAGTGGTATCTTCACAGGGAAAGGCTAAATTGGCCTCAACGGGTGTCTGTAAAGAAGAGAGAGAGAGAGAGAGAGAGGAGTGAAGTTATACATTTTTGCCAGAAACTTCAACAATTCCAATTGAAATTTAAAAATTATGAATTTAATTTTGAAAAATATCAAGTGAAATTTGAAAATTATATTTGAAATTTACATACATACATCAATTGGAATTTAAAATTTCTATTTGAAATTTAAAATATATCAATTGAAATTTAAAATTTGTCAGTTGACATTTAAATACTATTATCCGAATTTATGTATTAGTTTCTATTTCTTAATTTATATTAGAAATTTGAAATACATCAATTGCAATTTAATTTAAAATACGTGAGTTGAAATTTAAATATCATTATCCGATTTTATGTATTAGATTTTAAAATTTCAATTGATATCTATTAAATTTCAATATATGTCTTTTAAACTTCAATTGGTATCTATTAAATTTCAATTGATGTCGTTTAAATTTTAAATTTCAATTGATGTGTTTTAAATTTCAAAAGATGTGTTTTAAATTTCAATTGGCGTCTTTTAAAATTCAATTGATGTCTTTTAATATTCAATTATTGTATTTTAAATTTCAATTAAGGTTTTTTATAATTTCAATTGCTGTATTTCTAATTTCAAATAGAATTTTTAAATTGCACTTAATGATTTTTTAAATTGCAATTGATGTGTTTTAAACTTCAATTGATTTTTTTTTAAATTTCATTTGGAATTGGTGTAGAGTAGTTACAGTTCTTACCATGTGTATGTGATAACCACTGTTTTGCTCCAGGCCCTTAAATTGTACCTCTATATTACTGATGTCATATTCACTCTGTTGGGTCACCTCTACTTTACCGATCACATTGACATCGTCATCATTGGCATACCATTCCTTAGCGACGACTTTACGACGAAAATGTCCACCTATTCTGGAGTTTAGAAAAAGGCAGTACACCGGAAAAAATTAAAATCTTTTTCAATTAACAAATACGCGTTATTGAATTTTGCAGCTAAAAAATTTGTGGTATCAATGGTATCAGTGATTAAAATTCAGCAAATAAAATATTACATTAACTAGATTAGCCTTGGGGGATTACTCAAACATATATATATTTGTTGATCCAATTAAACATTTATTTGCTTTAGTTACAAATTTTTTAATTGAGTCAATGAAAAAGATAATTCAATATTTCATTTAATTTTGATAAATAGTTTAATTGCAACAATTTAGAGTTATTACTTTCTGTGTGTATAACGAATTTCCCAAAGAAGCGGCACATGATTCAAAACCCGCTTAAGTTATCTTGAATAGATTTCTGTTCAACAATGGATGGATACATTCATACATTTACATTAAATAATCCATTTGGAAAAATATTAGTTCGGAACTAGTATTTCTTCTCCATCGTTATCAGTTCCTAACCCGTTATACACTGGTGTCTAAGGAATTGGATACTTTCAATAGTTTGCCCACTTTTTCCTATTTAGTTGCGCATGTGTTTCTGTTCTGTTGTAGTTTCAAATGCAGTATTTCAAAACCAATTTCTAAGAACTAGGTCTGAATCTATATCCAATTTTCTAGCCAAAATATGATCTAATAGCTCTACTAAAGATCGAGTTAAATCGATGTGGATTATCCCGCGTGCATCCCAAAAAACTGTTGCCATCACCTTATTGGCCGACAAACGTACCTTGGCCTTCTTCGGAGCAGGTTCACCCGGAGAAACCCATTGTTTAGACTGCTTCTTGGTCTCCGGAGTGTTGTAATGGAACCATGTTTCATCCACAGTTACAAAACGCCCCAAAATTTCGGTTAAACAACTCCAAACAATCCTTTGAAGTCGTCACACGATTGCGTTTGTGGTCAATTGAGAGCAAACGCGGCACCCATCTTGCAGACAGCTTTCTTAAACCCAACTGATCATTTAAAATCGAAACCACACTGGCATATGAAATGCCAAATGCCTATGGCATCAACAATCTCACGCACTTTTACTCTTCGATCGGTCAACACCATATCGTAGATTTTGTCGACATTTTCGGGTGTATTGTTCAGCGTAATTTGTACTTGTGCGACCACTACGAAAATCAGTAAACCACTTTTTTACCATTGACATCGATGGTGCAGAGTCCCCATAGTATTTATCAAGCTTTTCGTTGGTTTGATTGACGGTTTCTTTCGAAAAAAATAATAGTGGTCCTCATGCAAACCCGAAAGAGCCTCGTAAACGCGTAAACCTCGCAAACTTACGCGGCAAACGTCATAACAAAGAAATTTCCCATACAAAGCGACTTGCACAAAAGTGGAAAGTCTTCAAGTCAGATTTGCTGCGCAAACGTGGGATGGAGAAACGTGTAAACTTTTGACATTTCGTTGTCATCTGACTAGGATGGATAAATAAGGTGATAGCACTAGAACAGTAGAAAAAGTACACATACATAATACATGCAATTGCTACTGCTACCACCTTATGTATCCATCTTGGTCAGCTGATATGGTTTTGAGCACAAATACGCTGAGCAACTTTACTTGGTGCCTCATGCAACGGTGCGAGGGAAACTTGCGCTGAGCAAAAGTTCTCGGCTTTCACGTTTGCATGAATGCCGCTAATGTTTAATGAGGACTCGAAATTCACTTTTTTCCATTTTTAAAAAATGCACGAGGTTGTATGTTTTGAACAGCAGTTAAACGCAAAATAAATGACGCAATTTGCTCAAAATTTGACAGTAGTCTATTAACGGGTGGTACTTGGTGGAAGCAGTGTTGCATTTCATATAACTACGAGGGAGGTTCGAAAAGTCACGAACTTATTGATCCGCCTCGTAATTAAATGCAACTCAATTATGTCAGTTCAATTCAATGCAGTTCAATTCAGTTCAATTCAATTCAATTCAATGCAGTTCAGTTCAATTCAATGCAATTCAATTCAATTCTTTTCAATTCCACTTAATTTAATTCAATTCAATTCAATACAATTCACTTCAATTGAATTAGATTCATTTCCACTTAATTCCATTTAACTCAATTCAACTCAATTCAATTCCACTTAATTCAATTCAATACAATTCAATTCAATTCAGTACAATTCAATTCCACTTAATTCAATTCAGCTTGATTCAATTCAGTTCAACTCAATTCAATTCAGTTCAAATCAATTCAATTCAGTTTTTTGATTCAATTCAATTTAATCAAATTGAATTTAATTCAATTCAATTCCATTCAATTTAATTAAATTTAATTCAATTGAATTCAATTCAATTGCACTTAATTCAATTCAATTCAGTACAATTCAGTTCCACTTAATTCAATTCAGCTTAATTCAATTCAATTCAATTCAGTACAATTCAACTCAATTTAATTCGATTCAATTCAATTCAATGTAATCTAACATATACTACGATTATACGAGAGCTTATATTGTGATATCATATCGCGATATGTCAAGCAAGTTCGTTTCACTTGCACGTACTTATTATCGAGATATGATATCACAATAAACGTAGCAGTGGTCTAATAATGTCTAACTATCTTCAGTTCTTGTTATCTTCATAAGAGAAATATTAACTAATATCATTTAGAAAGAAAATTTAATTACATATACATACATATGTACATGTGTATTAAGATCTGAATAATTGTGTTATACAGGGTGATTCAGGAAGTTCCTGACAAATTTCTGCAGCGTCTTCCTTGGCTTATTTCATGAAGAAAAGTCTACTAGGACCATGTCCGAAAATGCAAGGGTGCGAAATGGCAGCGGGTTCAAAATTTTGGGATTGGTGGTCGGAGGGTAGTAGGGTAAAGTTGCTAACTTCTGAGCCAATGGCACATATTAATTTGTTTTTGTAAATTAACACGTCCAAGATTTTATTTTATTGAAATTTTCAGAAATGGTCATAACTTTGGAACAGTAAGTCCTCTGGGCTTCGTTTAGGTAATTTTGGAAAGGTTAGAGGTTTTGCTATCTTTCAACAGAAAAAAACATAAGTTACCTGCCATCTGGCTGAGCAAATTGAGGTTATGTGAATTATTTTTTCCATTTTTTTCCGAAAGCTCTGTATCTCGGCGATTTGACTTTTTTCTACTTTTTTTTATATTGATTCTGAAAATTTCAATAAAATAAAATCTTTAACGTGTTAATTTACAAAAACAAATAAATGTGTGCCACTGGCTCAGAAGTTAGCAACCTTACCATACTACTCTCAGACATTTCCCACCCTTGCATTTTCGGACATGGTCCTTGTGGACTTTTCTTCATGAAATGAGCCAAGGAATACGCTGGAGAAATTTGTCCGGAACTTCCTGAATCACCCTGTATTTTCAGAATTATAATCCCAGGAAACAAGACAAGAAAATGTTATTTTGTGTTGATTTTGTATTAGTTTTTCTACAAAAGTGTAAACATATTGTTTTCCATGAAAAGTGGGAGAAGCGAGAAATCTATAAAACCGAGAACCGGTTTCCGAAAAATTGATTTTTCGAATAAACCGAAAACCGGTTATTCGAAAATGTTAGTTTTTTGAACACTCCACACACGACCCATTAATTCTTAAACGGTTTTATACCGGTTCCTAAGTCTGGGTTTACACATGCAACTTTAAGTCTGCAACTTTGAAAAACTCTACTGACATTCTTGAGTTCTAGGGAGAGAGAGTTAAGAAGAACGGAACGGGGCAAAAACTACCGGGTGCTCTGCATTTCGTTTTATTTTCATTCGCAATGATGTTGGTTGTAGAATAATTTGAGGTTTCTTTCTAATCGTTTGTATGTTTTTGATGGTTGAAACAACAACAATCTTATAGAATTACTGCAATGACAATTGCACGTATAAACACATGTTGCAACTTCAAAAGAGAATCGTAAAGAGCTGCAGCAGAGTTTTTCAAAGTTCCAGATTTGAAGTTGCCTGTGTAAACCCGGAGTGTAGGAACGAGTACTATCGCTGTTCTATCGCCGTTTATGTAGAAGCAACTGTCTCTTACTATACGCATACCCTTGGCGCTGACAATTGACACCTCTTCACCAGTCCTGCACTAGTTCCAAATCAAGTAATACAAAACCAATTCCTAAGAACTGTCCCATATAGATTTGTTTCGGATCTAGGCCCGATGTAAATGAGATCTAATACCACTACTGAAGAACTATTCACTTGCTCATATTTCACTAGTTCATGAACTAGTACAATTGGATTGGACAAGCTCCTCCACTGCGTACTGGTTCTCTACATATCTATTTCCTAAATTATTTCTCAACCAACTAAAGCCCGTGTTAGACTATTGTTGTATAAAACGATTCACTGAGAGAGAAATGCAATGAAACTCTCTTTCATTTGACAGAAATCGTTGTATCATTCTGATTGCGATTTACACTATCAGTTTTGGAGAATGCGAAAACAGCTGTCTGCAAAGTGACAAACAAAATACAAGAGTTATGAAATGAAAATAGAATAGAGCAAAAAGCAAATTGCGAACAAAGATTAAAGATTTGAAGAAAAGTGACAAATTAAACGATGTTATTACCGTTTTATTTGTTTTGATAGTTTCATTCAAAATGCAACACTGATCGCATCATTTTTTAGGGAAACTCAAAAATGAGAGAAATCTAACAAATCTGTACACATTTTTTCGTCAAATCGTTCTCCTCAAGTTTACACTACTCCATCCGCTCTCATCAAATGAAAGTTTTGACATTTCCAACGATTTATCTAATAGTCTAACACGGTCTTAAGTAATATATGTGAGAGCTTGTGAGAAGCTCTGCCTTGTTCCTTCATGGAATATAATAGTAATATTTTTTTGTATTAATTCTTTAAGTAATATCTGCTGAATACTTACATTGAACACGCCAATCGCTCTCCCCTTGCCTGTGGACCAAAATCATCATATATTACCAACGATTTCCCCAGAATATTATGGCTTCCCGATAGTGGAAGATTGGTGTCGGTAAAAAAGAGACGACTTATTTCTTGGGCCTTTTGCTTACTGCCCGCTATATTCAAGGCCCCCATGCGAATATCTAGGGCACCAACTTTACACATATGCGGCAAGCGAGCACTACAAAAGTCATCCGCGGAACGATTACCCCAATCGACTTTGTGGGGATTAAAAACACTACCCGCAGAGATGCAACGGTTTTGCCAATCGTAGAAATCTTTGCCGGGCGCACTACTGTGTATGGCCCATCGATGGGAGAAAGTGTTATTCTGGGTCGATCCATCCGCATGTATCATATATTCAAATATCACGGTTGTATCTTGCCAAGGTTCTTCGGCTGGCTGGCGAAACAACACCCGGCCCACAATGGGATAACGAAACAAAACTTGGGCTGTAAACATTTGCTTTTGATAGACGTCATTCGCTTGATATTGATTGATATTGCCACAATCCCAGACCTTTTCAGTTATATTATCCAAATTGGTACGATCATATTGATAGATCACCATACTTCTATAGGCTATACTATCCAAACCCTGCAGGGGTAGAAATACATCCCAATATAAACCGCTTAACTCGGAACTGGCCCCGGGTAGGAAGTAATGATGGTAATACTTTTTATTGCGACTCTGTAATTTGCCAGTTATATCGCCTACCGGATATTGATCCTGGGTACCAAAACCTGCTGGTGGTATTTGATCTTTCTCAATTTGTTTCGGATTGTACAGTGAGCCGGTGGAATCACAATAATCGGGCTTACCCAACTTCAGGGGTACTGGAGGAATTTGATGTATGCGATAGCCAGCTATATCTTCGGCGTATTTCCGGGCAACAGTTTCATCTTTATCGCCGGCTGTACTTATGGAGAAATTTAGGAAAGTCGGATCGAATTTAGAGCGTTGTGTCATAGTTATTTCTCCTTTAATTCCCCCGTGATTAACAAAAGATCTGAAAGAACAAAATCACTGATAATAAAAGGAAATTTCAAAAGTGGATATTTCTGAACTCACTTGTAATTTAAAGGTTTCACTCTACGAATCTGTGTACAAGCCAAATAATTATCTGGATGCTCATCCTCGAACAATACCAAGTACAAGGTTCGATGTGGCACCGTTAGATCCGACGGCAACAGTGCCAGTTTTTCATCTCGAAACACCACACGTTGTGGAGATCTCAGGGCATTCTTGGCAACACGCAATTTACCCAAACGACTGTCTAAATCACCAATGCCACGCCCTTCTCCTTCACCGGCCGGATCGAAAACCAATTGTAGGAAATTGCAATTATCCTCGGTACGATGATGATCATATTTAAAGATATCGGTAACAAAAATCTTCCAATGATGTTTGGTCATTGGCTGCTTGGGATCCGCACTTGCGGGCTGCGATTGAATATGATACAGATCGGAATAAATAAGCGTGTCACCGACAGATTCTTCTGTCGGAGCCAACCATCGGAAGTAGACGGAACCTGCTAAGGGCGAATTAAACCGGGCCTCGGCCATATGTTCCACAGATACATGAATGGTTGTTATTGTGGCACAAACACGGGCATTGCGTGTAATTTCTGTTAACAGTAGTGATTTGCCCCAAATGCCTTGTTCACCTGGAAATTGGAGAGAAGCGCAATGTGAAATTGTCTATTTTATTTTGACTCGAAGATTGAAAACACACCACTCATGGCGATGTTGCAATTAGTTGCGACGCATAGTAGGTCAGAATTGCTTTTCATTGACGAGAAGTGTATAGATTTGGACTAAACATTTTGAGCTCTGTATAAAACCGATTTTAGATAAGGTGTCAAGGATTATTGTGATACATCAACATTGAAGATCTCAGAGAGAAAATTTTCCAAAATTTGGAAAACTGCTGTTTTCTACATAGATACATTTCAATAATCATTGACTTCTTATCTACAACCTATTTTTAAAGAACTCAACAATTTTTACTACATCAAAAGCTGTAGACTTTTGGCCAATAAAAATTGATTCTCAGCCACTTTGCGACGGAACAATAGATAAATATAGGTGGAGTGGTGATGGAGATATATCAGTCGAATTGTCTGTTTTATACAGAAATTAAAAGTTTTGTCACTCGTGTGAATTTTTTCGTCGTGTCATCGAATGATTTCATCAAAAGTGAGCTAACGTACAAATTTATCACCTCAATGAGACATAAGTTGTGTATCTGTGTCGAATACGTTTTAAAACCCTGACTTGGAAACAGAAGCATCCATATAGTAATGACGTATCGGCATTATAGTCATGCCCTTCATTTGCCAATTTTAAAATTTCATGCACTTCGACGAAAAATTAATAAATTTCTATAATAAAATAACTTTATTGGAGTAGAATCAGCATTGCATACGTTAATTCCATGGCTCTGTTCCATATAATGTAGTTTCGTCGCATAAACGACAGTTTTGTTGTAGGAAATCACTTGTTTCATCAACTGTAAAGTTTTGACAAAACACCATAATAAGTAAAGGAAATATTAGAAAAAGTATTTCCTCATACTTTTTTAAAATACTTAAAAATTTTAATATTTAACACTTTTTTATGCAGAACGTTTGATTAATTTATTCGTTGCATCAACGAAAGTTAAGTTGTTGCAGCAATGCAACGATGAACGGTCTTAAAAGCTTATATAATATTTTCGACTGCAGCGGCGACAATATCGCTTCGGGTGGACGAGACTTTTCATTGCAATGACAACAAACTAACGAACATGTTCATCTCTGCAGCGAACCGATTTTCCTTTCAGTGTAAGCGAAATTTGGTAACAGGTGGATACGATTTCATTTGTAGATGTTAGATCTTTATTACGATATGATGCACCGAAATAACAAATTATAACCTCGGCAAAAAATTTCATCAAAAGTGATGTAACGTATAGAATTCATATTTGCAAAGCAAACATTTTTTTGCAGTAGTGAACAGTTTCGGAATGACTACGATATACCTGGGCCCTAAATCCGATGACGTCTTGTATTGCAAAACTCTCAAAATAATCCGAAAGAATTAACTAACACTTATTGATCACTCATTTAGTTATCGAGATATCTTTGTTGAAATTAGAGGGTCCAAAATAATGGTTTATCGGTTTTTATCGAAAATATACTTTTCTTGTTGCAAAACAACGCATAAATTAATTTCCTTTTTTGATCTATATATTTGATTAATGACGATAAGCCGTCACTTTCGAGACTCTAGTTTTATTTGAATTAACGTTGACTGTGTTTTTTTATGCAAAGTATATTTCCCAAAAAACCGATAAAACAGAAATTTGGACACTCTAGTGGAAATTTTAAACATCGATAACTTTATTTACAACTTCCTAAAATAAGCCGAAAAAATTAAATAAAAATTTTCGATAACTCAGCTATCGAAATCATCCTAAAATTAAATAAAACTTATCGATATCTCATTTCGTTATCGAGATATCTAGGTCTGATGTTTAAAATCCAGTATTTTGTTGGCAATTTTACTCGACAAGTTATTTTACAACTAAATCCAATTAAAATAAGCGGACTAAATGAAATACAATTTATCGATAACTGGGTTATTTATCAACATATGTGGGGTTGTAGTTTTAAAAATCGATAACTTTTATTTACTATTGTTTATGCAAAGACCTAAAATAAGCCAAACAAATTAAAAATATCGATAACTGAAGTTTTAATCATCGATAACTTTCGTTGCTGCAGCAAAACAACTGAATGTTCAAACAAACTGGTGTGACAATTTTTCTCGTCGGGTGTATGCAATTTTGCATTGTAGTAATTTAAACATCCTCACAAACATGTTCATCTCCGCAACGAAGCTTTTTTCCATCCGGTGAAGGCCAAAGCTGCTAACGACTGGATACGATTTAATTTGTAGGCGTCAGATCTTCAACACGATGTGATTTGAAATTATTTCTCAATAATAGTTTGTACTTTCTCCACTGCACTTAAATAGCAAATTAACACCCCGATAACAAGTTTCATCTAAACTGAGCTAACGTACATACTTCATCGCTTCAAGGTAAAATTTGATTTGGCGGAATGAAGAGTTTCGGCGTGAGTATGATATCCGAGAACCCTTAATCCGATGATTTTTCAAAATATGTTAAAAAGAAATTAATACAACTTGTCGATAATTAATTTAGTTATCGAGATATCTGGGCAGAAGTTGTGAAAATGGAGAACTTTTTTTAAATTTTCATCTTTTTGTAAAGTAAGCCGAAAAATTAAATAAAAGTTATCGATAACTTAGTTATCGAACTAAGTCGAACAAATGAAATAAAACTTGTCGAGAACTCATATCTGGGTCTGAAGTTTAAAAATCCGTAATTTTTATACCATTATTCTCGACTGGCCATTTGACAATTTCAACTCCCTAAAATATGTGGGGAACATTAAATAAAAGTTATCGACAACTCTCTTATTTATCGACAAATCTGAGTTTGAAGTTCTCAAAGTCGTTAACTTTTTACCATTTTTTTAAAACTCCCTAAACAAGCCGAAACAAATTAGTTAAAAGTTTTCGATAACTCGGTTAGTTATCGAGAGGTCTGGGTTTGAAGTTTAAAGCATCGATAACTGTTTTTACTATTTTACTTCTCCAGCTGTTTTACAACACAAGTCCCTATAATAAATCTGAAAAAATTAAATAAAAGTTATCGATAACGCTTATTTATCGAGATATCTGGGTCTGAAGTTTTATAAATAAATAAATGGTTTCCCATTACATCCCATGAATGAATTGGGGGAGCTTCTCACAACCAGTGAGCTATCCACTTTCTTGTTTTGCACTCACTGATTGGGCCCTACAGTTTTACACCGGTTCCGAATGGTATTTTGATAACCTTTTTCATGGCTAAGTACTCGATAGTGTCGCCGTCACTATGCGAGGTGACCGCCGCCGTAAGAAATTTTAAGGTGGTCAGAGCAGGGTTCGAACCCAGGATCGACCCAGGATTTATGAGAGGCGGGCACACTACTCATTGTACCACCGACGGCCACGAAGTCTGAAGTTTTAAAAACCAATAATTTTTTACCCTTTTTTATAAAACTTCCAAAAATAAGCCAACAAATTTGTGTAAAAATTATCGATATCTCGCTTATTTATCGACATGTATGGGTTTGAAGTTTTAACCATCGATAACATAAATACCATTTTTTGTACAACTACAACTCCTTAAAACAAACCGAAATTAAATAGAAGTTGTCGATAACTCGGCTAATTAGTGAGATGTCCGGGTTTACATTTTACTCCACCAAATATGTGACAACTTCCATTACTCGCTTATTTATTAGCATATTTGAGTTTGAAGTTTTAAAAATCAATAATTTTTTACAATTGTTTAAAACTTCCAAAAATAAGCAAAAGGAATTAAATAAAAGGTTTTGATATCTCGGTTTTGATATCTGGCCAGAGCAGGGTTCGAACCCAGGATCGACCCAGGATTTATGAGAGGCGGGCCAACTAATCATTGCACCACCGACGGCCACGAAGTCTGAAGTTTTAAAAACCAATATTTTTTTTACCCTTTTTTATAAAACTTCCAAAAATAAGCCAACAAATTTGTGAAAAAATTATCGATATCTCGCTTATTTATCGACATATATGGGTTTGAAGTTTTAAAAATCGATAACTTTGTTATCCCTTTTACCCGGCCAGCGATTTGGCAACTACAACTCCCTAAAATAAAAGTTTTCGATAACTCGCGTATTTATACTCGCTTAGTTATTGAGATATCTGGGTTTGAAATTTTAAATATCGTTAACTTTTCTACTGTTTTACTCGACCAGCTATTTGACGACTACAACTCTATAAACCCCACATTTTTTGTATAACACCCTTAAATTAGCCGAACAAATTAAATACAAGTTATCGATAACTCGCTTATGTATGGACAAGTCTAGGAATTTTAAAATTGGTAGTGTTTTAGCATTTTACTCGGCCACTTGATATTTTTTACCATTTTATCCGACCAGCTATTTGACAACTACGACTATCTAAAATCAGTGGGAATAACTAAATAAAAGTTATCGATAATATATATTTGGTTTAAAAGTTTAACAAATTGATAACTTTTTGGCAGCAGGTTCAAAGCCGGCTGAGTGGCTTTCTCATATTAGTTTTTGTTTAGCGTTTTGACTAATTTAGGCAGTTTTTACTCTGGTGTATAGGTGGTTGTTCTCGTTAAGTCCGGTATTGTAAAAACATATCGATTTTTCTAAATTTCAACACCCGATATCTCGATATCTAAGCCAATTTCGAAAAATGTTATTTACTATTTACGTCTTAGTTTGGGGTGGTGCTACTAGAAAATATTATCAATCGAAGGTCCTCGAATATCGCACTCTCTCGACCGTATCGCACATCCATCGATATTGTCGTTGCTGCAATAAATATCTACTTTGGGGCGATGAATATAGACGTTAGCTCAGTTTTAATGAAACCTTTTTCTTCCTTTGTACAATTTGAAAACGTAATTTTATTTCCAACTATTTCATAGCTCAATGATGTTACTTTTGATTACAATTTCAGTCACATAACACTTTAGCTTTTTAACGATGATTTCGCTCATTACACAATGGGTTAATATGTAGTTGCAACCTTCTTCGATTGACTTACCTATCAATTGCATTTCCCTTAACCACGTAGATGATTGGTTTCCGGGTAAGACGATATATTCCAAATCGCCATCAAAGGTGAGGATTTTCTCACCCAACCGCTCCAGTTCGCATCTCTCATTCGTATCGGTATTCGTGTAGTCTACGGGAAATTTTCTTACCGACCAACTCCAGACCTGATCGGGATGTTGTAAAGTGGTCTCCAGACTGGATATAATTTCTACATGACTAGTATTCACTTGGCGGAAAGTTATTTCTCCATGTAGGCCATGTTGTGAAATATAGGCAATTAAATGTTGGCCTAAAGTATATTAAGTTAAATTATAAAACAATAAATACGTTTCGGACATGATTCACTTCTTTGGTTTGGGAATATTTTGAGACATACCCGTAACTTGTGACGCAATACAGATTAAGCTAAAGCTAAAGAGTACAAAGTGTTTGTTGGCAAAAATCATATTGAGTTGAATTTCTTTATTGTTATTTAACTTAATTGTTATAATTTTCTTCAAATTGTTTTGGCTTAAACAATTTCCTGCAGATTTCTTCACTTTGACTTAAAAAGTTTCATTTCACTTTCACATTTTTTTTGTTTTTCTTCTTTGTTGTTGCTCTTTTGTTTGAAGTTTTTTCTTTAACGTCAGCAAATGTGAGCGATAACTACGATGGCGGCTATAACTGCGCTCAATGGTGGCCTAAACTGAACTGCGAGAGTTGAATCGAAACCTGGCTTCAACATGCAAGCCATTGTGTTGAAGGTCTACTTGTTGTTGTTTCCCTCGAATGATGGTCGAAAGCGGATATGGCAAATTGAGTATTCGAAGTTGCGCATGCTCTGTTTTTAGTTTTGTTTAGTCTCACATATTTTATTTCTCTTGCGGTTTTGTTTTGATCGTGTCATACGTAAAGTGAATATTAATTAGTTGGATTTGGTTTAAATCAGCTGTTGGTTAGTTTTGGCTGTTTTATTTTGTTGCGACTTTCCTTACCGGTTTGTGTTATTCAATGTGTTTGTTTGGTTTATTAAATACAGGGTATTTCAATATTTTTTCATAAAGGTATTGAGACTAAATGAGAACTAAAGGGAATCCAAAAATAACTAAAAAAATAAATGCTTCCCGTTATATGCCATATGGTGACAGGGGAGAGCTACTCAGAATCGGTGAGTTGTGGGCTTGGTATTTTTGAACTCACGAAATCACAGACCGGTGGTGCAATGGTTAGTGTGCGCGGCTCTTGTACATGAGATCCTGGGTTCGAACCCTGCTCTGACCACCTTCAAATTTCTTTCGGCGGCGGTCACCTCGCATAGTGACGGCGACACTATCGAGTATATAGCCATGAAAAAGCTTCTCAAAATACCGTTCGGAATCGGTATAAAACTGTAGGTCCCAATCAGTGAGTGAAAACTAAAAAGCGCACAGCTCATTGATTGTGAGAAGTTCTCCCCGGTCCCTTCGTGGGATGTAATGGGAAACCATTTAACCATTTATTTTTATTAATCACAGACCTACAGTTTTACATCGGTTCGGAACGGTTTATTGTAACGAAGTTCCTTATCGCACGTTGCGGGATGGGGGCTAAATGAACAAATTTTAAACAACTTTTTTTTAACTACTTTATCACAACCCATTATTATCAACTATATTGGGTACTTTTGTTTTGGTTTGGTTTAAAGGGAAGTTTTCTAGGTGGAGCCCGTGTATTACATTTTGTGGTTTTGGACCCAATAAAAAGTAAATTTAGAAAAACCAAAGCACAACACTGGCAAATCCATAAAATACAACCCTTAGCATGGAATTACATTTGGCAGCAAACTTACTCTTACACTCGTACTTTGGCTTGGTTTGTGTCTAGACTAACATATATTTGTTTACTGGGAATTTTCTTTCTAGGTGGAGCCAGTTTATTACATTTTGTAATTTTGAACCGAATAAAAAGTAAATTTAGAAATCGAAAGTGAAAGAAGTTTAAAAAAATAACATTTTCTTAAATAAGTGCCTTTTCTTAAAAAAAGTAAATTTTCTCAAAAAAAAAATCATATTCTTAAACAGAGTACCTTTACTTAACAAAATACCTTAACTTAAAGAAGTACCTTTGCTTAGAAAAGTAAAATTTTCTTACAAAAATACATTTTCTTAAAAAAAGCAATTTTTGTAAATAAGTAACCTTTTTAAAAAAGTACATTATCTTACAACAAATTGCCGTTTCTAAAAAAATCTTTTCTTTAAAGAGTACCTTTGTTGTAAAACAAAATAACTTTTCTTGAGATAAGTACCTACTCTTAAAATTGTACATGTTCTTTGAAAAAAAATGCTTTTCTTCAAAAAAAAATTACCTTCTCTTAAAAAAAAAATTACTTTTTACTTTCTTAAAAGTACCTTTTCTTAAAACTAAAATAATACACTTTCTTTTCTTTTCTTGAGATAAGTAGCCTTCCCGAAAATAAGTAAATTTTCTAAAAATAACCTTTTCCTAAAAAGAGTACTACTTCTTTAAATAGTACCTGTTCTTAAAAAAGTACTTCTGTGTAAAATAAATGCATACTCTTAGGCTTTTTCTTAGAGAAAGCACTTCTTATTAAAAATGGTAGCTTTTCTTAAAAAACATTAGCTTTTAATAAAAGAAGTACCTCTCATTAAAGAAGGGACCCTTTCGGGAAAATATAGTACATATTCTTAAAAAGGGACCTAAAAATATATTTTATTTTTAAAAAAAAATACAGTCAATAAATAAAAAATTTCTTAAAAACAATTTAACATTTTACAAAAAGTATAATTTCTTAAAGATCCATTTAAATTATCGTATTTTTCAACGGGCGGCTTAGGCGTGTTGGAACTAACTAGTACATAATATATAGCGAAAAGAACTTCGTTCCAACTGGGTGTCCCGTGAC
This sequence comes from Phaonia tiefii, assembly GCA_963931995.1. Lineage (NCBI taxonomy): Eukaryota > Metazoa > Arthropoda > Insecta > Diptera > Muscidae > Phaonia > Phaonia tiefii. Next base: position 83,871,315 of record OZ008367.1, on the reverse strand, counting down.
ACCTAAACTAGCCGACCTGACGTATACTTATAGATTGTGCGTATAGATATTTTGGTGAAAAGTGGCAACCTTATAAAACATACATATGTTTTAAGTTTCTAGGCGCCACGTAGCTTAGTATTTTTATTTGAGCCATCAAAGTAAACGATCTCGCTGAATTTGTAAACATGGAAATAATTGGTCACCGCTATGTAATTCAATATTTCCATTTGGAAGGTCTCAGTCCAAGCAATATTAAAGACGAGCTAGATTCTACTCTGGGGGAGTCTGCTACTACGTTTACGACTGTAAAATATTGGGTAGCAGAGACAACACGAGGCCGTACAAGTGGTCGACCAATTGAAGTGTTCACTCCAGACTCCGGTTAAGAAAATCCACAAAATTGTATTGGATGGTCGTCTACTGAAGATGCGTGAGGTAGCTGAAATGATAGGCATTCCAAAAAGTGCTATACATCATATATTGACCGAAGATTTGAAGATGAGAAAGCTGTGCGCTAGGTGGCAAATTGAGCCGTCTACAACTCATTCTCAGAAAATTTTCAAATCGGGTGAGTAGTTTTGATGTTGGCGGCTTAAAAAGGTTAAAAAACTGCGTTTTTTTAGTAAAAATGTGGCAGAAAAATTCTTGTAAAAATTCATATAAAATATAAAACGCGATGTTAACAGCGATTTTGGTTTTTTTACGTATAGCTGGCATTTTTCCAAAGAAAATAAGCACTTACTTAACAAAATCTGACAACAAATGGCGGACTTATAATTTTTTTGGTAAAACACCGAAATTCCGCTATTTCACGATATTTTGATTTTCATTATTTGCACAGCTTACCTACCCAACGCAAACGAATAAATACATTTGAACTTAATTTAAAATAAACAAATTAGACTTAGTATATTATTTTTTAATTTATTTAGAGCACTACATACTCAATGTATGGCACAATTAGAAATGGATGTGCCAGGTTAGCTAAACTAACGAAATTAACCAAATCAACGCCCATAAAAAATGAGTAGAAACAAAGATATAACTGTACATTTTATGCCATGTGGAAAAACAGCTGACTTCTTCTTTGTTTTTTGTATGCGCTGCAATTGATCTCACGTATTAGGGTCCAAATGTAGTCACCCATCATAGCCGTGTCATAGATGCCCTGATAGCGTCGTTCCATAGCCTTCAATTCCTGATGAAAGCGCTCGCCGTGTTCGTCGCTCACGTCTCCTAAATTCTCAGGGAAAAAATCCAAATGAGAATGCAGAAAGTGTATTTTAAGTGACATGTGCACTCCTACCCAAAAATGAAAAAAAACGAGAATTAAAACGCTATTTAAATTAACATTTGTTTCAAAAAAAACCTACCCATTGCTTCATAGTTCTTTACCAGATCCTCAACTATGTCCTTATAATTATGGCTTTTGTTGTTTCCTAAAAAGTTTTCCACAACAAGCCTGAAGGAATTCCATGCTGCGGCTTCGATGGGTGATAACAGCTTCGGGAATGTTTCATCTTTCAACATTTTTTTTATATCGGGTCCTGCGAAGACTCCTTCTTTAATTTTTGCCAGCGAAAGGTAAGGGAAAATTGACCGTAAATAGGCAAAAGCTTCACCTTCTTTGTCCAATTTTTTGGCAAAATTTTTTATCAAACCCAATTTTATGTGCAGCGGCGGAAGTATTATATTTTCACGGTTCTCTATTAGTGGTTTGCGCTGAACATTCGCTTCTCCAACTACAGGTTTCGTTCGTTCCGGCCATTTTTTTTGAATATAATGCTGATCATCAGCGCGGCTATTCCAAAGGCACAGAAAACAGCAATGTCGCGTATAGCCTCCTTGGAGTCCATACAGAATGGCCACAACTTTGAGGTCGGCGCATATTTTCCAATTATATTTGCTATACTCTATGCATTTCAGCAAAATGTTCATAGTTTCATAGTTCTCCTTTGAATGAACCGCATGAGCAATAGGAAGAGATGGCTTTTCATTCCCATTATGTAAGAGAACTGCCTTCAAGCTCTCTTTGTTGCTGTCAATAAACAACCTCCATTCATTGGGGTTGTGAATTTGGTGAAGCTCTTGGAACAAGCCGGAAATGTCGCTGCAAAAACATATTTGGTCTTTCTTTGTATAAAATTTTGCATACTGCTGGTGACGCTTCCTGTACGCTGTTACTTTCACTTCTGAAGCCGCAAATCCGCACTGTACCATCCGAGACGCAAAAAGTTCGGATTTCTCCTTAGTGAGACCAAAATCGCGCACCCAATCGTTTAGTTCGGCCTGTGACAGTAATTTTCGCTTTCTGCACGCCCCAAATTCGCTTGCACTTGACTCGGACTCTTGATCTGACGATTCTGCTTTTTGAAGAGATGCACCAGGGCACACTGGATATGGTACATCATTCGAATGTGGTACTGGAAGTGCAAACGATCCCACTTGAGCGTAGTTCCATTTTAAAAATCTCCCTACCCCACTGTTTGTGGTGAGGCAAAAATAACAGTCTGTGGAATGGCATAGCGGCTTTTTCCACATCATTGGTGTATCGAATTTCATATGGCGCCTAAAATTAAAATAAATTACTATATTTGCTTTGCTTAATGTGTTTAAATAAAAATTCTTACCTTCCGCCAGCTGCCCAGTTGGTTAGGATTATATAGCAAAGATCACATAGCGACTTAGGTGTCCATGATTCTGTGATATTTGGTGAAATACCAAAATAATTCAAATAGTGCAATTCCACTGCTGGAGTAAACGTGTGTGCGTGATTATTCTTTATAAACTCGCCACAAACATTGCAGAAATTGTCTGGATTGTTCAAACACTCGAACACACGTAGTCTTTTACTCATTGTCTTACTTGTTGGGTAGGTATTACATATATGCACTTAAATTCAATTTGTTTCAGTTTTTACTCGTACTACTCACGTTCGTAGACACTTGTTGAATGACAAAAAACGATAAATGAACACCTATAAATACTATACCTGGCTATATACCTGATTCAGCAAGTGTGCGTTTCAAATTGTGGAAAAGTTTCCAAATAATGACCACTCACAAATGTGGGGGGAATTTCTGTAAAAAAATCCGATACAGGTAGCCATCGGGAAAACACACATCAATAAAAAAGTGTAATTCTCTTTAATTGACTGTGAACGGAGTAGCAGTCATAAAGGAACACGAAGAGCGTCCACGCACATTCAGAAGCGTATATCATAAAAATTAAATAACTATTTGTGTATTACTTATTTTTTTTAATTCTGAGAATCATAAAAATTACGTAAACGTTTTTTCCAAACAATTTTGTACATGTAAAGTGGGTTTGCCAAAATTCGTATCGTCAAATGCACCTGTGTTTCTATGTTCTGCATTTTCATTATACCATTTTCTTAAAAACATCGACGAAACGTCCCTACGGTATTGTAAATAGGTTTTTTACAATTATGAAATATTTGTGTTATTAATATTAATTTAAAATTTTTATCAAAACTGCTAAGTGCTGTGACATTTGAAAAAAATTTCCAAAAAAAAAAATTGCTGATTTCACTAAATTTTTGAAATTTCACGTCCCTTGCCAGAACAGAAGACATTAACCCAGGGTGGTGAAATTTTGAACAGAAGTAACTTATGTATAGGAGCAACTGTTCCGTTCTATTCCAAAAGGATTATAAAAAACTTGCTTTTTCGATCCCTCCTAGTAGGTTAGCTGTGCAAATAATGAAAATCAAAATATCGTGAAATAGCGGAATTTCGGTGTTTTACCAAAAAAATTATAAGTCCGCCATTTGTTGTCAGATTTTGTTAAGTAAGTGCTTATTTTCTTTGGAAAAATGCCAGCTATACGTAAAAAAAAATCGCTGTTAACATCGCGTTTTATATTTTATATGAATTTTTATATGAATTTTTCTGCCACATTTTTACTAAAAAACGCAGTTTTTTAACCTTTTTAAGCCGCCAACATCAAAACTACTCACCCGATTTGAAAATTTTCTGAGAATGAGTTGTAGACGGCTCAATTTGCTTTAATTTGAGTAGTAGTAGGATCAAATACGTCAAAGAAGACGAAAGATATGCTCAAAATTGTAAGTGTACCTCCAAAAATTTAAAAAAAAAAATTCAAAAATTTGTATCTCGAAAACCAATCAACAGAAAAATTTTTAAAACTCATTTTCGTGTTTAGTAGGTCAAAATCAATGAGAAAAAGTATGCTCGAAACAAATCACAGAGAAAATTTTGTTATTTGTGACCTAGTGTAATCATATAGTTGCAAGTCCTAAACTAAGACACTAGCATGTTTACTTGCAAAGATGCATACTTTGACGTAGATGCATATGCGAGTACATCCCTATCATCCATATTCTAACGTCGAAGCATTCGTGTGTTACCTGCCAAAAGTCCCAACCGAACGATTGACGACTGAAGGCATGCAATTAAGTGCAACAGATCAGTCAACATAAGAAACACTCAATTCATACACGCTGAAAAACGGACCAGCAACATATTCATGGAACCTTGTACATGTTTACAGGCGTTGTTTTCATGAATTGAAGATCATCTGCTTTTTTGTTTCTTTGTTGTCTGTCACGTTATAGTTTTCAGCAGTTTTCAACAAACAAAGCCACATTTGGGTCACAAAAACATATATTATAACCTACTACTCATTATGTCTCCAACATGTAATATTGAATAGCAAACGCAATGTGCTTGGACACAAGTATACTATATTTGTAACAAGCTACAAACACGTTATATTTGCATCCAAATAACAACAACCACAAAACAGATCTTTCAGCGTGTATTCAGCGTGCCGGTCTTGATCATCACGGAAGAAGTACGGCCCAATGACGCCGCCGGTCCATAAACCGCACCAAACCGTAATTTTTTCGGGATGCAATGCTGACTCATGGATTACGTGTGGATTGCTGTCTGACCAATAACGCATATTTTGCTTATTGACGAAGCCATTCAGCCAGAAATGAGCCTCATCGCTGAAGACCTTAAATTGGACGTAGCGCTCTGAAAGTTGAGGCCACTGACTCCAAATTTCGGTAGTAAATTTTAATAATTTCGACTCGTTGTTGGCTCGTATATCTTTCCACGATGAAATGGCAAACCTTACTGAAGAGAAATGTCAAAAGAGCGGGAAAAAATATGGCATCGTTTGCTGTCCCTATCGATTTACTTTTGTAGCGTCTCTGTTAAAAAACCCTTTATTTGTATCACAAACACAGATATATTTGGGTCGCAAACACATATTTTATAACATATTAATCATTGTGTCTCAAACATGTAATATTGAATAGCAAACACAATGCGTTTGTGCAAAAGTATATTATATTTGCGAAAAGCTCCAAACATACTTTATATTTCCATCCAAACAACAAAAAAGACAGATTTTTCAGCGTGTACTTAGTTGCATAGTAAAATAATCAAGTAGTAGCAGTAGATGTAGTTGCTGTTGTAGGCAGCAACAACAGGCATTTTTTTGTTTCAATCTTGTAAATTGTCAATCTATATAAGTACACGTAAATATACCAACAACACAGGAATACAAAAAAGTACAAAAACAAAGTATAAGTACATATTAGTTTGACTACTTAACCGCCCAGCAAAAAGGTGTATACCAATTACCAGAATTTCCACCAGAACTACGCGGTAAGAGGTAGTGCAAATTTTGGATCTGCACCACCGCTTTTTACATAGTGTTGTCCTTGGAGGGTAGTACTCCTAATTTGGCTACTTTTCAGTAGAATAAATTCTGTTCCTTAGCGCGACGATTCAGCTCAAAAATTAGCACGATGGTAGCACGTCCGACTAGCTAACGGCAGTTGGTGAAGGTGCTGGGTTCAATTCGCACTAAATCAAACTTTGTTGTTTTTAAGCGATTTGCAATGTGTCGATTAAATTTGTAGTTATTTTTAAAAAAAATTGCTCAATGTGGCAAGTACAGGTGGCGCAAAAGTAAACTTCCGATGTTTTTTGGCTGTAATTTAAAAAAAAAATGAAAAACTTTTATTCTTCTTGTGGATTATTTTTATTTGGTCTTTTAATTTTTTTTACATCAAGTCGAGAATATGATGTCATGTAAATGGCCGCCGGCACAGTTGATTGTCATTTGAGCCCTTTTTATGGCATTTTCCTTCACTTTGGCCAAAGGTCCTCACATTCTTGACGGATATTGTCTTTAAGAGCTGCAAGAGTCTGAGGCTTGTTGACATAAACCCGCGACTTCAAAAAGCCCCACAAAAAGAAGTCTGGAGCGGTCAATTCAGGCGATCTTGCTGGCCAGTGCAAATCGCCAAAACGGGAGAGTAGGCGCCCGGGAAATGCATCCTTCAGCATATCGGTTGTGGCACGTGCAGTGTGTACCGTTGCACCGTCCTGTTGGAACCACATGTTTTCCAATCCCAATTCATCAAGTTGCGGCAAAAAGAACTCGTTGATCATTGCTCTGTGGCGTGGCACGTCGTCTGGTCGATGTCGACGGCGCTTCCATGACATCGTCGGCTACAGCAGCAATATTCTCTGCAGAACGGCTACTCTGGGGTCTGCCACGCCTGGCAGCATCTCGAGTTGTGCCAGTCTCTTCGAGGCGAGCGGCTAAACGTCGCAGTGTTTCACCAGTAGGCGTTGGACGGCCAGGAAATCTGCGACGAAATTCACGTTGTGCCAAAGTCACCGACCGATTATTGGTCAAATAAATAGTCAGCAATATTCCGCGTTCTGGAGCAGTGTAGCGTAACATTGTTTATTAACGTGTATTTCGCATGTGTTTACTACACAAATGTCAAAACAGAACTGACATTAGGGGCCAATCGCAAAATTTATAGCATTTTCTGATAGGAGGATTACTTTTGCGCCACCTGTTACAACTACGAACGTACATTTGTTGCCAAAATTTTAGGAATCAAATTGTATTCGCCTGAAAGTATACCATACAAATTACGGGGTTGTGTAGCGACGGTTTAAATAATTAATTATTAATTTTCTGTAACAATGCTTCCCCGACCATAATATCTGTAAGCAATTTCGGATTCCTGTATGCCGAAAATCCGCACATTGTACTTCGTTGGTGGTACTGAAAGGGGTAGAGCCGTTGCAATTACTCCATTATATTTTTGCTGGGCGATTAATACCACGATTAAATCAGCTGTCCAAAGGAGTTTACCTTACTTATTCTACAATGGTTAGTTGCATTAGAAATTCCGTGGTAAAGCTGCAGAAATTAGCTGAATAATGAAAAACACTATGTACGGAAAATGTGAAAAATTTAATAAGTTTGTCTTACTTGATGCAAACTACACTCCGGTTCACTTATTGAAAGGCACTAAAAATTCCATATTCAGCAGCCTGTATCTTTTGCAATTTGTAACCGATTGCAGAATTTTAAAATGGAAATGGAAGATAGACACCTTGAGACATAACATCATGACAATAGTGGTTTCCTTTTGTGGAATTTTTTTTAAAAATCATAAAAATATAATAAAGTGCCTTTATTCAAGTGAACCAAAAAAAAGCACATTTTTTGACTTAAATTGCTCAAAAAAAGTTCTTTAGTTACGAAAGCACTATTGTCATGATTGTTTTTATATCTCGCTTCCTTCCATTGTCATTTTAAAATTCTGCAATCGGTTACAAATTGCAAAAGATACAGGCTGCTGAATATTTCATTTTTAGTGCCTTTAAATAAGTGAATCGAAGTGTATATGCTATAAATTGGATTTTGATTGAAATTCTTTGAATTTTATTAACAAACAAAAAAAAAAAACCAGTACATAAGTTTCAGTCGGGTGAACCGACTTAATCATACCCTCACCATACCGTACCTCATCCATTGCGTGGGAGTTCTGTTAAAAACTCCCATACTCAAAAGTGACCATATTCAACAGGAGATTGACGACAATGCGCTAAATATTGCCTAGTACCGAATTTTATTAAGATCGGTTGTTGTTTATGAGAATTATCGTGTCGATCAGCCGGTCATCCGCCCAAATTTTATATGGGAGGTACCAGAATGGGTGTGGCAAAACACCTCATTTTTTACAGGAGAGCTTTATTTGGCTAAATACCGACTAGTACAAACTTTCATAAAGATTGGTTTGGTTTTGCGGGACTTCTCATGCCGAACATCCAGACGGCCATACAACTTTTGTATGCGAGGTACCACAATGGGCGTAGCAAAATCACCCTTGTTTTAATCGGTGATTAGCTTTTGATAACGTGAAGCCTCATACCTAATTTCATTAATGTCGCAAGTGTTTCACGCGATTTATCGGATTGACAATCCGGTCGAACACCCTGTTTTGTATGGGAGGTACTAGAATGGGCCTGACAATCTCGCCCATTTTCTCCAGTTAAGTAGGCACTTACAGATCATTAACCAGTGTGTGAGTTGAAGCTAATCACATGTACCAGAAGAAAGGTTTGAAAGAATTATGATTTTCTGCTAAATGTGTCGATTTGTATGGGAGGTACCAGAAGGGGCGTGGTCAAAACGCCCATTTTCAATCCCAATCTCAATATTGGCAAATAATAGTCACTTACAAAGTTTCATTGTCATCTGTAAAGATTTACGGCAGTTATCGTGTTGACCAGCCAGCCAGACAGACAGACGGACATGGCTCAAACGTCTTAAAAAGTCCTAAAACGAATTTCGTCCATAGATACTAAGGGTGTAATTTGGTTCCTTCTATGTGTTACATTTACATTTTACGTATTAAATGATATATACCCCCATTCTGTGGCGAGGGTATAAAAATAATATCAAAATTGACAGCTTAGCCACGGAAAATATGAAAATACCACAAATCAGCTGGGCAGACGCGTTTACTCGATATGTAATTCTATCATTTTCAAAACCTTGGCCACACGCCGTTTAACAATTTCCAGAATCATCGCGTATTTGCCATTTTGGTCGGGGCTATTGAATTGAGGTGAATTCATCAAACATGGTTTGACAGTTGTAGCAATGGAATACTTTCAGGCGTAGTTATTCACGTTGCCATACATACCACAAACACCGTCAGCATTTATGTTATTTTGTTATACAGTTGAACTTCCATATAGCGAATCTCAAGGGGACCAAAAAAAACTTCGTTATATAGAAAATTCGTAATATAGAATTGCTTGAAAAACTTTTGTTTTTATTTTGAGTTTTATATAAAATAATTAGTAATATTTATTTGGGATTGATTCTCCCATTTGTAATACATGTAATATTTTATACATAATATAATGTTTTTATGTTGAGTTTTTTTTAAAATAATTAGTAATTTTTGTTTACGTTTAATTTCTCATTTTTCCTCCACAATAAAAACTTCAAGTACGTTGAGAGAAGTTTTTCCTCGTCTCCAAAAAGGTGCGCAGTACTTCAACTGCTGATGAAGATTGCTGAAATGTGGGCACCTCTTTGACTATTGCAGCAAAGTCTTGTTCATCCTCATCTGAATCTGCAAGTAAAAAAATAATATTCAGAAAAATTTTTGGCAATAATTTCAAAGGTATAAGACCTGAGATATCCGGAACTCCACAATTTTCAAGAACACTTTGCAGAATATCTTCGTCGGAAGGAGTGCCCATGGTGCAGGCACCATTATCAACATTCACGTAATCATCAAATGATGCTCCGATATTCTCCACTGCGCTGTAGGACGACCTCAAAGCACGCAGTTCGGATATGGCTACACAGTCTTCTTCATCCCATAAACTTTTTGTCCAGTTTCATAAGCCATTTTAAGTAAATTTCGCTGGTCATCCATGCCTTTTTATTGAATTCATAGTCAACATCTCGCGATTTAATTCCCTTGAAGCATCGCGGATTTTTTGACTTCCCTATTACAAGTAATTTAAGCTTCTCCAAGCCTGTCATATTACAAGCCACCATGACAGTTATTTTATCTTTGCTTTTTTCCCACCAAAGCATTTTTCAGTTTTAAATGCAAGTGTTTTATATGGTAAGCACTTGAAGAATACACCACTCTCATCGGCATTAAAGATGTCGTTTTTGTCATAATTTTTTATCAAATTTGGCAGGTCTTTTGCCAACCAGTCATCACGAACTTGTATATTCGCTTCAGCACTTTCGGCACATAATGTTTTGCTTTGTTTTTCAAAATTGTTGATAGACTGCACTGCAATTTCTTCTTTTCGCTCCAATGAAATGCAATTACGTTTCGACATTTTGCTTGCTGATGCTTGCTACGTCAACTGCAAACTGAGAACTGATGCTAGCATTACTAGTGATGCCACTTTGTTTACCGATTATAACCGTTACATTAATAATTCGGGATTTCCCCTAAACACATTTTTACGTTTGTTTTGGTAAGAAAGAAAAATCAATAATAATAATTTCAAAACAATTCGTTATAAGGAGATCGAAAACGCATGAAAATACGAGTTGCGGGTGTTATATGGAGAGCAAAACATACTGAAAATTTAACGAAATTGCAGTGTTTTGGAAATAAATTCGTTATATAGAGAACTTCGTTGTATGGAAGTTCGTAATAGAGAAGTTCGACTGTACCTGTTAATTAGAATTTTTCATAACAAAAACAGTATGACAACAATTTAAAGAAAGAAATATTTGAAAATGCTATCAAATAACTACCAAGAAGAAATCACCAATTTGAAACCTGATATTTTGCGAGCAACGATTTTAAACGCCATAAAACGTGCACAAATATACATCAACTAAGGAGGTGGCCATTTGACCGATATAATTTTTTCAACTTAATGTAATCAATTAATTTTACGTCTCCAAATAAACACTCTGTGAAAACCGATTACAGTTTTCTATATTTTCGAATAGGCTGCCATTTTGTTAGAAATGTAGACATTACTTTCGCCCCACCTTGTAATATTTATGGCTCTACGAGTATAACGGGTGGTCCAAATACATGTATCTTTTAAAATCATACGTTATTTTTTCAGTGACAGATTTTTTTCTGTTCGAAATATTGACTATCAGTCAGTATCATACCTCCACGGGCTAAATTGAATGAGATTTACGCTTGAATAACGTTTGGAAATATGGGTTTTACAAAAGCTCCAATCGGACAGCGAATGTAGCTGAAAAAAATCACATTTTCTGACGAGGTGCAGTTTCATCTCGGCGGCTATGACAACAAACAAAATTGCCGCAACTGGGAATCGGATAACCCGCACGTCATTGTCGAGAATCCAATGCATCAGACAGTTTGGTGTGGATTTTGGAGTGGTGTCATCATTGCCCCATTTTTTTGAAAATGCTGTTGGCAACACCATTTCAGTCAACAGAGCCATGATTGCGTACTGGAAGATATGAACTTCGATAACTTTTGGTTTCAGCAGGATGGTGCACCATGTCACACAACTCATGAAACAATCGATATTTGTGCACTAAGTTCGGTAATCGTGTTACCCCGAAGAAACATAGCCCGAAGATAAAGGGGTTGACAGACGATGGCACCAGGGCCTAGAGCGCCTAGAGCAAACATACGACCATGACATTCATATTGTTCTAGGTGATTTTAATGCTAAAGTCGCCAGGGAAAGTGTCTTTGAACTAACCATCGGTAAATTCAGTCTACACGCCATCACTTCCGATAACGGAATGAGAGTGTTCGATTTTGCCACCGCGAAATACATGGTTGTCAGTAGTACGAGATTCCAACATAAAGATATCAATAAGATATCCCCTGATCAACAGAAGAAGAACCAGATTGTCACCTGGTACTTCATGTAAGGCACTCTACCTACTAGTGTAATGGACGCACATGTGATTCGAGAAGCTAAAATTGATTCGGATCACTACCTGGACGCAACAGACGTTCGCACGAGGATAAGCAGAGCGAATGTCGTACAAAACGAGACAATTAAAAATCTGGACATCGGAAAGCTACAATTACCAGTGATAGCCATGGCCTGTGCAGGGAAGCTCACTCAGATAATGGACAGATGGACTGGAATCAGAACGCACCCGCCTCATGATCCTGCAGCGTGGCGGAAGTGCATATCCCACTCTATGAAAACTGCTGCAGTGACCGTACTTGGTAATGAAAACCCGCTTAAAGACAAACCATGGTATGATGACTGGTGTCGCAGGGCAAGTGATGATAGGAACGCATATGGCAACACTTCATCCAGTTGCAACGCGGGCAGTGACAGAGCGGTCTAAGGAGAATAGGGGAGGAAATCCGTTTATTTAAGAAGAAAAAACGGTTG